>JARFXV010000078.1:0-600000 GCA_031761425.1 Cosmopolites sordidus
AAGTAAAGCTCAGTATTTATGCAATCACTATGGTACATGGGCAGTCTCATACAAAGACCCAAACATGTAACAACCCTTTCAAATTTTTATTCATGAAATGACTGTAGCAAACAGAAAAGTGAAAGATGGAAGCAGATCAGAAATTCCTTGCCCAAATATGGTAGGGTTTTATTACCAATATATGGGGGGAGTTGGCCTCTCAGATCAACTCACTGGCCTCTACGACATAGATAGAAAGACCGACAAATGGTGGAAAAGAGTTTTCTATCGGCTACTAATCATAGCAGCGGTCAATTCCTGGATTATATTTACTGAGCTAAAAGAGCGAGAAAAAAGTAAGAAGAGTTCCTTAAATTATGTAGTTCCGCTGGCTGAATAAGTTGTGGCTGGCAGCATGCAAAAGTGGTACCCAGATGATAATATGGTGGGCCGTGGTCAGGTTTCGGGCTACTGAATATAGGGGATCGCTTACCCAACGAAGGGCCAACAAGAAGAAGGTGTCATCGCTGTACCAAGAACAACAAGAAAGAAGAACAAAAACAATTTTTGAGGCTTACAATCTATCACTATGCAAACACTCTTTTACTGCTTATCATACCTAATATGAAAAATAAAAAAGTTTTTGAATATTTCCTTTCTTTTATATTCCCACAATTAGTACTAATGGGATATATATGTTCCAACCCTTCAGCATACCACCCTTGAGAGAAAAAAATTGATAAATTTTCTCTTTTTTATGATCAATGTGAAGGGTATTTAACAAAATAAAGTCAGTTGAATAAAAAAGAAAAGCAAATTGAAACTGAAAGGGTTAAGATTTTTCCATGGCGTGCTATCTTTTCTATTAGAAGATTATGATTGATTATTTTGGTAGATTGAACTATTGGTGGCACAAATTAAGTTCGAAACACATATAAATTATTCCACGAAGCAATACTGCTTGAAAAATTCTAGCTCACCTGCCATTTCAGAAGAATAAGACAATTTTCACAATCAACTTGGAATATCTTCTCTTCATCAAGTCAAATGTTTTTCAAAGTGAGAGAGGAGAAATATTATTTTTAAATCTTTTAAATTAAAAAAAAAATTCTATATTTAATTATAACAGATTTTTTTAGAATTATAATTAAACTTGTTCAATTTTGGTTCTTTTTCTTGAATAATATCAGTAGATACTTTCTCCCTTGAGCTTTATTTTGTTTAATTTTTTCTTGGAGGCCCACCAGTGTGGTAGCTCAACCAGTGTCAATCTGAGCTATATAAATTAACTAGCCTCGATTATTTTTGACTTACATATTACGTAAGATCCTGCCTTAAAAGTGCTCCTCTTTAGAAATAATTAAAGACGATTATTACTAACGAATTCCATACCATCGAAAAACAATAGATATAAATCTCAATAAATTTGTAATTAAAATTATTTAGTTGAAACGAGGTCAATGCAAAATAATTATTTTTTTTTTGCAATGGCTGATGGAAATCGGGCAGTACGGACGTCGATGAATTTTGAAATTTTATTTACAAAATATCTTTTTTTTTTCGATGTGTTTCGCTTTGGTCATGGTGAGTAATTTTAATTTATAGAACAAAACAGCTTTCCGAATTTCGTCTTCTTACTTAACGCGATATTGTCTAATAGTTTTGAATTTATTTACTCTGATAGTAGATGCATTTAAAATTGCGGATAATTGGATAAAACAAACGAAATGAGGTTTATGAAAAAACGCATTTTTGATCGTGTTCGCCGTGAAGAAAATACATTTATTTTAACATTCTTACATTGTTCGTTCGGAAAGCAATTTTTTGAATAATTTTTAATGGATTTCTTATGTTCAAAATCTTTGACTTTCCTTTTTAAAGAGAGGTTATTTTTGCCTGAATCATTTCATCCGAAATATTTTGTTTTAAAATAAATACATTAAATACATTATATATAAATAATTAAAATACATACATATATATATATATATATATATATATATATATATATATATATATATATATATATATATATATATATATATATATATATATATATATATACTCTTTAATTCCCCTTCCTCTAAAGTGTCGTGTAGTAAAATTATCTTAACTAATAGTATGTTATTTTACTTCCCTCTCCCCTATCCATGCTCTTACGACATTCTGTTATTGTCATCGCTCTTGTGTTTCACTCCAACGTATCTCATCATCTTTTTTCCGTCCTTCTTCTATTTCTAGTCCACATTGGAATTCACTGTGTAATCTTCTTGATCATTTAAGCCAGTTTTCTTCCCATTATGTGTACAGTCCATTGCAGTAATTGATCCATTGAAGTAGTAGTTACAATATTCTGAGATCCTAGTCCTTTGTGCTCATTGTGATTGCTTTGATGGCAAGGTATGACTGACCTTATAAAACTTTTGTGCATTCTTATTTTAATTTTAATAGAATTACTAAGTGCTCGGGTACAACTGCGTTTTAGATTTGTAAAATCTCGTCATTTCGGCTTCCACTTTAAAGCAATTTTCAGGAGAATCTAGTTGATTTACTCCGGGGCCTCAATCTGCCTACTCCCCAGAGTACAAAACTAGAAAAGAAAATGGACGGCGCGACCTCTTTATTAATAGGTGAGGTTGTGTGTGTGGGGGGGGGGGGGATTGAGGGGTAGGACTAAGACGGGAGGTGGACGATTAACTGAAAGGGTTTCGGATGGGTAATTTGGAAATAAGCGATTTCCATGTATTTGGAACTCTCATAGACACCATGTGACTCTTGTGGAATATTATCCTTCACTAGCCTAAGGAAACTGGATATATTTCTTTCTGTTGCAAATATCGTTTCGCTATTACGGGACCTGAATACGTGGCAAATTTGATCAGTAACTCCCTTGATGTATGGCAGAAGAACTTTGGGGTTTTGGGACAATTCCCGTTGGGACATTCCCGTTTTGGGACATCCCCCAATGGATTGATTAGTATAACCAATTGCCCGAACTTTATTAATATGCCTTTGTATTTGACGAATGTCGCCATTTTGAATTAGTGCGGTTTCTAGGAAATTACATCGAACATTGGCAAACAGAACTTAATTCCCTATATATATATATATATATATATATATATATATATATATATATATATATATATATATATATATATATATATATACACATAAGTTTTGACCTCTCGAATGAATCAACTATATCTTTATTTAAAGTTCAAAACTTTTCCCGCTGCTTTGAGGATTCATAGTACTAATCACAGTGGCGGTTCGTGAGGAAGGGCATTGGCGCGCCGCTCCTCCAGCATTTTTAATTAACAAGTATCAATTTGTCAGAGCAAAACACCATATTTTATTTCCATTCATTTCCTGGTTCACTCCCTCATTTTCTTGGTTCAGCTCCTATATAGGGTTTCAACAGCACGAAAATTAAAAATGAGGAAGGGTAAAGTAAAAATCTTCAGCAGCACTATTTTTCTCTATGCCTTCCCACTTTAAAACCCCACGAGCCGCCATTGACAACCACGTGAGGCACTGTATTCTGTTCGCTTTTCAACTAGAAAAAGTGTTCTCGAGGTGAAAATAATGAATTGTTCTACTTTGGGGAAAAATGCGGTGTCTGAGAGCATATGCAAAAGAAGGTAGCGAAAGTCTCGGACAGACAATTTCGATCTTTCTGATCAACATCGTTCGGGAGTACGAAAAAAGTTGAAGACGAGAAATTGGATCAAGAAATCTGTTGCAAGAAAAACCTTGTCAAATACAAAGGAAATACAAATACAAGAGGAGTTTGCTGAATAATTCGGCATCACCCAACAAGCGATTTCCCATTAGTTGCAGAAGCTGGGAAAACTTCAAAAGACTGATCATTGGGTCCAACACGTGCTTAGCCCAGAAAATAAAACGAAACGCAGCAGTTTGCGTGATGTCAGATTTAAACAGAAGGATTATTTGTTTAAAATCATGACAGCTGATGAGAAGTTAGTTCAACACGGTAACCCTAAACAGGAGAGGGGGGGAACTATCAACGTCAACTGCAAAGCCGAATTCACGGCAAAAAAATATTTATATATGAAAGATGTGCTATATTTTGAGTTGCTTAAACCCGAAAAAACTATAACTTTTGAGCGTTATGAAGAACAATTGATGCATTTAGGTGACAAAATCGAACTAAAACGACCACATATTGGCATGGGAACTCGGCAGGTGATACTGTTGCACGATAACACACGGTCCCAGGCGGCGGCTGCAACCAAACAACTTATCGATACTTTGAGCTGGGAAGTTGCCCTCATGCAGCCAATTTTCCAGATATGACACCTTCAGATATCTACCTCTTTCGTTCTTTGCAACACCATCTTATTGATAAGGACTTTCGCACAATCGAAAAGGTTCAACATTTTATTACCAAATTTATGTAATCAAAACCACAACATTTTTCCGAGCAGAGATTCGCCAGCTGCATGTGAAATGGCAGAAATGTACGGAAAGTGACGGAAATTATTTTCAAGACTGATATGCATGTGTTGGTTTTGTATAAATTAATATTAATTTTATGTAAAAAACGGTCAAAGTTTATTTGTAGATCTAATGAAAAATTTCCATTTTGTCCTATCAACAGTCAGTCTTACTAACTCATGTCACTTTAAGTGTTAGTATGTAACCTACTTCTAAGTGAGTACTTCTATGTCATCCTCTTCCTTTCTTCTTAACTTTCGACTCGATTGTTTTGTTTTTTTTTTCGTTTCATTCATTCTCATCAGATGTCTCCCTAAATCAATTTGCATCTCTATAATTTCTTTGAATCATTTGATTTTCAGAAAACTAACCTCATTTCCAGAGCATTATATCGATTAGACAATAACCAATGCTGTACTCTATATTGCGACACTGCTTGAAATACCATCTTATAAACTATAATTTTTAAATTTCAACAAAGCTTAATAGATCTTGGTGGCCGCATTTGTTCCATTATTCTAGCTATTTTATAATCTTCACTAATCATTAAGCACATATATTTAATTTTTTTAACTTATTGCTTTTGACTTTCCTTCCCAAAATCATTATATCCGATTTCGCTGCATTGGTCACCATTTAATATTTTTATACTCAGATGTCCTGTAACTTTTACTGGAAGTTCCCTTACATTTTCGACTATTGTTACATCTTCTGTTATTAACCCTGCCCATTACATGACGTATTACAGTACTAAGTAAAATTGTATTGAGGATATTAAATCTTTTTGCTTTATTCCTTTATTAACTTCAAATGAATCTGTTGTTAATCAATAACTCTGTTTGGCTTTTGCGTTATTAAGCTCATTTTTAATAGTATTGTCAGTTTTTAGGGTGTTTTTAATAGATTTGATGGTTTGCTTCCAGTTGATTCAGCATCAGATTACTTCAGACAATGCTTATTTCAACCAACCATATCGTTGCCTAGTATAATTCCAATTCATTTTAATATATCTTATATATATTTATACTACTATTTTTTCGCCTATATTCTATGCATGTGTTCTGTTGGTTCCTTCGACCAACACCAAAATGTCACCAGTACATTCCGAGACCAGTTTCTGGCTTCTTTATAGACTTTATCATTCGGACTCTGGTCGGCATCCGAGAGAAGCTGAAGGAACCACCCGAGCGGGAGATCCTTTATCTCATTCTGAATGGTAAAATATGGCCTTGAGTGAATATAACGCCTTGAAACTATTTTTTGTTGTGAAATAACATTGAATGGAATTAATGTTTGAAAAGAATTTCGGACAAATGTCCGCTGTGGCTTTCTGACGATTCTGTTAATTTGATTTCCGACCACTTTCAAGGCGTCAATAGTTAATAGTTTCTCATCAGACCAAAGATGTTAACTCACATGATCTTGGTGGCCAATTAATAGTTTTTTGACATTGTCGACGTTTTCGACAGTTTTTGGATATTTTCGACAATTTTGCAAGCGTTGCTCTGATGTACTACTTAATAAAGTTCTTTTGAAGCGGAAAACGATAACTAAATGTAAACATTAAAGTTGTTGGACATAATCAAATATTTATAAGATCCTAATCGATAGATTTATTAATATTTAAGAGTTACACAATTAGGAAGTGATGTTTCTTTACTATGAAAGCAGTTATTTTCGGATGACAATCCATAAATAGTGTTGTTTCTTTTTATTTTTTAATCCATCCTAATCTCCTTAATCCTCGTTTTCGTAAAATCCGACCAGACCTATCGCAATGTCATAAATAATTCAATTGATACGTAACCTAAAGCGGTTGCTTTCAATTGTGAGAAATTTTGAAAGCGCGCTTTGCATATTTATGAATCTATATGGCGTTTTGTTTTCTGAAATTCTAATTGTATTTTTTAAGTGTGCCGGATTCCATTTTGTTATATAAACCAGTTCATTTACATTATCGTTATTTTCTATTCATCTTTCTTCATTCCTCGTATTGTCTCTCCTTGTTTATTGTTGTAATTATTTGGAAGCTGTCGCCCTTTTTTACAGTTTTCAAATTCTGATTTTATAACTTCAGTTAAAAATGTTTTCTCCTTTCATCACTCTTTAGTTTTGACTATGCTGCTACTAACCATGCAATCGTCTTATTGACGAAACACCAATCTAGTTGACCTAAATACTTGTTGCATTTTGAAAAATTTGATATTATAGGCCTGGATTATTGTATTTTTTACCTAAAAGGCTAAAAAAATGCGTCATCTGGTGATCCTACGAAGTGTGTAAATAATATGATGATACTGATGGCGTTGCCTTCGATCTGGCAGTACTCTTGGGCTCATATTTCGTTCTGATGCACCTACAATGTGGCGGAAACATTTGCAAAACTTTAACAAGACTATGGAAACAATATTTTATCAATGGCATGTGTTTGAGATGATTTAAAACATCATCAGGCGTCCGACACTAGATTGAAGATAAACCTTGCAGCGGAAAGCCTTCAACTGCAAGAAGTGATAAAAATATCTACAGAATCCAGAATCTTGTCCGATCTTCTGCGTTCAGATTTTGGCCAATGAAAAATAATTCCGAAAAATTATTTGCAAGGTCAAATGGACAACAGGAGGAAAACATGTCTTAACTTTGAAAGTCTGAAACAAAACTTAATAGCGCACCGTTGCTCGTAATTGTTCTTAATAATTTCCAAAACGCACTAGAAAAATCTTGTTCACGAAAAGAATTGCTACGAACCACCAAGTGACTCTAGGTAGTTCAAATTCGTACTCATTACGAATTATTTACATACTTCGTATATAATATTTTTTTATGGTCTATCGGTAATTTTATTTTAGCACAAACGTTATACAAACCGTTTATTTCGAGATGATAGAAATAATTGTAAATAGTTTTGATTGATTGCGCGGTTGGCTCTTGGTGAAACATAGTAACAATGATAATAATTAAAACACTAGTTTATACATAACTCTCTTTGAGAATGGTCGCGAGGCCGAAACATGTTAGAGAATATCTTGAATATATTGTGAAACAAATACCAAATGTTTTAATTATTATCAATAATTGTAAAGGTAAATTTTTGTAAGAAGAAAACGACAGAAAATCCACGTAGAATATGGGTAAAACTCTATCTTAACAAGTGTTTCTCTCTTCGAATCATATTCCATATAATGTGTTCGGCTCATATGTTTTCGTCCGAGGTCGATGCACGACTTGCGAACCTACTGCGAATTTTACTCGATAGATGGCGTTAGACGATGTTCTTCACACATGATTTTCGAGAGAAGCCGTGTATTAAAAGCATTAAATCTTTTTTTTTTGGGTAATATATACAGTAATGTCTGCTTATAACGAATCCGCTGATTGAGACCTTTCGTTTATAACGAATCAATTTATAAGGTACGAACTAAAGTACCTTTGCATGCGTGTTGTTTTCTTCGCAAATAACGAACCCGTTTATACAAACTTTCGGATAAAACGAACCCTAATTTTCGGCATAATCGCAAAAAAATGTTCTCTAATAACAAACTTCAAGTGCTAATGATGAGTCACGCAATATCAAAGAAAATGTGTATAGTGTAGTTCAAGATATATCGTTGACCGAATGGCTGCAATAAACTGTTAACAACCCCTGTCGTAAAGAAACCCAGCAAAGTTGCAGAAAAACTTAAACAGGGCCGGGCCTAATAAAATAACAGATAAAAAAATCAAATTAATTTTATATCTGGTTTAGTAATTTCGAAATATATTATTTTACTTCGCATTCTTTTCTTAAACAGTGCAGTTCTACAATTTCGATCGTATTTTTATTATTCCAAATGTGCTAAAAAGTTGGCGTTCTTGGCAAGATCACGATCATTGTGCCTCTGGTAGTGCTAATATTAAAAGAAAACATTTATCAGATGCTAAGCAAATTGCTAAAAATGTATATATTTCTTTATTGAATAAGGGGCTTAATGTAAATGCAGCCGCAGTAGAAACGTCTTCCGAAAACGTGATTGTCTACACTTAAAGATATTGTGATGAAGCCAATTAAAGCTAAAAAGGTTTGTAGTGATTCTGGTAAAAGCAAATGTGTTAACGAAAGCGACAAAGACTTAATTTGAAGAAAAATGTATGCTATGTAAGAAGAGCAAACTGCGCCTGCATTGCATTCCTTACAACAGCGACTAAGGAAAGATGAAACCAGCATTCTTTGTAGTAGAACTAGCCTCCGGAGAATATTATCTCTAATGGGTTTTGCATATCGGACAACTAATAAAAGACAAATATTAATGGGATCACAACGATTACGACGCTGGCGGTTTGATTAGTTAAACTCTATAAAAAATACAGATTAGAAAATCATCCCATTATCTACCTTGATGAAACATTGCTCGATACACATGAGACGCCGGCAAAAGGATGGGTAGATACATCAAGAAAATGCCAAACCAAAGCTCCCGCATACAAGGGAAAAATAATTACAATTTGAAATGCTGGTTGCGAGGATGGATGGGTTCCAAATTGTCTACGGTTGTCCTCCAAAAATATTAAACATTCATCTTTAGACTACTATGACGACACCACACCAAACCTTTTTAAAAATTTGTTTCTAAATAGCCTTTTGCCCAATTTGCCTAAGGAAAGCGTAATTGTAATGAACAATGGTAGTTATCATAACCGTCAAATAAATAAAGTTCCTAATGCAAAATAACACTAAATTGGAAATACATGTTAAACATGTTAAAAAACTATATATACGAAAATATATATAAAAAATGTGATCTGGAAATATTAAAGACATTTGACAAACGAAAGTTTGTTCGAAAATGATTTTAAGTAAATTAACGGTCAGTATGGCATAAAAACATGTGTCGACATATGTCTTCTAAGTCGGTTAGAAAGAAATTGTATTTTATGAGCGTTGCCGGTATTCGGGAATTGGGACAAGTATGACGCGTCTAATTAAAAACTACAAACACATGTAATGTGTTGGCTGGATGCAGCCAACTGGACGCTCGATGTGTTGGCTGGATGCTCCCGCGAAAATGGATAGTGTGACGCCGCACTAAAATAATTCGAAAAAGGCCAAAATTTAAACGTTAAAAAAAAAGTTCTACGCATTTTGAAGGTGATCTGGTACTTCTGATTATGGTTCTCAGTACATAAATAAAAATTAACGGCGTTATATTGCAATCGAAGGCTGAAGGCCTTGGAAAGAAGATTTTCAAAAATGAAGAACGTAAGTTTAGTAGAAACTAGAAGTAGAATCAAAAGGTTTAAAAAAGACATTGTATAACCAGTGGAAAAATTGCTGGAGAATCTTCTGTAGTTGATATGGATGTTATATATGTCTGGCTACAGAGCATGTGGCCAACCATTAGAAAAGACTTCAAGGATGAAGATGTGTTCAATGGAGATGAAGCAGTTTATTTTACAAGCTTTCATCTGACAGGACATTGAGATTCTAAGGGGAAACCTGTACATGTAGAAAGCCCTCCAAAGAAATTATCATTGTGTTCGTAGTGGTAAATTTAACAGAATTGTTAGAGAATCTTGTGCAGTTAATATGGATGTAGTAGATGACTGGTTACAGAGCAAGTGCCCAACCATCAGAAAAGACTTCAAGTATGAGGACATATTCAGTGGACGTAAAACCAACTTAATTTACAGGCATATGCCTTACAGGATACTGAGATTCAAAGGAGAGACCAGTACGGGTGGAAAGTTCTCCAAAGAAAGTATCACTGTGTTCGTGTTGGCAAATTTAACAGGAACAGAAAAAAGAAAATTATTGGTAGTTGGAAAATCAAAAAGCCCTAGATGTTTTAAAAATGTTGTACATTTGCTAGTAAATTACAAATCCAATCTAAGAGCATGGATGACTTCAGACATTTCTACAAATGAATTGCGGGAATGCGATGCGAGTTATGCTGTAAAAATCGACTAATCATAGTCTTAGTGAAAAACTGTCCAGCTCATTCAAATGTTAAAAATTTGAATAGCATCGAGTTAGTGCTCATGTCATCAAATACCAATTCCAAAAAGTTGTTATCGTAAGCTTCTTCTCTTAAAAATGGTAAATTTTATTGATGGTGGTAGAAAAAAATTTACTATTGATCTTTTAAAAGCGATACCCTTTATTCATTTGGCTGGCATGGCATAGGGTATCCAAACAAGCAATTGTTAATTGTTTTCAACAGGGCCGTTTTCTGAAGGCTGATAATGATTTTGATTCACACGATGATCTGCCATTAATCAATTGGCTGTAAAAAAATCAACAGGAAGAAAATAATAACAATTTTCAAGATAATCTTCCTTGAATTGAAAATAATTTCAATCAATGTTGATGGCATCGTGTGAGTCTTGAATACTTAGATGATGATGTTGTTTCTGTATCTTCTTCAGTTCCGAGTTCAGTTTAGATTCATGATGATGTGGATGAGAAAGATGAAGATGAGGAATCTTTGAATACAGAATCGATACCAATTCCCGTTTCTAACTACATCAGAGGCACTTCGACATATCGACTGCGTTCGTCATTTCATTCAGTCAAGAAATACTCCGCAAAGTGTTTTCAGTAGACTAGCCGGAGTGGAATTTCATATTAATGATGTTCATTTCGCAAAACCAAATAAAAAAAACCAATAAAATAAACCAAAATACATTATTTTTTCAAATAAGACTATTGAAAACTGTTGTTAATGTACTATATAGCAGTAAATATTTATATACCTGAAATGGGTATGTACCTACCTATGTTTTGTTTTATTAATTAAAAAAAATCGCCTGTTTATGATTTATTATTTATTACAAAAATGTTATAAAAAATATATATTATATGTCTCTCTACAACTTCTTATATGTCTGAGTATTAATTATTGTGTACTTCGAACTTTTGCTTATAACGATCCAATTTTGTCGGTCCCTTGAGAGATTGGTTATAATGTATATATATATATATATATATATATATATATATATATATATATATATATATATATATATATATATATATATATATACTGTATATATATATATATATATACTGTATATATATATGTATATATATAGTTATAACGGAAATGAAACAGGAAAGACCACCTAGAAGGAAAAATATAAAGGGGGGAAGACGGAAAAGATATGATGTAGCAAAACTAGAGGATAGGACAACAGCAATGCATTTCGAACAGGAAATGAAAAGAAAACTAGGAATTAAGCTCAATAAAGAACATTTAGAGGAGGAATGGGTACGGATTGAAACAGTTATGAAGGAGGTAGCAGAAAAAATACTGGGAGAACCCAAAAAAAATCAAACAAATAGGTGGTTCGACGAAGAATGTAAACAAGTTTTGGAGCAAAGAAACAAAGCACGTCTGAGATTACTGAAAGAAAGGAGCGAAAGCAACAAAGAAAGATATGATCGCATCCGAAGGGGAGCCAAGACCATATGTAGCAGGAAAAAGAAAGAACTTTTAGAACGTGAATTAAAAGAAATAGAGGAATCATATGCTAATAAAGAGATAAGAAATTTCTATCAGGAATTAAAAAAAAGTAAAGGCAGTAGCGCTAGAAGACCCCATTATTTGAAAACTCAAGAAGGATCCCTGGTAGGAGATGTAGATGGAAAACTGAAAAGATTTGCCCAATATTTTTCAGAGACGCTAAATGAGACTGGTGAAGAAGGGAACTGGGGAGAACATGAAATGGAAGAAGATGCGATTGCAGAAAATAACGAAATTATAAATGCACCTACAAAAGAAGAAGTAGAAGTTTGTATAAAGCAGTTAAAAAATAACAAAAGTGCTGGAGAAAACAGTATAACAGCTGAAATCCTGAAACACGGCGGTGATACTTTGGTGGCAAGCACATGGAAGTTAATGAACAGAATTTGGCAAGAAGAAAATATGCCAGAGAAATGGAATAAAGCGCTGATAATACCACTGCACAAAAAAGGACCTAAGGAGGAATGTAATAACTACCGCGGAATTGCACTGCAAGACGTAACCTACAAAGTGATGGCCAAGATGATTAAAGATCGACTAGAGAAATACCATAACGAACAAGTAGGGGAATACCAAGGAGGGTTCAGGGCAGGAAGATCAACAACCGACCAGATATTCATCATGAAACAGATCCAACAGAATACTTATGAGCAAGATTTGAGCTTACATTTGCTGTTCATAGATTATCGGCAAGCATATGACTCCATTAGCAGGGAAAAGGTGTTCCAAGCAATGAGACAACTGGGAGTCCCGGAAAACTTGAGGAAGTTGGTGGAGATGACTGTCAGGAGAACAGTAAATAAAGTTATAGTCGATGGAGCAATGTCTGAGGAGTTCATTGTAAAGAAAGGACTGAGACAAGGCGATCCACTGTCAACAGTTTTGTTCAATCTGGTGCAGGAAGTGATTCTGAGGGAGAGTGGCATCAATACCAAGGGGTTAATATATGGTACCAGACACCAATGTTTGGCTTATGCCGACGACATTGTACTGATGGCGAGATTCAAGAAAGAAGTAGTAAAGGTTTTCAAGATGTTGGAAAGAAAGGCGAGAGAATATGGCTTAACAATTAACGAGAACAAGACCAAATATATGGTAATGAAAGATAGCACCAGAGGACTCTCCCCTAATTTAGTCATTGATTGTGCAGTAAATAAGAAATATACAATAGAGAAAGTGGAACAAGCTGAATATCTGGGAGTAACACTAACGAGTAAAGGGGATGAAGAAAAGGAAATAGAGAAACGACTAGCGAAAGGAAGCAAAGCTGCAGGAATGTTTTCAAAAATTTTAAGGGCAAAGAATATAACAAGAGCAGCAAAAGTAAGAGTGTACCAATCAATACTAAGGCCCACGGTTACCTATGCGTGTGAGACATGGACGATGACGAAGAAGGAAGAAACTAAGCTGGAAGTCTGGGAACGAAAAATATTAAGGAGAATTTTTGGAGGAGTTAAAGTTCTGAATGAATTTAGAAGAAGAACAAACAAAGAAATAGAAGAACTGTACAAAAAACCAAACATTGTTCAGGTGGTGAGAGCGCAGCGAGCTAGATGGCTAGGGCACATAGCGAGGATGTCCAGCGGGAGATGGGTTAAAGGAATTCTAATGAGAGGCGAAGGGGGAAGGAGAAGAAGAGGGCGACCGAGGAAGAAATGGCTGGATGAGGTGCTAAATGATTTGAGGAAAGTAGGAGTGAGGGATTGGAAGACTGATGCTTTGGACAGAAAAAGTTGGAAAAGAAGAGTGAAAGAACTCGAAGCCAAGGGCCACTAGGCCTGTAGAGCTGAATATTATTATTATATATATATATATATATATATATATATATATATATATATATATATATATATATATATATATATATATATATATATATACATATATATATATATATATATATATATATATATATATATATATATATATATATATATATATATATATATATATATATATACATATATATATATATATATATATACATATGCATATGTATATATATATATATATATATATATATATATATATATATATATATATATATATATATATATATATATATACATATATATATATATATATATATATATACATATGCATATGTATATATATATATATATATATATATATATATATATATATATATATATATATATATATATATATATATATATATATATATATATAATTGTATAAATATTTTTTTAAGAAAGAAAATAAGAAAAAAGGACTTTGTATATTAGAGCCCATCCATATCACGACCGCGATCGACGTCGCTTAACTTCATTTATTGATAATCATCATTAATATTGATGTACGGCGTGAGGCGGTTCGCTTTTAAAGCTATTCTTATGTATTTTTTAAACTCCTTTGTCAATAATCAAATTTTCCTTAAATAAAAATATTATCAACACAATACTAGATATACACTCGTCAGAACATCAAGAGATGCGCTTGAGAGGAAAAGTTTACTGTACAGCTGCATTTCTTTTTGCTCACTAATCAAAAAAAAAAAACAATTTAAAAGAGACCCTCTGGACGTCTACGACTCCAATAATTAAAACTATAGACCACTTAGTTATTATGCAATAAATTAATAATTAAGTTAGCTAATAAATCAGATTTATGTTCTTTACGAGTACACATCACTGGATGTTGCGCCTCCTGTAACAATTGTGACTCCTTTATAATTGTTAAATATATAGCTATTGTTTTTATTGTAGTAATAAATGGATGTTATATAAAAATTAATGAAAATTTAGAAAATTAACTGATGTAATTTATAGTAGTAGCAACGAAATGACAATGTATTGTGACATAAAAAAAAAATCTATATATTTTAATACATCAATTATAAGTTTTTAGTTATAGTTATTTAACTTCACGTTGCATCTGCACTATATATAATAAAAACCACACAGAACACTCTCTATTTTTTACAATTTCCTGGTAATAAAAGAGATACTCATTTTCCTCGAGCTGTCAACTAATTTAAAAATCTTCGGTGTGCCATATGTTATTCAAGAATGCATTTGTTACGAAAGTAAAAGGTTTTACCGCAAGTTTTTCCCTCATTAGTTTAATTTCTGGAGATATTATCACATTTACAGTGTCGTAAACTTGAAAACTATTGCGGTGCGTGTAATTTTTTTTTCAACCTCAATTGGAAACAGATCATCAGTTATAAAGTAGCAAGGATGTGAATAATCTAGCATGCCTAGAAAGCAGTTGTTTTAGTATTAAACAGATGCCAATTAGTAACGGGTGTCTCAGAATGTTTTTCGTTTTTCTTTTGACTGTTACACGCCAAACGTTACGTTGACGGGCTTTTTAAGTTTAGTAGCTATGGATTATTTTACGTGATCACAGCGGGCATTTTGTGTGCGAGTGTTTTATAAAAACATTGATTTCTACTCTATTGTTCGATGTCTATACAGGACACATTTTAATTTAATGATCATGAGAAATGTAGCATATCCGAATTTAATCAAGCATTGGATACGCAAGTTTAAAACATAATGCTGGATAAATTAACTAGGTGCAAAAGGACATCAAGAATGAGCGCGAATGTTGACCGCGTTCGCCAGTCTGTTAGAAACGAGACGAGAAGAATGTAGGCTTCTCTACATTTGCATAGATCCACGATTCATCGCATATTAGCTAATATTTACATTTCCACCCCTACAGAATTATTATTGTCCAAGAGATGAAGCCCGATAATCCAGCTAAACGGGTCGAATTGTGCAGGACAATGAAAAATCGTTTTTGAAGCTTCAATAACATATGGATTTCTGATGAATCGAATTTCCACATCAAAGGCCACGTGAATAAATAAAATTGCAGATATTGGGCTTCCGGCAATCCACTGGAACTGCATCAGAAATCATTACACCCCCCTGAGGTTATCGTTTGGGCTGCCATATTAGGCGAAGGAATTATTTTTTGAGAATAACCGTGGTGGCGCTTGGATTGATAATTCCCACGTCACGAATGTATCTTTAGCAGCTCTTTACGATTTATTTTCTGAAACAGTGATTAGTCGCCGAGGGGACATCAATTGGCCACCGAGGAGTCCAAATTTAACACCTGCTGATTTTTTCCTATGGAACTACTTATAAAGTAAGGTGTTCAACCCATTGCCACACAACTTAAATGTTTTAAAAGAAATAATAATAGACGAAATCCACGCAATTCCAAAAGCGATGCTCCAGCGAGTGATTGAAGATTTCAGTTCCCGGCTAAATGAAGTAGCGGATGGTGCTCATTTACGGACGGTTGTTTTTCGTAAATAAAAATTCAAAAACTAGTCTGTAATTTAACAGCAAATAAACAAGTTTGAATTATTTCTGATGTTTTTTTTTTGTCAAGTATCAAAAACAAAAATCATTCTGAAACAGCCTTTACATGTAAATTAAGGATAATACTGAATTAATATTATTTTATAAGAAAACTACAAGATGTGTAAATGGAATAGACATATTTTTTTAAATTTTGTATTCAATTTTATACATAGTCTCATTTATAGGAGTTGCCTTGAGAAGCCACGAAGCGCTGATGATGGTTTGTCCACTCTTTGTAGCAAATGATGAAATCTTGAGAAAAAGAAAAAGTTACAAGGACTCAAGTCTGGTTAGTAAGTGGGCTCTGGAGACACATTGATGTGTTTACGTGTCAATAACTTTTTAATAGACGTAGAAGACTTTCAAGAACTCCTCGGTAAAAATGCTGTTTTACTGTTTAAACTTGAGGCACATCTTCTTAATGACGATCCCCCGGCTATCAAAAAAGCCAACCTGCATGATTTTGAACTTCGATTCGCTTATTCTATTTTCTTTTTTGCCACGGTGAAATTGGAGTGTGCCGTTTCTGTGGCTCTGGTGCATAGTTTCCGAAGTTGTATTCAAAAATCCAAGCTCGTCCCCATTAGTAATAAAATGCTCTAGAAAAAAAAGAGTCATTTTTAATTCGCCCTAAAAAGTCAAGCCATGTTTCCCTCCTGTCGGTCTTTCGATTCTACGAAACGTTTTTCAGAGATCCTCTGCGATGTGTATTGGTTATTTTTTCCTGTTCTAGATCTAGAAGATATGATTTTTTTTCTACAATATGGAATGTCTATTTCGGAAATTTCGAGATCTAATAATCTCGTTAACGCTTCGGTGACTGCTTCCAATTTAATATTTGTCTTGTGGCGGCAACTATTTCTATTCTATTGTCTTTCGTTCATTAACGTGATCTCTCCATTGTCGCCTTCTTTTTCTTACTCATCGAACTGTATCATTATTTTACGTTCATCATTTTTTTATGCTATAATTTGTCTATCCTGCAGTATTGCTTATGTAATGAAACTAAGTACTTTCAAATTTTCAAGCTAAATGCCTGAAGAGCGAATGAAAGCACGACTTAAGCTAAATGCCTGAAGAGCGAATGAAAGGACGACTTAAGCTATGATCTTATAAATTGGCCATGTAGAACGGAGGGTGCAATCACATGCAGCCACGCCATCCTACGGTAAAAGGTCGCAGTAGTCAGACTAAGTCACTAAACCGTTCGTGGCCTGTCTAACCTCGGGTAAGTACCAGGTGTCATTGAAAAATAGTGAACTGGGCCAGTGGAGAAGTGTATTAAAACCCAACAGAAGTTCACCTGTGCTCCACGTCGATGCTTTGCCAATCCCTCACTAAAGACCAGCAAGCGTCTCCCAAGACAGGTTTCTAGCCTTAAGCCGTCATAAATTGGGCTCACGCTGAACGCCTGAAGAGCGGATGAAGGAACGATGAAGGCCATGAACATATAAATTGGCCATGTCGAATGGCCACGCCACGCCAACGGTTTCGCACAGTCTGATTGCTGCGACTGTTTACCGTAGGATGGTCTGGTTGCATGTGATTGCAGCCTCAATTTAACATGGCTAATTTATATAGTCATGGCTTTAGTCATTCCTTCATCCGCTCTTCAGGCGTTCAGCTTGAGCCCAACTGATGACGGCTTAAGGCCAGAAACCGAAAAACTCGGGAGACGCTTGCTGGCGCTTTGGATGGCGGATGAGATGATGATCATTAATAAAGATTAATTTTGTCTCTTTCAAAGTAATCCCCTCTCACTACAATACACTTTTATTTCAATATACTTTATACTGATCCAGACTGGCAATCTAGCTATCTATAGTAATTACGTACTAATCATCTTTCGAAGCTCTTTTGCTCCCTTGGACTGATAGATTGGTGATTTAATAGAACTAATCCAGCCATTTTTTTGATTGATTAAAGCAATCAGACACGAAAAATCATGATACAAATCTCATTATAGATGACTAGGACCATGACTGTTGTCGTAACACATTTAACAGGACCACATAAATTTTAAACATTTTTTTTGAAACTCTGATCGAATATTGCGTAGATTATTTATTGAGACACCCTTATTACAATATTATCAGATCTTTCAACGAATATTTTGTTAGCATTGTTACGGTGTAAAACATAATCAATTCAAAACCATTTTTTTCCCATTATATTCAGAACACCAGCGACAAAAGATGATATAATCCAGTTATGTAAATGTAATAAATAGAAATGCTTCACATAAAATAAGTATCAAAAATTCTCTCTATCAGTAACAATCACAAAATTCGATACCGGAGAAGAAGAGAAAAAAAAATGTAATAACGACAGATAAAATTATCGTTACATATAATCTGTTATACATAATAATGTTCTGTTCGGTTTATGATAAATTAATATGGCCAAATGTTACGTAAGGCGAAAAAGAAGAAATTTCACTTTCTTTTTATTGTATTGGGAATGAGTGTAGTTCCGTTCCGAACAGGTTTTGAATGAAATCAAAAGTGAATAGTTGAGGTCGATGTAAACGAATTTGGATATATAGAGATCGTAAATAAATAGATTTTTAATTTGAAATATTTTTGGCATGATTATATAACTTTTACTTTAAGTAGAAAATATACAATAAAGTTTAGCAAGCAGGTACAGTAATAATTAATATAGTTGTGTTTTCGAAAATATACAGGGTGTTCTGTATCGTTATGTTCACATTTTGAGGAAAATATAATTGATTTGATTCTAAAATTAACAAACATAAAAGTGACAAGTCGATCTTTATTCGTTTCCAAGTGACAGGCCTATGAAATTAAATATTTGTACAATAAATAATCAGGTTTAAATTGTTACACTGTAAAGTTAAGTGTTAAATTAATAATTTAAAGTGTTAATTGTCAAGAATAATAAGTCTGAATATCCATTTTAATTTTAGTTTCAAATGAGTTCGTTTTTGCATTGTTAGTGAGTGAGTTAGTGAGTTAGTGAGTTAGTGAGTTAGTGAGTTAGTTAGTTAGTTTCTTGTATGTAAACGTTTATTTAACATGCCTTACAAATCTTCTGCTTATAAGTATATGCCATTCATGTATGCATGAAAAGCTGCAAGTGGGCTTGTGAAGAATATAACGTGAAGAATATTCAAAAAACTAGGATTTTTTTGGCGCCATACGTAATATAATTGCTCGTTTCTTCAGCTGCCCGCCAAATAACACCAAGCGTCTCCAAGACTGGTTTCTGGCCTAAAGTCATCATCAGTTAAAAATGTCCGAACAGCAGCATACAACATTTTCAAAGGTACGATCGTATAAATCAGCTTTTTCGGATCGTCTGCAATATAATGTAGCTCACGCCATCTTGTGGTGAACGTCCACCTCAGAGAGACTGCGCAAAATCATCCATTGCCCACCTAGGTTCTGCCTAGGTATCAGGTATGCATGAACAATTATAAGTGGGTCCATGGAGAATATTTTTAAAATATTTAAAAAACAAGACATCTTTTTTCGTGCATCACATAATAATTGCTCATTTTTTCAGCCGTCTCTCTTTTCATTTATAGTAACTCCAACGAAAGTGCACGTCAATTAATTAGTACAAGATACAATTAGTCAATCAATAAGTACTAGATGCTGTTACCAGTGATCCAACCACCAATATTGGTTCATTTTTAAACGTGAGTGAATTTTTATCAAGCCTTGATCGAAAGGTGTAAGGTTCCTTTCAGCCAGATAACCATCGTCGTTATAACCTACGGCTAAATTTTCATTTCTGCAGAACAATTTCTTGGACAGATTTAAATAAGTTTCTTTTACGAAATGCGTTACAGAAATCTGAGAAAGCTCCAGGTGGTAAGTTGATAAGTTGGTAAGTTGTAAGGTGGTAAGTTGAAAATATAAAAGTTATATGTGCGTCTAACTTTCAGTCTGAATTGTTCGTAAATGTTTGAGCTGGCTTGATTGATGACTGGTGTTTGGTCCTTACGTTCTTCCAACATTACCTCATAATACCTTATTGAGGAATTACCAATACTTTTATTTTCGCTGAACATAAGAGTAAAGATGTGGTTTGAAATGGATGATATACCAGCACATTTCAGGATTGCTTCGCGAAATTTTTAACAACAATTATACATGATGGATGAATCCATTATCAATCGTCCAGTTTCCCTGATCGAAATCTTCTAGATTTTTATTTCTAGGGTACATGAAAGATATAGTGTTGGCTCAAAGCCTAGAGAGGAGTTAATGGAGCATATTCAACTGAATACTGCAAAACATTATTATTTATAAACATTGGCCTTCTTGAACCAGACTTATCAGGCAAGTCAACGTCTCCCTATGCAAACTTATAAATTACATCTAAAATTTACGAATAACTAATGCCACGTACACACTAGGCCAATAAGGCCAACGAACGGGATTCGGCGATGGCTACTACATGTTCGTTGTCCTTCAGAAATACGTCCAAGTGTTTTTGTTAATTCAAACCATTATTGGCAGTGAATCCGGTTCCGTTTGTGCACAAACTGCGGTGAGATAAGACGATTATGACATTATTATTACAGGAGCCGCATTCAAATACCTCAACGAAATACCAACAAAAACGAAATGATTTTAAAAAGCAGAAATTTATACGGTGGGAGTAAATTGATGACCAATTTGCAAGTGGAAATAGAGTATGTTTTGTTTAACAATTTTTGTATAATATCGATTTTGAACAGCTAATAAATGCAGTTGGATTTTAAAAGTCCAAGAAAAACATAATGAATCAAATATAAACCAGAATTGTTTTATACATATTTATTATGTATAAAATAATACAAAAAAAAACTACTGGTCATTTTTCGACATAGTCTCCTCCGTGCTCTACACATTTTTCCCAATGGTGTGCAAGCTTGTGAATTCCTTGCTCGTAGAAACCTCGAGTTTGAACCAATTGCGCACGAAGTTCTCATCTTGATTGTTGTCGAATTGTAACTCTCCAAGTTCATCTTTCAAGGGCGCAAATAAAAATAATCACAGGGTGACAAATCTGGGCTATAGGGAGGGTATTCAAGGGTTTCCCAATGCATATTCTCTAGTTTTCCTTTGTCATGTCATGGAGAAGGAGGACGTCTCTGATGGGGACACTGCGTATTTTGCGGATTTTGTTGCCTCCAAGAGCTGGTAGTAGTAGGCAGCATTAACCGTACATCGATCAAGTAGAAAATCAATCAGCAAAACTCTCTTCCAGTCGGAAAAAACAGTCGCGAGAACCTTACCAGCTGAGAGATGGGTGTTGGCTTTTACAGGGCAGATTTCGTCTGTCCTTCACCATTCCTTACTCGCCATTTTTGACCCTGAAGTATAATGATGCACCCACGTTTCATCTCATGTAACGATACGCTTCAAAAAAGAATCTCCTTCCCGCCGAACGATTCAGAAGTCTCTTACTGATTTGCAATCGGATGTTTTTTTTATCTTCGTTCAGCAACTTCGGAATCCATCAGGCACAGATTTTATTGAAGCCAAGATGATTTCTCATGATTGTTTGAGCATTTTCCAAGCTAATGCCCATCTTTAAAGTGATTTCACAAAGTAACATTTTACCTGGGACATCGATTATGACCTACATTTACCATACTTGCTCATCCACTTTTAACTTCTTGGCCCAACCAAACACTTGGATCTTAGATAGGATATCGTCCCCATACTGAACCTTCAACCGAGTTAATATTTAGGGTGGTTTAACGCCTTTCTTGATTAAAAACTTTATTACAACGTGTTGCGCAACGGACGGTGGAACCTGTTGCTTATGGCTGTACTGACAAAAGAACTGAGAGAAACAGTTCACCGAACATTTCCCCCACTCCTAATATACACTGCAACGACCTACACTGACAGCCCGCTCGTGATTTGCTGAGGAAATTAATTGTAAAATTCCGGTTTATATTTGATTCACCTTCGTATCTATGCGCCATTTCAGAAAGTGAGATATTAATCATTACCCTGCGACTTTTTAGTGTCTTTACAGCATTGATGTTCGTTCCAGAATGAAGTCATTAACGATTCCATTTTATTTCTATTATCGGAGAAATTAGTATTTAAAATTTTACCAATTTTTGTCCACTCATCATTTATTTTTGACGTGGTTTTTCTCTGTATACATAAATCTATTAATTAATACAAATTTTCGCTAAACCAAACTCTGTTTATGGTATATTTGCCATATTTTTGGTACTTTTTCATAGATAATTCCTGAAAGTTCCTGATAATTCCTGATAATTCCTGTCGCGCGCTCCAAATAAGGGTTCGTTCGTTGGTAATCGGTGTTCGTTAACACCGGGCCAACGAACCCCTCTCGCTGGCCTTTGTTGGTCCAGGATGTACACTGCATAACTCTTCTGTATATGTATCACAAAAGTTTTCATATTTACCCAAATTATAAAATAATAAAATCATTAGTTAAAGAAAAAATTGCTAAGACAATCTCTTTAATCAATAAATAATAAATGATGTTTCAACCCATAACTATACAAATATTAAAATGAATATTTAAATAAGTATATTTCCTAATAGAACGAACAATATTATAATAATTTATATATCTGCATTTAAGGACATATATAAAATAAGATTATTCATTTTCGAATCAATTTCCGATTGATATTTATATTGATCTTTAGTAATCTTTAAGAACTAACAGGTTTTAAATCATATTGCCATTCGCGAACTACTTACATAAAATATAATTATAATTATATATCATTATGTCACATATATTTTTTGTTTTATCTATCTTAATAGGATATGGTTGGTAAAACAAACAGAGTACTCGGTTGCATAAGTTATTAACCGTAAAACAATTTAAAAAATGAGTATGTATAATATTATTAACACTTATTTAGAAGAAGTAATGAGATTGAAAGTTTTGGCAACTACAATATGTCTCACATTATTAATTCATTTCTTATTGTGAACTAAATTTATTATATAAAAAAAATATATTGAAAATATTTATCAGATGACTAGTATAAAAAAGTATTAATTAAAAATTTTTAGTAGACAAAAATAAACTGTTTTTCTACGGAAATAAATTTGAAAAAGTTGGAATTTTAAACTAAATGATTCATTTTGTGAAGTCCGTGACTTGCAGAAAAAAACATTTTTCTAATTCTTTTTGATTAATGTATTAGTTGAAAAATGTTGAAAGGTAACTATATTAAAAAAAATAATATTGCTCTAAAAACATATAGCTTTTTCAGGGCTAGAACAGATATTTATCAATACAGCATTATTTACTATTGTAGTTGCACCCAATAGGTATTTCGGGATTTAAATTTAGCGTCATTTTTCAACGACTTAACGTAGAAATTTTATATCTGCATATGTCATCTGGACATCCGGCAAACTTCCATACCACGGACATGCCGTGCGTTAGTTAATTTTAACTTTGATGGAGTTAGAAATAATGCTGAATTTTGCAATTAAATTATGTTTTCCGACGAAGTTCATTTCCACCTCCACAGGTTATATGAACAAGCAAAATTATAAAATTTATGGTGTAACAGTGTGGGATGTACTGTGGGTTTGAGGGGTTATAAGACCATGTTTTTATGAAAATGGCGATGATGGAACGGAAATGTTAATGGCAAACGCTACCGCAATGTGCAAAGAAACTTTTTGTGGTTCCAATTGAATAATGTGTACCTTAGCAGTATGTTTTTTCAATAAGATGACGCTACGTGTTACATGACGAGGGAAACTTTGCATTTGTTACGGTGATGATGAGACTCAGTGGTCTGCCAGATCATGCGATTTAAACCCCTCTTGACTTCATCCTGTGGGGCTTCCTGTGACCTGAAGCAAAACATGCGTCAACTTATTGTTGAAATTGAATCGTAATTGTGCCAAATTGTTATTGACAATTTTACAAATATTTTCACGGATGGCAGATATTAAACTTGGATATTAAAATGTTCGAAAAAATTGTGTTCGCTGCGCTAAAACGCTTCAAAAACCATAGAACACACGAAAATATACCACGAAAAAAAAACAAAAAAACAAATCAAAGCATGGACAAAGTTATTGTCCACATGGCTAAAAAGAATCCGTCGTTACTTCCGTACAAATCAAGAAGCAGCTTTCTCCAGAAATTAAAATATCTTGGAGGACCATCCGAAGACATCTTAACGAAACCAAGTTGTTTGATCGATTATCTCGAAAGAAACCACTTTTAAAAAAGAAAAATCGCCAAGCTAGGTAAACATTTGCTCGGGAGTTGTTATGTTATGTTCTAGCATTAACGACTGGAAGAAGGTATTGTGGTCCGACAAAATAAAAATAAACAGTATGTGAGGTGATTGTAAATTATTTGTAAGGCGGCCAAGATGTATAGAAAATAATCCTAGATATACAACGAGCACTTTGAACCATGCCGGAGGTAATATAATACTTTGGGGATGTTTTTCGGGGCGCAATATTGTCCTTTAGTAAAAGTTGACGGTATCCTTGACCAAGAAAAATATGAACTAAGTAAAAGTCATATGGTGTTCTTTTGCTGACTAAAATTTGCCGGTGACTTGTCTTTCACTAGAATAACGACCCAAAGTACACTGCCAAATCTATGAAAAAATGGTTCAGCTATAATAATGTGACAGTAATGGAATGGCCATCATGTAGCCATGGCCTTAACCCTATAGAAAAACCTTTGGGGTTACCTTAAAATAATACTACGGCACAAATTAACTGAAGTAGTACAGTAAACATGGAAATCGATACCTTTGGAAAGGTGTCAATGTCATGTTTTGTTTCTAATTAGCTGTACATTTGAAAAAAGTATAAATAAGAAAAAATATGACTATTTTTAATATATTATCATAAAATCAATTATTTTGAATTTTATTGAAGGTAAATTGTTGGAGCTAACTATCGGAAAAATATAAAAATAAACATATTTCAGTTGCATATGGCAATTTAGAATTATATTATTTTACCTATGCCGTTTCTAATTAGCTATATATATATATCTATATATATATATATATATATATATATATATATATATATATATATATATATATATATATATATATATATATATATATATATATATATATATATATATATATATATGTATTCGCACACACTTCTCCCTTAAACTGGGTGAAACAGCAGAGAATCAGTTTAAACATAATTCTATTAAACGTAAATTAAATGAAGCTGCACTCTCTTCAAGATGTTCTTCGGTTGCCATGAATGCAGTAAAATAAATTTTTAAATAACACCAAAAAAGTTAGCAATATTCCAGGGAGTACATATTCGCTTAGAAATTTAGGAAATTGCATAATTGACCAGTGCGTGTAATTTAATAATTTGATAAAAAATAAGATAGAAATGGTGGTGCTATTTAAAACAGTGTTCTTTCTTTTTTTGGTATGAAGCGTATTTCGAAATAATAAAAATACGAAAATAAACAAAAGTGCCTTTTATGGTATGAAGGGGATCGAAATAGGATCATTGAGCTACCGTTACACTCTCAAAAGGTTTTGATGTGGTTTATAATTATGAGGAATATCATTATGATATTTTTGTAAAATAACACAAATTTTAGAGATATTATTTACGAAAGATAATTGACAAATAGACAACTTTTGAACTAAATAAAAAAGCATAACGTCTACTAATTGTATTTAGTTCACAATGAAAAGAGAAACACCTTGTGTAGAAATGTTATAGATCGACTTTTAATTAAAAAAAGAACATTTTAATTTTATTTAATGATGCATATGGAAACTGTAACACGTGTCAACAGATTATGTGCAAAATAAACTGTTTCTGTCGCGGATTATTTCACATAAAATAGCTAATTAGAATAAAAATGCATTTCTTTAAATTTACGAGCGTTTTAATATCAACAGTTCAACTTCAATTGCTTACGATTTCCACTTTATTGCTAGTTGGCATTCCGAATTACGTATAGTGTAACAATATAGAAAATGTACGTAGAAAAAATAGCTTCCTATTAAGCAACAGGTTTCAAATGTAGAGTTTTCATGCGTAAAATTAATGAGTTTCAGTTGTTACCTGGAAATCAAGTTTGTACAATAGCAATAATAGTGAAATAAAATCATTACTATCTATTGAAATAAAAAGCAGACTATCTTTTTTTCACAAATCACACGATTTTTGTCTGTTCAGTCAAATTACAGTAATGGTTTATTTGTTTTTACCTTTCGAGCTATCTGTAATTTTTTTCAAATTATATTCGAATTAAATTTCAAGTAATATTGTGCTATATAAGGTATACCAAAAAGTGGGCAGTTTTTTTTATTGTCCATGATGCAAATTTTAAGCTTTAACTATTGAAGTGCGGCCTGTCAGGCCGATCGTTATTCCAAATTCTTAGAAATTCCCTCTTTCCCAGCACGGTGTGTGTTAGGTTTCTAAGTACCTTTGAGTTGCGTTCACGTCATTGAGAGGAATGTTGGCAGGATCGAATTTGGTACTCACAATCGATTTGAAATTTCAGAGCCGCCAGTGATGCCGCACGTCAATGTTTATGTTATTATTTTTTTATTAACTGTGTACACTGATTTGTTGTTTTATTCGACTGTTAAGACTCGGAATACAAAATTGTCATACAGCGACATCAAGAAGGGTAGTTGGAACTTCACGTAGTTATTTTGAAGGTGGGGTTATGTCCTAAATGGGAACTGAAGGTTCTAGTGATTCTGAAGCCGATAATTTTGGAGATAACTGTGTACTCGAACTGAATGACCATAATACTGACACTGATGAAGGAGTCTCCGATTCTGAAGATGTGCAGGAAAAAAGCCAGTTATCACCAAGCGAAGATGAGGTTCATTTGTCTAATTATTGATACAAATGGGCGAATCATCCACCAAATAGATCTGTACAAACTCCCAAACATAATATAAATACGCGGCAGTCTAGCTCAAAATTGATAGCAAATGATGAAAAGGATGGGTAATACATATAGAAGCGTTTTTTTGATAATGATATTTTGGACGAGGTATTGAAGTGGACTAACGTCAAAATGTCGCAGTACATACAAAACTTTGCCATAGAAAATAGACCAGAAGTACAAGATCTTGATATAATAGAACTCCGAGCTTTTCTCTTTAATGTATAGTGAAATGTATAGTTTTGAAATCCAGTCATGAAAATGCTGACTATCTTTTTGCCACAGATGGTACAGAACGAGATATTTTTAGGTGTGTAATATCAAAGATTATAATCCTGTGCATTAATCATTGCCTGCAATGTGATAACCCTACTGACAGAGCAATAAGAAAGAGAACTGGCTGTGTCGTACATATTCAACAAATTTGTCTGCAATTGTCAAGATATTTATAATGTATCAGAAAGTGCTACTGTAAACGAAATGCTTGTGGAATTCAGAGGTCGGACATACTTAATTATTTACATGCCAAGTCAGCCATCTAAGTATGGACTCAAGATAATTTTTTTGTTTGGGTAATGCATCAAATGGTTATATCTATAATGGTTATATTTATTCAGGACAAGGGTCAGATGCCGAAACCTTAGTTAAAGAGCAAAAGAAACGTATGGTTCCAATTATTCAGTGTGTGATACGTTTGACAAAGCCCTTATGATACGTATGGCAGCAATAGAAACGTGACCCACGACAACTGGTTCACGTCTATAGAATTGATTGATTGTTTGAAGAAGAGGGGCTTGACTTGTGTTGATACAGTTCGAAAGAATCAAAAAGAAGTGCCTAATCAATTTCTTCCTTCAAAATAAAGAGTGGAAGGTACAACACTATATGGTTTCACGAGCCAAAAAACACTGATTGCTCATATTCACAAGACATCTAAGGCCGTCATTTTCGCATTTCGCATGCGTCATACTGAATCAATTGATGGTAAACCAGAAATTATAACAGATTATAATTTCACAAAAGGTGGAGTTGATGGGATGGATAAAAAGTGTGCAATTTACACTAGTAGCCGCCGAACAAGACGTTGGTCTATGACTATATTTTACCGCATGTTAGATAGTAGTGGTGTGAATGTATACCTATTATATCACATTGATCACCCTAACGGTAGAGGCAGGGAAACGCCTGTAAAATAAATAGTAGGCGCATTAGTGTTAGAGCACATGCAGACGAGTGCATAATATGCCGCGAGAATTAAGAATGAGTTTGTTAATAGTCTTAGGAACAGTTTATTTAGTTTATGTTTTTTTTAGTTTATTTGTTATCAAAGTGGATAAAGAAATGTCACTTTTGATTAATTTTATGATTGTTTAAGTTTTGTTCGAAATAACGATCTCCAACAATAAATGCCAAAAACATTAATCTGAATACGAATGTGACTAGTAAATAACGAGACTTATACTGTAAAACATTTTATTTTGATTGTATACATATTTACTTATTATCCCCTTCGATATACACCCCTACTCTATTCCTACAATGCTCCAGGCGAATCTTCCATTGTTCGAAACAGTGCTGGAAGTCTTCTTCCGTCAGCTCCTTTAGAACGCGTGCCGCTTTCTCTTTCACAGTTTCAACGGACTCAAATCTTGTTCCATTTAATGCAGATTTCACCTTAGAAAATAGACAGAAGTCGTACCGCGCAAGATCCAGCCAATAAGGCGGATGGTCTAACACTGAGATGATGTACTTGACTAGAAACCTCTTGACAGACCATGCGGAATGAGCCGGCGCATTGTCTTGGTGGAGAACTCATGACTTGTCCTTCCACAATTTGGGTCGTTTTTTTCCTTATTCTTTCACGGAGTTCAGCAAGAACGTGAAGGTAGTATGTTGATAAATGTTGATTGATAATTTCACCTTCAGGAACTCAGTGAAGGTACACAATCCCATAAATATCGAAAAAACAATCATCATCGCTTTGAATTTTGATTTGTTCATTAGGGGTTTTTTTCCTCTCGGTAAATTTGGGCTCTTTCAGTGCATGGATTGGTGCTTTGTTTCAGGATCATAAGTAAAAAAACACGATCCGTCACATGTTATTATCCTTTTTAATAAGTTTGGGTCATTTTCAATGGCATTCAAAATATCAGTAACAACATTTTTGCGACCTTCTTGTTCAAACGTAAAAATTGTAGGCACTATTTTGGCACACACTTTTTACATGTTAAAATTGTTATGTAAAATTTACCGTACACATTCTTTGTCAATTCCTACAGTTTCAGCAATCGTACGAATACTTGGTCAGATCGAACGAGATTACCGATTTTTTCGATATTGTCATCCATTTTTAATGTGGAAGGACGACCCGGGCGTAGATAATCTTCAACGTCCTCTCGGCCATCTTGAAAATTATTAAACCACTCAAAAACACGTGCACGCGATAAATATTCATTGCCATACACTTCTATCAATAAATTATAAGTTTCAGTTCAAATAAAATTTCACGACTTCTTTCGAATTTCACGAATTCGTTGCTCTATTGTTGCACTTAACACTTTTGCGGCAAAACAAAAAAACAACTCTAATGTGAACAAAGGCTACGGTTATACGGATTTGTTTACAGAAGCGGGAGGTACTGCAATCGAAAGAGAAGGCTTCACGCTAAACAGCTGTTGGTCGCTGGCGTTTGGCACATGCGTACTTCTGTAGCAGCGTCAGTTTTATTATTTAATAGCCACACCTCGTAGCTAAAAGTTAATATGATGTTTACAAATTCATTTTGGTACTTCACATTTAGAACTTAAATAGTTTTATATAGTTTCTCGTTCTTGAGTTATTTGGTAGTAACTGGTGATTTTTTTAGTTTTATCCGAACTTCCGATAGGGATCGCTGTCAAACAAAATCTGAATTTGCACCTAGTGCCTCACCTAGTCACCTGCCTCTAGTGTCAAAATTATTCAGTATAGTCAGGCAAATCATCATGTAACGTTTAACATCAGAGCAATGCCTGCAAATTATCAAAATTTATTATCAATATTAGTGTTTTGTGCGGTAAATTTATAGTGCACCCAAACAAGCGATGTATTAACCGAATTATCGACAAATTTTGAAAGCATTTCACGTTGCTCGATATTAAAAAAACAAGACCCAACACTTTTCGTTCCGAAGAAAATATCGCCTCTGTTGCTGACAGTATTGATGAAGATCCAAATTTATCAATTCGTTAATGGGGATCGTTACAGAGCGATAATCAATAATTATTTAATTCCGAATTTGAATGGTACTGATCTGGAGGAGATGTAGTTCTAATAGGGTGGCTCCACATGTCATACAACCGACGCAAGAATCGATTTATTGATTCGGGGAGAAAATTATTTCGAGGAACGGATCTGTTAATTGGCCACCAAGATAATGTAATTTGATGCCTTTAGATTATTTTCTTTGGGGTTATGTTAAACTTTTGGTCTATGCCGATAAACCAACAACTATCGATGTCTTGGAAGTCAACATAAGTTGGACAATTACAGACATAAGACTCCATTTGTTTCAAAAACTGGTCAAAAGCGGCCAGCGGCCATGGATATTTATCAAAAATTGTTTTCAACATTAATGCCGTTGAATGTCATTTCACACAAAACAAATAGCTTTAAGGTACCTACGAGGGTTATCCGTAAAATAAGCTCTCCATTTTTTTTCACAAAGAAAATCACTATTATTTGCAATTAATTATACATCCCTGGAAAACCTTGACTTCTACGATGTTTCTACATAGCCCCCGTTGCAATCGATGCATTTTTATGTGATGTAGCATTTTCAGCGTATGACCTCTTTTTTCAACTCCTGGTCAGTCCTGAAATTCGTTCCACCCAGGTGTGACTTCAATGCAGAAAAGAGATGATAATCACTTGGTGCTACATCCTGGCTACAGGGGGTGTGTGACGTTATCCCATTAAAATTGGTTGATGAGTTCGGTTGTTGCACGGGCGGCGTGGGGGCAAACGTTGTCCTGATGCAAACGAACTCCCTTTGTCAGCATGTCCCTTCTTTTGTTTTGAATTGTATGGAAAATGTTTTTCAAAGTCTCAGCGTCTTTATTGTTGTCCCGGTAGTTCATGTCACTTCGTTTGTTATGTTAGTTATCACAGCTGTTAAAAGTTTTTGTCCGCGATTTTTTTAAATTGATACATTTATCGAGCAAAGGATTTGCATAAAATTTTGTCTTAAAAAGCAAAATAATTATGTTGATGCATTAAAAATGTTAATACTGGTACGGTAATGAAGCTATGTAAAAAAATGTTTACCAGCTTTACGCGTAGACGTCTCTCTTACTTTGAGAAAAAGAGACTTGCCCACTAGTTACACTTAGCAGTTACCAGTTACCATAAACTGAAAAGACAAAATATTGGTATATATTTTGACTGAAGATTAACTTGGCGCAAGCATATCTTTACAAGACATAAACAGCTTGAATTGAAAATAAGACAAATGTAATGGCTTTTTGGGCGGAAATCAAAATTAACACTGGATAATAAAATATTACTTCACTAGGCTAATTGAAAGGTTAGCAGAGCGAAAGTGATATAAAAAGTTTATAGTTGATAAAATGACTTTATTTTTCCAAATATACTCCATTAAGCTCAATACAATTTTTCCAGCGGTTCTCCTATTCATTTATTCTGTCTCTGAATTGATTTTCTGGAAGTCCTTCAAAATACTCACCTACGGCTGCTATAACATCTTCATTTAATGAAAAACGCTTGCCACGCATGAATTTTTTTAGGTTTGAGAACAGATGAAAGTCAGAGATCGCCCGATCTGGCGAGTATAGTGGATACTCCAACAATTCGTAGTGTAACAATTTCAATTTGGCCTTTACAAGAACACTTCTGTGATCCGGTGCATTGTCTTGATGAATATGATTTTTTCTTCGCTAAACTAGGTCTTTTTTCACGAATTTTGGCATTCAATTGATGCAAAAAGTTTGAGTAATTTTGCCGTATTATTCTTTTATAGATTTGAAGATAATCAATTAATAAAATGCTTTTTGCATTTTATGGGATTGATGCAATAACCTTTTTGGCCGATTTCAGCTTTGGAGCTGAACAACCGGGCTCAGTCCACTCTGCGGTTTGTTGTCGTTGTTCAGGATCATAGTAATAAACCCAAGTCTCATTCATAGTTACAAACCGATGTTTGAAATCTATTTTATTCTTTCGCAAAAGATCCAAATTTTTGTTAGAAAGTGTTATTCAAAGTCGTTTTTAATCTTGCACATAGCCTTCTGAAGCCCAATTCCTTTTTTAAAATATGAAATACCCGTTCAGTTGAGATGTCCATGGCCTCATTCACTATAAGTCAGTTGTCTGTCATCCATAGCCATATCATGTATGGAATTAATTATTTGTTCAATAGTTGTACTTATTGACCGTCCAGAATGAAGACCAACATCCAGGCTTGCACGACCACGTTGAAACTCACCTGCCCTCTTACAAACCATTGTTTTTGAAGGAGCAGACTCTCGTTATATATTTACCATTTCGCTATGAATTTGCACTGCCTTTAGATTTTTTTTTACATTACACGACTTTCAGTATTTTCCGTTTTAAAAAATAACACTGATACGTTTATTTTAAGCTGATGTTTTTGTACGAATGAATTGATAGATCGACTTGAAAGTTTATATGTGTTCATACGAAGAATGAAACTTGTAGGATATTATCAAAATGTAGGATATTATATAGTTCTTTCGCTGCTCTATAGGTGTGGCTTCGAGAAATTTTGAAACGTTGAAACGTTTCAAATCTCAAGAGATTTCAGAACAAACTTATGCGTAGAATCGTAGATGTTCGAAAATTTGTGCCCATTTCATTATCCAGCGAGACATCCCAGTATCATCCATCAGAGTCAATTAAACGACATAGTTAAAGATATAAGAAAAGACAAACAGTGTTAATGTGTTATCTAACCAACCTGTGCCACATGAAGGTATACGAAAACTCAAGAGGTTTCAACTTTCAGATTTCCTGCGCAGATTTAACTAGTCATTAAGTCCATATCTATAAAAAAGGCAGACGTACCTTAGATTATAATTAAATATACAGCTTGATTACTGAATCAATCTGTACATGTCATTTATACGTTGTCAATTTGTAAGCTTATTGTTCGTATCGACAGACTGCTGTATTTCCAGTAATAAAAAAAAACAAATGGTACAAGGACTTTAGTGATGATAGAGACGCAGTTGAAGATGAACCTCGGTTAAGAAGACCTTCCACGTCAACCAATGAAGGAAACATTATAATCGCGGATAAAGCATTACAGACAAAACGCCCAAATATGTGGTAAAATATTCATAGTGCACCGTCACATACCGCAATTAATTTTTTGCTAAAAATCAAAAAAATACCATTCCAAAAGCAACATATTCCACAGATATGGCATATTGCGCTCTTTTTCTGTTCTTCCGAGTGAAGCATCTAATTCGTGGATTCCGTTTTGAGTCACAGAAGACATTCAAAAAGGTTGGATGGACACATTGAAGGAAATATCAGAAATAGGGTATGAATAGACTCGAAAAACAGTTCCAACACGAACAAAATTAATTTGAATGAGAAAATAAAAATTGTATGTTTAATTTATAAAGTTACATTAATTTTTATTTATAGTACTACTTTTTACATTCTCTTTGCTGGTAAATTTTTTGACTTTTTAATTTGAGTAGAAGATAAGATATATACCAAAATACAAATAAATTTACAGAACAATACAAGGATGCCACTTCAAAATTGACCTATGAATATTTCAACCTGATTAGCCCTAGGTCAATGTTATATGAACACGACCGCTATTAGAAATAGTGAAGAGTATCTCGATTGACCTTTACACCGAATTGCTGACATTTAGTGAAAAAGGGAGTGTACTAAATAAAAATGAACAACACTAAAATAAAAATCAGAATAATGAGATATCGAGCAGAAATTGGTATCCGTGAGAATATTATTAGATTGCGATTCGATTTTGTCATTTTTTTTTTGTTACCTTGAACAACACACCTCTCAATTTTGACTTTAAGTTGGAGAGTTTTAGTCGAAAAAGCGTACGATGGTATTACCTGATAGACAGTTGATATTCTCTGCATAAAGTGGCAATTAAAAACTTTCACTCTTATTAGCATTACGTCAGACGCTGAGCAAAAAAAGTCTACAAGTTAAACCATTTTAATTAAGCTTAAACTACATAATGGCCTATTTATAATAATTAAGATCATACTGCTAATTGCAAAACATTTAGGAAGATTTGCTGTTTAACATGGTTGTAAAAATAAATGTAAAATAATTTCATGAAAACTAATTTATCTTACCTTCAATTCGGACAAAGTAATGATGTTTTTGAAGCAAGCTATTTACGAAAGAAAATAGAAAACTTTTAATGTTTATAATTATAACGCAAAATCATCATTAAACCCAAAATCAGAAATGAAAAAATGTACTTCCTGATACAGAACAAATAAGAAATGTGTTTTATTCATGTTAAAAGTATGGCTTTTGCATAAATGGTTGAGATTGCACACGTCAATAAATTTAAATTTTTTTGAGGCGACATTGATGAAAATAGGCGTATATGAAGTATTTTTTAGCCCCAAATCAGAAAATGCTAAGCTAATTTCTGTAACATGTATATTTTTGAAGTGAAAACTTCTTTAGACGAGTTGAAGGATTTTCGGTAGGAGCAAAACTTATGGGTTCACGTCACCGACATGCTAGTGACATGTTGCGCCAGACCGGTGACGCCAATTGTGTTTTAAATTAAATCGTGTTTTACATAATCATTATTTTAATTGTTTAATTGTAGAATCACTGCACAGAAAAGAGTACAAGATTTATTAAAAAAACAAAGCATTTATGTTCGAATATTTTCAATATTCATAACATAATTAATTTAAAAGTTAAAAAAAAACAGTTATTCCAAAGTTTAAAGTTTTCACTTCTGTCGGCAGGAGGTGGTGGGGAAAAAAAGAAGACGACATATTTTTACAATCTAATATTTCTTTAATATAAACATAAAACGTGTTAAATCTATCCAAAAACATTACTGATGCTTATGTGAATAAAAATATATCACAGGAGATGTCATACAGAGACAAAAACATTCACTTTTTCCTTTTATGTTCTGTAACATATATGGGTTCCAGCGTCTCTGGTATCTTGTTTCAATCGTCTGGAGATCCTTGTGGAACCCCTCTCCTTGTTCGTCGCTTACAGCACCCAAATTTTCCGGAAAAAAATTAAATTGGGAGTGTAAAAAATGTATCTTTAAGGACATTCGAGACCCTATTATTTTATTGGGTTTCTTGTTGCCCGGAAATCCTTTCACTACAGTTACAAAATACTTCCAAGCTGTCTCATTTAATTTTTCTTGAAAACGGATCACCTAGAATCTTACTTATTTGAGATCCAATAAATTTGCCTTCTTTTAGTTTTGTATCAGTTAATTGAGGAAATATTTCTCAATGTGGCTTTCACAAAGTTTTTCACTAGTCCAAGCTTAATATGGAGAGGCGGAAAAGGAACCATTTTTGGGTTAACAAGGGGGGCATTTATGTTTGAAGTAATAGGCTCAAAGGAAGTTCTATGAGGCCAATCTTTCTTACTGTGATAATATTTTGTTGCCCCACTATATATACTCCAATTAAAAAGTGTTCTAAATGTGGTAGAACTCAAGACGTTATGAAAAAAACTGAACTTTTTTCACATGGACGCGAAGATCCATGTATTGTGCCTTTATCATATCTTATCGCAACATAATCTAAATGATGTATTAATACATTTTAATTCGTTATAAAGCGTTAATGAACAGAATATATTTATGTGGCCTTATAACTGTGCATAGAGTACAACGTCGCAAAAACCGAAAAAATAAATCAAATCTAAATTATCATTATACTTCACATACATACAAAGTCGTGGACATCCTAAATAACGACATTCCTGTGTGCTCTAAAACATTTATCTTCATCCCTGGTCTAATCTTAAATATCTTCAACGTTTATTGAAAACTTGTGGAGCATCTCACCATAAACGAATGAATGAAGATATTTTGGAAAAGATGTATTCCCATATCAGATATTTCAGAGGCAGAAATTGTCATTACAGTTTAAAAGATTCAAGAAAAGATTACCTGCCTGAAAATCTATCCATTAAACAAATGTGTTAGTTGTATGTTGAACAGAATCCTGGTCAGAAAATTTCGTACAAAGTTCAATATTTCATTTGGTTGTTCAAGAATGAACACATGTACTACTTGCGACATGTATTTAGTTAAAACAAAGGCTCTAGAACAGGAAAACAAAGGAGAAGAATTAAAAGAGCTGACTATATTAAATCAAAACTCCTATGGGATTACCTTATTATTCCCGAACTCAACCGTGTCCATATGAAGTTATTGAAGTTGCACTAAACGAAATTATTTGGCAGTGATACTATAGTTCGTACTAAAAACGTATATACTCGTACTAAAAACATTCCTTTTTTAGACACAATTCCATGTAAATTCTTCCCAAATTAAGGATCCTGTACTGAGTAATTTCCTATTAAGAACTGGAAAGAGAACATGATTTATCAGTATATGCCAGAGATCAAGAAGCATTCTATGACCTTTCACCTACAGTTTAAAGTTTATTCACATGCGCTGGTGAAAAAAATAGAATATCTTTGGTCTATTTGCAAGGTACTAATTAAAAAAAAAATCATTGTCTAAAGCCACATTCGTAAACAAAGCAAGACCTTGATTTTAATGGGTTAAAGGGGCATGTATTTGAGGGGGCTCTCTTTCCCTCTCTTCCTTCTAAAAACATAGGTCAAAATAATTTTTGTAACATTAATGAGAATGGTCGTTTTACATTTCATTTAGGTAGTTATTAAAACACCTCTTCACAGTAATGGCCAAGAACGTCCCATTTTCAAGTACCTGCATCTATTTTATATCATGGAGAAATTAAAATTATTTAAAACTGATAAGTATAATGCTCTTCTATATCTAGCTCTTCAAAGAGTATTGCTGTTTTGGTGTCTGTGGAACAGTAGGATAACAGTAGGAATGGCTATAAAGCTGCGAACTGCGCCTGTGATATAAACCTATAATATTATCGTTATATTTATTACTATTGTATAGTTACGATTATATTTATATTTGTTTTGATTTTCTTGTAATATTAATTATTAGTACTAGTAATATCAAACATTAATTGTAAACTTAATGTCAATTATCTGTCATACATAATCATATCATATATAGAATTAATTATTTGTCCAGTAGTCGCATTTCATCGTCCAGGCTTGAACGACCACATTGGAATTCGCCTGCCCACTTATAAATAATTGTTTCTGGATGATTCCCCTACTGCAACTGGTAGAGTCCCCTAATACATTTACTATTTCACTATAAATTACCATAGCATTTAAACTTTTTTTACAAATTTTATTTATATATTGGTTAATTGCTTGACCGGGAGGAAGCCCCACCCGTCCCTTATATTGGAGAGCACATGTTTCATCTGTTGGTGGCTAGATTCATCAGGGCACCGACATATGCTGTCTCGCCAAGAATAGAGAGCCCCTCTCCACAATCAAACTTCCCATATTTTCACCGACTTCTCGTCGGATGGCTTATACATGAAGTTTTTGTAATTCTTTGGACTGCGTCCAATGAGACAACAGTAGTGACGAGTTATACAAAAAAAAACTCCATGTATATATCCGACGAGAAGTCGGCGAAAATATGGGTTGTTTGAATGTGGAGAGCATATGTCGGTACCCTGATGTGTCTAACCACCAACAGACGAAACATGTGCCCTCCAATGTAAGGGATGGGTGGAGCTTCCTCCCGTCAAGCAACCAACCAATGCTCTTTATCGCGGAGACGCAGGTTGTTGTGCGTTCCACATGAGATTGTCGAAACCAATGGTCGAGGGTGCACGCAGTCCAAAGAAGTAAAAAAACTCCATGTATTAACCAGCCGACGAGAAGTCGGCGAAAATATGGGTAGTTGATTGTGGAGAGGGGCTCTCTATTCTTGGCGAGAGAGCATATGTCGATACCCTGATGAGTCTAATCACCAACAGATAAAATATGTGCTCTCCAATGTAAGGGACGGGTGGAGCTTCCTCCCGGTCAAGCAATTAACCAATATATAAATAAAATGTGTTAAAAAAAGTTTAAATGCTATGGTAATTTATAGTGAAATAGTAAATATATTAGGGGACTGTACTCATCCAGAAACAATGATTTATAAGTGGGCAGGCGAATTCCAATATGGTCGTTCAAGCCTAGACGATGAAATGCGACTATTGGACAAATAATTCATTCTATACATGATATGATTATGTATGACAGATAATTGACATTAAAATTACTAAGGCAAGTAAAATTGTTAACGCCATGGACATCTCAACTGAATGGGTATTGTTATGTTTTGTTAAATTCTGATCAAAAACGACTTCGAGTAAAACTTCTAACCAACATTTTGAGTTTTTTCGAAATAATAAAATAGATTTTAAACCTCCTTTTGTAACTATGGATGAGACTTGAGTTTACCATTATGATCCTGAACTGCGACAACAAACCGCAGAGTGAACTGAGCCCCGTTGTTCAGTCCCGAAGTAGCCAAAGTAATCAAAAGCGACCAACAAATTTAAGCCATCAATTTTTTAGGATACAAAATGCATTTTGTTAATTGATTACCTTTATTGATTACCTTTAACTGGTAAAACAATAAGAGAATGAGAAGAGGATAGTATTACTCAAACCTGTTGGAACAGCTGGATGCAGAAATTCGTGAGAGAAACCTGGTTTAGGGAAGAAAAAATAATTTTTCATCAAGGCAATGCACCGACTTACAGAGGTGTTCTTGCAATGGCCAAATTGAAGGAGTTACACTACAAATTGTTGAAACATCCACCGTATTCACCAGATCTGGCCTTCTCTGACTTTCATCTGTTCCCAAACCTCAAAAATTCCTACGTGGTAAGCGTTTTTCATCAAATGAAGAAGTTATAGCAGCCGTAGTTAAGTATTTTGAAGGCCTTCCTGAAAATCACTTCAGACATGGTATAAATGAATTTGACAACCGCTAGAAAAAATGTATTGAGCTTAAGAGAGCTTAAACGGAAGAATATAGTTATTTTTCAATTATAAACTTGTTTTATCATTTCCACTTCGCGAACTTTTCAATTAGCCTAGCATACACAAACATAGTGTTGTCATTATAAGATTAAAATAAAAATAAATGTGACATTTAGTAGTAACCACTTTGAAAGAGACAATATATATTTAGAAAAATAAGTTAATATATAAAGCCGGTCAAATATCGAATGAAATCGATGAAATCTTCGGTTTCAATTTCGATTCGATTTCAATTCAACTAGTCAAACAGTTATTAAAAATTATTATTAAAGTGTTATGCGTTATTTTCATGAGTTCATTGGAAAAAAACGACCAGATTTGAAGCAAAACTATTCAGAGCTTTTATATCACGATATCGCACCATGCTAAAGATCATATACACGAGATAAGGCACCGTATGACTTTTTCCTATTCCCTTGATTGAAGAAACAACTTCGTGGACGCTATATAGAGCCATGGCTATAGAAGTAATACAAGAGAGTTCTGACATTTTGAAAAAAAACACCAAAGGGAGAATGTAAAAACTGTTTCCAAGTTGAGCAAAAAGTTTGTAATAATTATTATTTATAGGAATAATATATTGCAGTGAGTAGGGATTATAATTTAAAAGATTAAATACTGGGAGGAATAACATAATTAAGATTAACTTTGCTATTTCTAAATACTATCAAAAAATTGACAATGTTGCTTCGAAATAATTTTATGGTAAGTTAAATCTAAACGTAAAAATTAGACCAAAAAACCAATTTTAACGCTATGAAAACTTTCTAATAACCTTCGCCTGAAAACACTATCGACTTTCTTTCATAAAAACTTTGAAACCATTTTGTATTAAACAATTATGTTTTAACAAACAAATATTCCTCTTAATTCATAATATTTGTTGAAAATCATGAACATCACCAGAGACAATTAACAAAGGTATTCGTTCAAGTTTAAAGACCATCCTTTATTTCCAATCCATTCCAAATAAATTCTTGAACTTCATAAATTTGACTGTGAACTTTAACAGGTACGAAACAGAACGAAAAGGTCAAATTATTCAGAGGAAAAAAAATACAATATCATTTAACGAAGAGAGGTCTCGTGAATCTGCGAAAAAATTCAAGTGGGATGGCTCGACAAGCCTCTGATGCTATTATCATAAAGAAATCTTGAGAAAATATTGTGACATAAAGTTAAATCGCATTGCAAATTGTATGAAAGTGAATAATAATGGCATAGTTGAATTTAATCAACTTCAATTTAATAATAATAGATTGGGAAAGAAATAAGACTCAAGGAATAGCCGGTCACGATAAGTTAATATAAGTATTTATATGTTATCTATATTTTTTTATCCTATGCCTATCTACGTTCAGGTGTAAGGCAATTTATTTAAATTGATTATCCTGTCATATATTTCCTTCTCCATCCCTTCTTATTCTGTGTCACTTACTTAGTACCTTCCCAGTTTATTTCTTTACTTTTTGTCCCTTCTTCAATCCTTTCAGACCACATTTTTCCCGGCCTTCCTCTATATTTTTTCTGAATTGCTCTCATTTCGTACACTGCCTTTCTAGGCCTGACATTCTACACATTTGTCCAAACAATCTAATAATGTTTATGTACTTCGCAGTTGGGTCGTTGTGAAACATTTTGAAAATACTAGGATTTTAAATGATACCCTTTAATGATAATTTTAAATGATATGTTTATTATAAATTTTGCTCTACAAATATTTCGCCTTCTTAGGTCTTTTTCAAGAGTAGCTTGAACTAATACTAATGATTAAACACAGTGTTTCCAAGTATACAGATAAAATTATTTCTTGTTTTTTTTTTAACGTCTAGTCTAATTATCCTAAATATCGGCTGGTAAAAACCGGGCTATTCAATCACAATATGATCTTATCTATTACCGGGGTGTTTTAGAAATTTAGCTAGTCATTCGTGGTTATTATATGACTTTTTCTTAAGGATTTTTTTTTATTTTGAATATTTCTAGTAGGTTCAATTTTCTACTTTTCATTCCTGAGTGTGATAATTTAACATTGTTTATATCTATAAAATGATTGTTTTCAATATAATGTGTAGACATTCCGGTGCTTTTTATGTTATTTAAGATATCGTTTTTGTATTCTTTTATTCTACAACCTATACTTCTACCACTTTGACCAATATATACAGTTTCACAATCTTTACGGTTAATTTCATATACACCCGATTTATCTCTCTAGTATCCGTTGTATCCTTATTATTACTAACATTATAACTAACATTCCACCTACGTTAAGGTTATTTACACAAATAGTCTTACAACCTAGTTTATTTAATCTTTTACACAGTGTATCATTTAAAATTCAAACCATCTAATTTGTCCCTCTAGCGATTGATCAGTTATTTACTTTATTTTTATGTTCTGGCTGCCTATTTTATTTCTTATTCTCCCTTCCTGTTTTATTCTCTTACGTAAGAATTTTTCGCATTTTATTTCATTTATTCGTGTCTTATGTTTTTCGGTCAATATCCCTGTCTAACTACTACGTAATATCGGTGATCTTATTTTTTTATAACTTCTGTTTTGAAACATGGTTATTCTTTGGAATTTCTCTCCTGTTTAAAAATTATCTTATTAATTTCTATATTTCATCTATTATAGTTGTATTATATTATATTTATTATCTAGTTCTTTTTCAATTTTACCATCACTTTCAATTATTTTTCAATTAATTTTTAAACTGTTTTATTTCTTTGTCTTTCAATTTTATTTCATGTGTATTTTCTGTGCTCTTGCATCGCTGTGCTGTGCATCGTCGCAGCTAACGTTGCTCTTGATATTATCAGTTTTTTGTTTTATTTACATTTATATTATACATTTACTATGTTTTACTATTATTTATTTATATTATACATTTACATTTATATATATTTTTTCTGAGGCTTTATTTAATATTTCTATATTATGTCATATTTTTTTTGTCAGCTATTATTGTCATATCATCTGCAAACATTAATTTCTAACTATAAGATTTTCATCTCTTGTTTCGGTTCTTTTATTGCCTCATGTAGCACTATTGAAAATAATACAGAACTAAAAATACATGCTTACTTCTCTTCAGTTTTCGTTATTTGTTTTTTTTTATTCTTTATTGTTTATTCTTATTGAAATATAATGTAATATTTTTATTACATTTCTATTACCTTTGTATGTATTCTATATTATTTCTATCATCCTACCTATCTCGTTTTTTCAGTTCTTTCCAATATACTCCTTTCTTATCCGCTCAAATGGCTTCTTTAAGTTTATTAAATGATTATTTATGATCTTTTGCTGGCTCTTTTCAACATTATTAATGGCCGGTTCCCTGTAGGATTTTTTACTCCTATCTATTGAAATGCAGTACATAAACCTTGTCTTTCCTAACACAGCCACCCATCGTTGGATTACAGAAAACTCTACCTCGTAATATTGGACAATTTTTTTTTCAAGAAACAGAACAAATAAGTCTTCTAGAAAGTACAAGTTAAATTTCATATTTTTGTAAATACATTAATTGAAACTTAAAATTTCAAGTAGAAAAAATGGACACATGGACACATCAACATACTAATAATATTTTTCTTGAGATTCATGACTATCTGGTACAAATTTCTGGTGGATAATACCAAGGGTTTTACCGTTGGTATTATTTGTCGACCATACCCCTGAATAGTAAATCGTCCTATATATTCGATGAAACTTTAATCATGTCTGTCACAATGCCATTGTATCTAATCAATTTTCAATTGTGGTGGTAAAACTTACACCACTTCCAATCATTTCAGCTCATTTCTCATATATAAACTACTAAACTTAGAAACAGAATTTTAGAACACGAATAATAAATAGACGAATTAAATTGTGTATTGAAGATCGCGTCTCAAAGAAAATAATATATTATGTATATATTTAAATGAATTCTTGTTCAGAATTATACACCGATTGAGGAATGAGGAAAGGAATTGAAGCAAGTTTAAGGAAAAGTCGATTTTGTTTCGTCTATTCCATACTAAACATGTTTAAGATTAGAAATTGGAAAGCAAGTCATATGATCTATGTTTTTGTTTGAAATATCTTTCCTTATTAGATGCTTGAATTCTCCTATAAATAAATACATGCAATTACCAGATCTGGTAATTAGGACAGGGAAACCAGAAAAAAATGTCTTGTACCGTTTGAAAAATTTTATTACAGCAAAAAAAAGAAACGCTAAAAATCACACTGTGCTATAAGTGGTAAATATGCTGCCCTGGTGTGTTAACGTGATACAATTCAATGTAACTCAATACAACTTAATGTAACTCACTGCTACTCAGTGCAACTTAATATAACTCAGTGAAACTCATGTAGAAGCGGTTTTTTAAATCCCAAATACAAATAGCATTGTGAGTTTGCCTAGGTTTAGTCTCATTTCAGAAGTGTAATGTATGACATGTGAAAGTATGACAAAATTTCGTGATATTTCTGAAAGCACTGTCAATCGAATTGTTGAAAAACTTTAAGAAGCTATTTTAGTGGAAGATAAAAGAAAAGCAATATACAGAGTGTCCGGTAATTAATAGTACACAGTAAAACGGCAGATTGTTTGGGTGAAAATATTGCGACTTGACTCAACTTATGTTAGTCCAAAAGTTAATAGTAACCAAGAAACAGGGTGTTAAGTTATAATTTTATTTTCAATTTTCGTCAATAAATTTCTTAAAAAGAATCTTGAATGAAATTTAGTAGTGGAGGATTTTTTAAGATAGAAAATTTAAATGTCTCAAAATTTTTTATGTAGATTGTAGTGGGCGCTTTCTGCAACACTTTTCTACATTTGAAAGGTCACAACTTTTTTGCGCCTTAGTGTATTTGCATTTTTAACAAAAATATTATTTTGTCCATCTTTTTTACGTAAATAAGAAATATAACATTTGTGAGGAATGTCATCTAAATAGTCGGGTAACTGAGTCTGAAGGAAATTAAAATACAGTTCGCCGTTTAAAGTAGGTGGTAATTCGAAACGATCCAATACATAATCACCAATAAGACCACACCAAGTGTTAATTTTAAATTCGTGTTGGAATATTTGACGTTCGGATACTAAGTGTGGATTTTCAAAATCACACGTATGTTTATTTCTAAAATTGAATACATCTCTACGTGTATTCAATACTGTTTACCGACAAAGCAAACGTTGCTTCGTCTGTAAACAATATATATAAATTTCTTTTAAACATGGGGTCGAAATTTTGCTGAGTAATACAGAAACGGGCAAATTTTAGTGTGGCTGGTAAATCAGCTTCCAGTAGATTCTGCACAGGCCTGAAGTGAAACGGATATAGTCCCTCCTCATGAAAAATGTTTCAAATGGTGGACTTGCCTACCCCAACACCCACAGCAATGCGTCTTATACTTACTTCGGGGTTTTCGGTTACGCGAACTACAATTTCTTCTTCCTGGTCGGCGGTTAGAGTCTTCGGACGACCTGTGAATCTCGTTTCGGACGGAAAGAACCAGTTTCACTCAGTCTGCCGTAAAGATTTTTGAAAATCTTAAAATTCGTGGTCCTCGCCGTGGATACGTTTCCAAATATCGTCAATGAGCCCAGCGTCCATTATCATTTTCCTTCGCGTAAATGCCTACCATATCGCGCATCTCTTCATTAGAAAACAACTTATGTCTGAGCATTTTGTTCATAACTTAAGTAAAAATCTTTCAAAAACAATTTTACTATAATGTATTAAAATTATTATTATTATGATTTAAAACTATCGTTAAAACTCGTTAAACTTTTCGTTAAAAATGTGAATACACTAAGGCGCAAAAAAGTTGTGAGCTTTCAAACGTAGAAAAGTGTCGCAGACAGCGTCCACTACAATTTACATAAAAATATTTGAGACATTTAAATTTTCTATTTTAAAAAATCCCCTATTACCAAATTTCATTCAAGAAAAATACTTTTTAAGAAATTTATTGACGAAAATTAAAAATAAAATTATAACTTTAACACTCTGTATCTTGGTTATCTAAACAATCTGCAGTTTTGCTATGTACCATTAATTACCGGACTCCCTGTATATTGCTTTTCTTTTATCTTCCACTAAAATAGTTTCTTAAAATTTTTCAATAATTCGATTGACAGTGCTTTCAGAAATATCACGAAATTTTCTAAAAATATTTTTCACTGAACGTCTATTTTCATAAAACAACACATTTAGCGCGTTGTTGTATCGTGCACCAGTCCATTTTTATCTATGTCATACATTACACTTCTGAAATAAGACGAAACCTAGGCAAACTCACAATGTTATTTGGGTTTTATTTAGGAATTAAAAAACCGCTTCTACATAAGTTTCATTGAGTTATATTAAGTTCCACTGAGTTGCATAAGATAATCGAAACGAACAGAGCAAGACCAAGTCAACTGGTCATATCGCTGGCGGGTCGCAATCTCAACTCGTGCCATCCTACGGTGAATATATATATATATATATATATATATATATATATATATATATATATATATATATATATATATATATATATATATATATATATCCTACAGTGAATATATATATATATATATATATATATATATATATATATATATATATATATATATATATATATATATATATATTCTTGATTTTCATTGATTTTTAATCAACGTTGCATTTCTCTGTGTTAATTAACTAAAGGCCGAACAATAATTAATCAAACCAAAGGAACGGACAAACAACCAACCTAAATATAATAAATTATGATATTTAAAGCAATTAGTTCTATATATTTCATTAACAGAAAATTTATACAGTTCATGTACAAGCTATTATTATCTAATTTGAAATAGCGAGCTCAATACCTAGCTCAATAAATTTATTCATTTTAAAAATCTTAAGAGAAGATTTTTAACAATTGCATGAGACGCTGTGATTTCTAACTTAACGAGCGAAATAATATGAAACTTTTGTCAGAAGTCAAGAACACTTATATCAAGTTAAAAAAACAAATGGTTATTACACTACATAAATCGCGTGAATTTTAAAAACTAAATTCAGTTACTTTTTTAACAATAGTAGCAACGAGTGTCTCGGAATCAGTACGTATGTTTTTCGTTTTTGTTTTGACTGTTACGCGCCAAACACTGATAACGAGGAGAGGGGAGTGGTGTCAAACGCTTGATGGACTTTGTAAGTTTAGTAGCGATGGATTGTTTCTCGGGACAACTCGGGTACATTTTGCGAGTAAGCATTTTAAGGAAACAACGATTCCTACACTATTGTTCGACATCTGTACTCGACACATTTCAATTTAGCGATCATGATAAATGTAGCAGGTGCGAATTTAATCAAGCATTGGGTGCGCGAGTTTGAAGAGTCTGGAAACACAATGCCAGATAAATCAACTGGGCGCCAAAGAACATCAAGTACGAGCACAAATATTGACCGCGTTCACCAGTCTGTTAGAGGTGATCCACGACACTCTCTATGACTCCGCGCAACTTATGTACATTTGCACAAACCCACGATTCATCATGTTATTCACAAATATTTACATTTCCACCCCTAAGAAATTATTATTGCCGAAGAGATAAAGCCAGCTAAACGAGTTAAATTCTGAATGACTATAAAAAATCGTTTTAGGAGCTTCAACAATATATGAGTTTCTGATGAACCGAATCTCTACATCAAAGGCCAAGTGAATAAACAAAATTGCAGATATTGGGTCCCCGACAATCCGCAGGAACTGCATCAGAAATCATTACACTTTCCTAAGGTTGTCGTTTAGGCTGTAATATCAAGCGAATTAATTAGTGGCCCCTATTTTTTTGAAGATAACCGAGATCGCGCTCACACTGTTAATTCCGATTGATATTGCTATGTGATCCGCACTTTTTTGGCTCCAGAACTCGATGGCTACAACCGCAACATATTTTTCCAACAAGATGGAGCAACTTCCCATGTCACGAATGATTCTTTAGCAGCTCTTTGCAATTTATTCCCTGAAAGAGTGATTGGTCGCCGAGGGGACATCAACTGACCATCGAGGAATCCAGGTTTAATACCTACTAATTTTTTCCTATGGGGCTACTTAAAAATTTGGATTTTCAACCTATTACCACCCAAATTAAATGTTTTAAAGCAAATAATAACAGACGAAATCCATGCGATTTTAAGAGCGATGTTCCAGTGAGTGATTGAAAATTTCATTTCTATACTAAATGAGTGTGAAAAAGCGGATTGTGCTTATTCACGGGTTGTTGTTTTTCATAAATAAAAATTCAAAAACTACTCTGTAATTTAACAGCAATTAATCAAGTTTGAATTAATTTTGGTGTTTAATTTTTTAAGTATCAAAAACTAAAAATATTTTGAGACACACTGTATATCAGATTTTACGACAAACCTTTAGTAACATTTCGGTTTCTATCTACTAAATACGCCACTGACTCGGGTGTAATGCACCTTTTGCATTTCGAGTTTGAGTGTATCGGCCTTCTTCAGGTTCACTGTTCTAAAGGAATGATCATCTTTTTTTTTTCTCTTCTCCAGGTTACCCTGACTTGAGCTTTGGCTCATGTTTTTTAATATTTTAAATTTGTCCAATTACACAAACGTTTTTAAATAATTAATTAATTGTATAAATGATTCAATAAACTGTTTAGATATTTGTTAATATTATTTCTATTTCTCAAATGGATTTCGTGGAAGTTGTGAGAGACAGAGTAAATTTAAATGATGCAGAAATGTTTTTGCGGTCGGTTTCCAAAAGACAAATTGGGAAACAGTTCAATTAGTAACTGGTTCTTCGATGTTGACAAATATAATATTTAAAATTTACCACCTAGAAATAAACTATAGCCTTGTATTTATCAGATGTAGTAATAATATCGTTTTCTATAAGAATATTTTAAGAGCTACTGTTCCAAATATCGCAGTATCTATCTGTAAAAAGTGGTTTTCACTACAAAAAAAGTCATAACGATATAGTCGATCTATCAGGTGATTATCCTCCTTCGCATCGAATAATTCAAAACATATCAAAAATGACCTATATGCAAATTGTGCGATAAGTAATCCAGATTCTAATAAGAGTTTGGAATGAGTTTTGACAATAGCTGAAACACGAATTGATCACATTGATCCATAATCAAAAGTACAATGAATTGAAAAGACGGCATAAGGTCTTGCGGTCTCCAGAAATGTCCAGTCTTTTGGGTCAATTTTTCTGCGGGTAAAATCGAAACGACAATTTTCTAGGATATTGAAGGGATTTTTTTGTTGATTAATTACGTGAGCATACGAGGTGTGCAAATAAATGTGGCGTAGCGTTCAATCTGGTAACACGATTGGCTTTTCATTGGGAGGTGGGTCAACATCTGATGCATCTTCAAGGTGAGTTTATATTATATAAAGTCACTTGGTGCTTCGTAGTAATTCTTTTCGTAAACCCGATTTTTCTAGTACATCTGAAATGAGTGACAACAATCTTGAGCATTTCAGACTTGGACACAGTATGACGTAAGCTTTTGCAAAACTTCAACAAGCTTATGGAAACAGTCCTTTGTCGGGGACCCAAAGGACATAAATTTTCAGGTGGTTTAAAACCCGATTAAAGATGAACCTCGCAACTGAAGGCCTTTAACATCAAGAAATGATAATAAATGTCCACAGAATTCGGGATCTTGTGCATTTTGATCCACTGTTGATGCTCGGAATGACCAGAAATAAATTGAATTTGACTCTTACAACCATTAATCAAATTTTGAACAATGAATTGGGGATGAACAAAATCTGAGGGGAAATGATTCCGAAACACCTTTCGCGAGATCAAAACGACAATAAAAGGAAAACATGTTTTGACTTTTTAGTCTTTAGTCTTCCATATAGTCTAGTGTCAAATTTTTACGTAAAACTTGCCCTATTTTTACAATATTTTTGAATTTGACTCAAATTCAACACGGGCGTGGGACGATCGTTAGTTTTTAATTCAACTTTCTCCTCCAAACTTAAATTAGTCATTATTAACTGTTTTGAATCAGACACCTTCATGTTTGCAATTAAAAATTGATTATTTTTATTTAAAAAGTACTACTCAGTGTGTACCCATGTAGCAAATCCCAAATTAAAACAAGTATTCGTGAGGCGAACGAAAGTACGGGACGCGAAACATATTAAACGCTCCGTACCCGTCAAATAAGCGGTTAAAATTAATTATTGATACGCTCGGTCGCAGGAAATTTACGTCCAAATCGCATGTTTCAGAAAGCAGTTAAACCTCCGATGTAAAAGTTGTGGCGAGAGGATGGAATTTTTATTCGCATTATTTGGTGTGATGGGTCGACAGACTTTCTTCTACATTTGGAAATTTTACTTTTTAATAATATCTTAAAATGAGTTAAAGGAAAGAAACTGAACCGAAATAAAATATGGTGTTTTACTCTGAAAAATTGTTTTGTGATAAATGCTAAAGGGGCGGCACCGTAACTCCCTCCCTCATAAGCCGCCACTGCCTACAATTGATATGGAACCTATTTTTCTTCCTTTTGGATCTTTCCCAATGAGTGTATAAATTCGGAAATGGTGGATTGGGCAACATTCAATGATTTTATCAATTGTTTCAGAGTTTGAGTTGACTCTTCATCCAAAAGTGCCTGCAAAACTGCATCAACGACTTTTTCGCCTGTTCCTGACACTTTTTGTCTTTTATAACAAAATCACCTCTTTTTAAGAGCTTAGACATTGTTCGCAAGTTTTTTGGGTTAAAGCATGTTAACCAGAAGCTTCAACTGACAACCAATAAGTTTCAGCAGACGTTTTCTTTAGTTGAAAGAAGGTTATTGAACTTCTCCACGAAACATCTTTTTCTGGTACATAATCCGACATATTCAATGCTATGACGAATTGACTTTTAATGGAATATGTTTACCCTCCAAAACGCCATAGACGTCATTAGTCTCTCCCAACAAATGTATTAATAACGCCATCTGTTAGCAAAATCGACATTATTAACCGAAACACCTATTATTTCTACCTGGGAAGACATTGTAGAGAGATTTTGTATTTGTATAGTACCAAGTACGAACTATTTCAAAATTTTATAGATCAGTTAACCTTGGTGCAACTACAATATTGCCACTAAACAATTTGTTCCTAATAAAACATACATTTATATTATAGTTTTTAGCTGTTAAGTACCAATAAATCCGAAGCATTTCCATTCATATAAATCTATCGACTTGATATTAGACTGGTTCTAATTCAAGGTTAATGCTACGATACACCCAACACCTTCGTAATTATGGGTTCACCAAGGAAAAATGAAAAATAAGAAATTGGAACAAAGAAAGTGTTACGTGGAACAATATTTTTTTAAACTGTTGCTGTACCATGGCCCATGATAGGTTGATTCATGTGCATGTCTTTGTTTATAACTTCTAAAATATAGTGCAGGAACTTAGCTTCATTCCTTATAATTAACTATAAAGATCTATTCTCTGATATAAATAAATTACTAGGAAATAAGTCCGGGTAGTATTATAAATGTGATGTTTGAAACGTTGGTCTTATATAATACACATCTTTTACAGAAAATAATTTGCCTTTTGTTAACCTTTTTTTCTTTCCTTTGTTTCTTTTAGATTATTTAAAGATATTTGATTCACAATTGTCTGTTCGCTTTTCCAGTAGGTGTATTTTTTTGTCACGTCATCCTCAATGATTTTTACATATCTGGACTTTGTTGTTTTAGTTAGTTAAAAATTATTATGATCAAAAAGTAAGGTGCCAACACAGTGTATTTATTTTTTCATTCAAATTTGATTTGCTTCCGTCAAAGAAATCTCCCTTCATTGCAACACACTCATTCGAATGTTTTTTCTAGTCTTCAAAACAGTTTTCATACTCGTCTTGTAATATTTGCTTCAAAGCGGCCAGCAAACTGTCTTAAATTGCTATGGACTAAGAGCAACATCCATGGAGTGGTTCCTTTAATCGAGGGAGCAGCAAAAGACACACGGTGCCATGTCTGGTGAATATGATGCTAGACAACGATCGGTTTGATCTTTAAAAAAAAAATTACGAATATTTATGGCGAACTGCGACGGTAGGTTATCTCCATTGTTGGTGCGTTATCATAATGCAGAAATCACAAATTATTTTGCCACAAATCTGAACGTTTTTTGTTCAAATGGGTCCATATACTTATTTTTGTTAAACATGTATATTTAATATATGTATTCATATATTTTATATCGTTCGTTCATCTGTTAATGTCAATAGTTCAGTTCATCGCATATTAAAACGAAGAATTCTTTCAGCAAATTTTTAAAACGTATAAAAAACATTTAAGATGTTTATAAAGAAATATAAAAGAAGAATAGGGAAAATAATGAATAGGCATTGTTTCTACTATTTGTGTCTTGTTTTTGTTTGGTGTTTTTTAAAAATCTTATAACGAATTTTTCACTGACACCAAATCGCAGTGAATTCACTCGAAGTGTGTTTGGTTAACCAAGTTAGGCATCATCATTTCTTATTTTATTAATTATTTTATCTCAATTTCTTAACTCTGCGAAGCAAGAGCTGAATCAGATTATCAAGGTTTTCTTTTGTATACTGGATTTTGCATTTTTTTTTCCAATCGTATTCTATTCTCTAGTGAACGTTATAGGAATATGCTAACAGTATATCCTTGGCCTGAACTGATAAATGTGAATATAAACAATGTTTCCTTTAATCAAGACGGTTCAATTTATCACACATCTCATTAGACAATCGATTTATTGCAAAAAAAGTTTCCTGGCTGCGTTATTTCACGAAATAGTAATGGCAACTGTCCACTGAGGTCATGCGATCTCACGTTCTTGGATTCTTTTTCTAGGGTTATAATAAATCTCTGGTTTAGAGAAATAAACCCTGAACAATTTTTGACCTTAAACAAAACACTCAGACTACTATTGATAATATACCACGCGATATGTGTGAAAGAATAATCGAAAATTGGAAACAGGAATGCATTCTACCAATTCAAGCCAATGGAAATATATAAACGATCATTATTTTCAGAACATAATGCCATGATTTGTTCTTCAAGATTAAATAAAAATGACCAGATTATCACTTATCGTTATCAGTGTACTTCATTTCAAAGTTCTGACACGCTTATTGGATAGCTTTTTATAAATTGTAATTTTTCGTTGCACCAAAAATACTTCATAATTTAATTCTACTAGGATCTAAGTTTGGTGATCTTATAGATATCTGAAACAGGATTTTCTACTATCATATTTTTTTTTTTATTTTTCACTATAGAAAACCTGCTTTGTTATATTCAATTAAATATAAAAGAAAAATGAAAGTATTTTATCAAGATATTTATAAATCAGGGTCTTTAGAGTTTCTCAGTTACAAAAACATTACAGGAAATTTACTGTGTGAATTGAAATTAATTTTATCAATTACTTTTTGGTTTTTTATAAATAATAATTTTTTACACCTTTCAATTATCTGTTCATTATTATTATTATTAAATTTAGGCTAATTCTATAGAAAAAAAAACAAATGTAACAGATTTTTTTATATGCAAAAATATATTTGATAAATAACTTTATTACTTAAGGCCTAGTTTCAGTGCTGACCGTGTTACAACCCAGATCTAACACCCATGTACTCGGAACGCCAAACTGTTGTTCACCTTGCCCTTGCCATATTCTTTCTTGTATTGAGTCAGCCTACAAATAGTTGTATGTATGCATTGTGCAGGAGAAATCTGGTTGCATAAAATCCGAAAAAAAAACACAAACATAATTTATAACAGGAACCGCCATTTATAGATTTTTTTTTTCCATTTCCGAAGTGAATCGTGTTTTTATATAAGCATTATAAGATCATTGTTTTGCTTGATTTTTATATTTGTTTGACTTACAACGGTTGGATTAATTTATATTAAGTTTTTGTATTATAAATGATATTTCTAACGGTGAAGGGAATAAAATATTAACTTTCGCTAACGTCAGAAAGCAAAAAGAAAAAATCAGATTTATTTAACATCGTTGTATCGAAAGTTTTGATAGTTTGGAAAAAAGTATATGCTTATTAAAATTTTGATTATTTTGAAAAAAAAAAAGAGTGAGAGATAACTTCTCAGTACAATTCATAAATGGCAATGATTTGCCATAAAATCGCTTGTTTTAAGTTCTCGTTAAGCGCGTTTCGCTAACCATACACAATTAAATCATATCAGGATTGAATTAAAACAAGTGTTTTGTGGTAAATCTCTTTGACTTTAGTGTTTAATACCACTATTGTTATGTTCCAAAATTACTTGAATATTTCCAATATATGAACCGATTAACTGGACATGAATCTGGATATTAACATAGTTATTTAAGTTGACTCATCGACCGGTACATTAACTGAAATTGAGGTACTTAGGGTGTAACAAAAATATTTGCGTTTTTTCCTTTCTTTATAAATAAAGGATTATTCATCACTAATCTGTGGTTTAATCCGATATGAACCTTTTACTCCATGAAATAAATATTCTTTCTTTAATATTAAACTGATTCACTGCGAAATATTCAGTCGACGGTTATTAACAAAAACGATGAGTGAAATAAGTTGCGAAATTAAGGCAACTTTAAGTTTTCAAAAGAACGCACATCCCTTATGAGCTTTGCAAAGTAGAGAATGCTGTATAGAGGTGCTGTATATGAATGGTACCGAAGAGCTGCAAAAGCATCTCTCAGGATGAGAAGCATATCACAAAAACGCAAATATTTTTGTTACGTCCTAGTATAGTTATGCTGTTAAGGACTCAGACAAAATTTTTCGAAAGTTAATTCGAAGTTTTGGACGTGCTGTCAGAAAATCGGAAGCGCAGTCTTATATCATCTCATCACTTCCTTTTACGCTAAAGCATCTAGCATAGTTGATAACAGAACTTAAATACTAGTAATCACTAGGTTTGCCCAACCAATCTGTAATCTTCTAACATGAGCCGGTACCGATATAATCTTTACTCATGGCTTTCTTTCTTCTGCATGGTGGTTTCCATTGATTTTTTGTGTAGCTATACAGTTATAGTATATAACCAAAGCATTTAGGACCTCTTCTCTCCTTCCATCATGTTACCATCGGTTATGTCTCTGAACTCGTTGTTGGCTCTTTTTTTCATCCTAGATATTCGGGCACCTCTTATTAGGTACTCTATTTCGACGGCTGCGAGTTTCCTTTTCAGATCAGTATTGAAAGCCAATACATCGAATCTATACAGAAGTACTGACTCTACAATAATCTGACCGATTATTTTCTCATTTTTGTGGATGTATCCCGTTATCACCATACTTTTTTAAATTTTCCCCTCCCAAATCGTATTTAGTTATGGTTGCTGCAAAATATTTGTCAAGTTGTCGGCTTGTTTTACCATCATATAGCGGTAAATATATAGATTTTTTTCCACTATCGACAGCACTGTTTTTAGTGTTAAATTGTTTATTCATTACGAGCAAATTTTTCGTGGGAGAAAGATTTGCTAGCTCGTGTACCTTGTGTATGAGCCGAAGTAAGCCAACAAATTTGTGAGAAAAAAACTTTTTTGAAAAGTTAAGAAAAGTGAGAAAATTGTTTTTTTTATAGGCAGAAAAAGGGGATATAACATTTATACCATAGTTTTTTGTCTCTTTTATAGTCCTGAATGAATTTCGAACATATCTTGCATAGGGAAAAAAATGTCATGCCATCATTCAATATGGACACGATATACGTAAGTTAGGACAGTGCGAAAGTCGTCGTCGTCGTCGTCGGATATTGATATTTGTATGATGTGCATGAGAAATTTTCCAGCCAAATTAACTCGCGACAATTCCGTTGAATGCAATAAGTGCCAGCAACCATTTCATATGAAGTGTGTAAATACGACTCGCAGCTACTATATCTGCCAAAATTGCGACTTTGATGAAAACTAGCCTGTATTTGATTTTTTTTCTGTTTTTCATGGCCTTTTAAATAAATAAATCGAGTATAAATGTTGAAAATGTTGAAATTAATACTCTATCATTGCTCGGAAGTTTGGTATAGGCAGGTCAACTGTAGGCGACATAAAGAAGAACAAAGACAAAATCTTGAAGTTTGTTAGCCTACCAGAACGTGGTCCCGGTGTACGAAAAACAATGAAAAAATAGGAAAATCCCATTTTAGAAGATGCTTTGTTCCTGTAAGCGGTGATATGATTGAAAGCGAGTTACAAAGATATGAAGTGTTAATTGATGAGAAGATTGTGCGGCAATATGTAAAGACGATGAGCAAGAGGAGGACAATAGCGTTGAAGTTTTCGCCTCCGAAAAAGTTGGTAATTCAGAGGCAGTAGGAGCTTTAAACACTGCTTTAAAATGGGCTGAAGATAGCGAATTTGATAGCCACGAAATTATGTTTCTCCGTCGACTTGGAGACCGGGCTTATGAAATGAAATGCGAAAATTATAAACAGAAGAGTATTACAGACTTTTTCAAGAAGAATTAACTAATGTTTTATTTTAACTTACTGTTTAACTTACATGGTTGTAATTTTGAACATGTACATTTTTGTCTTTTTGCTTCAATTTAAAAATTGAATAAAGAAACTAAGATTAAACATGTGTTTTACTACCATTAAATATGGCATACTATAATCCGGACGCCTCGATAATCCGGAAAGGGTCTTGCTTTTGCCTCTCCGGATTAACGAGGCCCTATTATATATATATATATATATATATATATATATATATATATATATATATATATATATATATATATATATATATATATACCATACACAATATAAATTTAACAAACAATTCTCCACATGATTTCAAAGAAACAGGAAAAAATTGTAAAGTTATTAAGTCGCCAATCGAAAAACTATGATAAGAATTCTCATTTTAAGCAAATATGTGTAAAAGCATATTTATAATATAATAACTGATTGTTATTTAACGAAGAAACTACAAATAAAAAAACGAACATTGCTAAAATATTTTTTTATTAAGAATCAGCCATACAACAGTCAAAAAATAAAAGTACCAACGTCGCTTTTACTAATTGGGATTGTCCCCACGACCAGGGTCCTGATGACAAACATTATTTCAATGTGTGTATTTAAATTCTATTTAAAACCAAAATTTTATTTTGTACGCAAATATCACAATATCACAATAAGTTGTTGCCAACGAGATTAAAAATATAGCAGGACTTTTTCAACGTGTTCGGGAAAATTAGTTAAAATGATGATAGGTTTACATAGACCCAAATGGTGGAAATTTTGAACCTGGGTTAAAATAATCCGCGGAAATTCTTACATTTTGGATACACGTTTTAAAGAAAATATTTTTTTAAATAACGTAAATAATCGTTGGTTAAATTTACGAAAGTTATTTCCTATAGACCTCGCATTTATATATAAATATGCATATCGGAAAAGAATTTGTCGGAATAAAATTAAAAATTATCTGTTATATGTTCTTGACATAAATAGAGTACTTAAAAGAAGGTGTAATATATATATATATATATATATATATATATATATATATATATATATATATATATATATATATATATATATATATATATATATATATATCAAAATCAAAAACTAAAATGCAATTTGTAAAAAGTCTTTTGAGAAATGATGGCGAAGAATAATCAGAATTGTATATAATACATACATAAAACTTTTTAAAGTTAAAATTATAAAAATATATCCTACATAAAATTACGTTTTTTTTGTATTATTTTATAATGAATCACTTACCTTTTTCTTCATTGTCTGCATTTGTAAAAGATAAGCTCACATAAAATAACAGTCCAACCATTACCCAAAACTTCATCGTCAACCCCAATATTTTAATAAAAGAACGAACAAAAGCAGAAATAAATCAATCAATTGTATTTCAGGGTATTTTGGGTACCACCCGAAATAATCTGATAGTTATTAAGGTGTAAAGATAGATAAAAACCGAAATATAATTGTTATAGAAAGAAAATTTACCACCCAATACCGCAGATCGAGACGTATTTCTACTGAAAGACTAGATCTCCGTACCGCTGACTCGAATATTGGTAACAGACTCAGCGCGACACAGTACTTTCTATCGCATATATAAAATAACCAACCGCCTTCGGAACGCGAGCTCAAGAAGTACGACGATCGAGTAGTACGCGGTAGTACAGTAAAATAGAGTGAGAGGGGAATCCGGCCGGGCATTTAACACACGATGTATTCTGTCGATTTAATCATTGACTCATCGATTTGTCGTGTAGCGACTTTGATTATTGTTGATTCAAAAATAAACAATAAGATTAAGTAATTAAAAACTTTTTAGTGGGAAACATCGTATGTTTTTAGGTATGTTTCTATACATCGACATAAAAAATCTCGTCAATTAACTGATTAACCCTTTAAGGCACCTCCTTTATTTCGGAAAAATGGCAAAAAAAAATATATTTTTAACTGTTCATAATAAATATATAAATATATGTGAGTGGAAAAACATTATTTTTGATAGTCAAAACTGTCAGAAATATAGTCAAAATGAATATAAGATTATTTTTTATTCAAAACCAATATACAGGGTACCTCGAAACGCAACGTCAAGGGGGTGCCGGGCGAAAGGCCAGGTTATACCAGTTCTGGTAAAAATAAGAATGAAAATCTATGTCACCGTGTTAAGTGATAAAAGGTATATTTTTGAAACTCTTGAAATTCGACACCCTAGTCTACATCTTTAGGAAATGTGATCACAATTTTCCCAATTTTTCAGTGATATTTTTTATAACGTGGTCCTAAATAACTATGCTATTAATCTTAGTTACAAATCAAACAACACGGGAAAAAATAAAATAGATGTACGTAGATCTACGTTCAGTAAATCTACTTATATCTAAATTTTAGTTCTGATTGAAGTAGATCTCTGCAGATGTACGTAAATCTACTAATATCTGTATATAGCTATTGATATCTCAATAGATCTCGCGATATATACTGAAATTTATCTGACTATATATATATATATATATATATATATATATATATATATATATATATATATATATATATATATATATATATATATATATATATATATATATATATGTATATATATATATATATATATATATATATATATATATATATATATATATATATATATATATATATATATATATATCTATCATCATCATCATCATTCAGCCATTGTCGATCCACTGCAAAATGAAGGCCTCCCCAGCATGTTTCCAATTTGCACGGTTCTTCGCTTTCCAAAGCCATTCGGATCCAATATACTTATGATGTTATCCGTCCATCGTGTTTTTGGCCTTCTTCGCCGGCATTTATGATCAAGCGGTATCCATTCCAGAATTGCTTGATCCATCTATCGACGCATCGTCTTGCTATATGACCTGCCCACTTCCATTTCAATTATTTCGCCCTTCCAATGATGGCACATATCTTCGTTTGTTCTCTGATCCATATGCAGGTCTTTCTGTCCCGCTTTGTAATCCCAACCATACACATTTCCATTCCCCTCTGTGCAACCCGAAGATTTTGAACTGATTATGATGTGAGTGCCCATGTTTCACTTCCATATATCAAAACAGGAAACACACGCTGATTAAAAACCTTTCTCTTCAGACAAAGTGGGAGTTTGCTGTTAAATACTATATTGAGCCGGCCAAATTCGTGCCAGCCACACTTAACCTGCCGTCCCACCTCCCGGGCAGTGTTACCCTCCATTTAAATCCTTTGCCTAAGATATATGTAGTGGTCCACAACCTGTAAATCACTTCCTAAAATAGAAATTCTTCTGTTGACAGCAAATTTGTTAAACATAACCTGACTCTTTATTAGGTTTATTTTCAAACCAAATGGTTCTCCCGCCCTTTGCAGCTCTCTTATGTGTTCTTGTAGCTCATCTGGGTCTTGTGAAAGGAGAACGATATCATCCGCGAATCTAAGATGGCTTAGATATGCACCATTGATTTTTATTCACTGCTGTTCCCAATCTAGATTACGAAATACCTCTTCAAGACAGGCTGAGAAAAGAATAGGCGATATTGGGTCACCCTGCGTACATCACGTTTTACGTATATATATATATATATATATATATATATATATATATATATATATATATATATATATATATATATATATATATATATACAGCAGTGTATTTTGTTTATTTTTAAGAATTAGAATTGACAGATAAAGGTTAAAAAATTGTTATCATGATCATAAACTAACCTTACCACGAGGTAAACCTCGAGTTTTATTAAGAAACAATAGACAGACATATATGATAAAAAAAAGTATTATAAAAATTTATGAATTTGTTATATCATTGATTATCACTTCAACGGCTGCAGGGTCTAAACAATCATATTGTCTCTGCTGACGCTCTGATATCTACTAATGCAGAGATTATGCGGAGATGTCTGTACATCTTTTGTGATCTGGGTACATCTAGATTGATCTTCATACATCTCATTTGATCTCAAAAAAAATCATTTTATCGACGAAGATCACTGCTGATGAAAGTAGATATAACTCCGCTAAAAATTCATCTCCGCATATCTAAGTAGATCTGTGTAGATGTATTTTATTTTTTACCGGGAATGAACGTTGTTAAAAAAGTAAAAAAAAGTGTTTTTTTGAGTTCTGGTTTAAAAAATTTGGTTAGCTAATTTTGACACTTGATCTTTAAAAAAAATTATTACAATATATTGGGCAAGTTATTTCAAAGGATGGCCCCTTTAGTGAAGATTTTAAAATAGAATAATAATTAGTAGCAACGAAAAATAGTATTGCTTAAAATATTTTGTACAAAAGGACCACATTTCAAAAAACTCATACCATGATAAAAAATATTTTTGTGTGTTCAAAAATGTATTATTTCAGTCAGTTTCTACTGATTATTGATTGATTTGTCCGTTACTTTGTGATAGTTCATTTTTTAAAAAGGAATAAAACAATTTCTTACTTTGTTATCTATCGCTTTTATTTTTAAACAAAATTTGTGTGACTATAGTTTCGTAAAACGACTTTACATCCTCAAACACTACTTAAAACTAAGTTTTAAAAATAACAAAGTAAAAAAAATAGTTTTTACTGACAATCATCCAAAAATGATAAACTATCGTTGTTTTCGAGTTCATGCGTGAATACTGTGTTTTGGGATTTACTATTTGAATTCTTAATAAAATCAATGGATCAATCTGGATGATTTAGTCAGTAGATACAAAATAAAAATAAGATAGATTTTGATATTTTTAGAAAAAACACCACCAGTTCGAGATAAATTCCTAACGATTCAAATCATAGTTTCCAAAATAAGATGGCTAGTTTAAATTTAATCGTAAATAGATTAATCAATTTTCATTTAAACAAAGATAATTATAACAAAGAATTAAAATTAATTAGGTAGGTATCCGAAGTGAACGCTTATAATAAGAATATTGTAAATAAATTAATTAGAAAACATAAGTTTAGAAATTTATTGAAAGAATCTTCGACCTTTCAAAATGATCAGAACAAAAATATATTCGTGGCAATAACGTTTGAGGCCCTATTAACACAAGGGATAGACAAAATTTTGAAAAAAGTTGTCATTAAGGTCGTGTACAAACCATATAATAAACTAACAGAAATGCTGGGTAATTCAACGGCTAAAGTAGATCAACATGAAAAATCGAGGATTTACGAAATTAGTTGTCAAGATTGTCATCGAATATATATTGAACAAACAAAAATATTCATATTAACAAGATATAAATAACGCATTGTCCACATTAGTTATGGGAGAAATGCAAAATCTTGTGTTGCCCAACATGCAATCAAACATGACCACAATATAGATATTAGTCATTCTGTCAAGACTGATTAAAAGTGTAAATAACAAAAGGGCTTTGGATGCATATGAAAGCATTCAAATAGAAAAACATGAGAAAACCATGAACCGGTATAAAGGACCTATTCCGATCAGTTAACCTTTTCAATTATTAATGTAAGGTTCAATAAACTTCAACGGTTCATTATTTTTACACGTTTCATTAAGTAGGATAATCATATAAACAGAACATAGTTGAGTTTTTGAATTAGATTACGCTAGTGTTATTCGTAAAAGTTTATTTTTCCTAAATATTCTGCTATTAAGACTTCTTTAACTATTTGATTTTTTCTATTCCAAAACTGATCTCCAGGAGGATGGACATATTATACGTAGTCATGCCATAAATTGTCCCTAACTGTGAAGGTGCTCTAGAATATTTTCAAGTGCCATTTGTACATATTTTTGTAACATAACTAACTGGATTTCTAAACTAATTTAAACGAATCAGTTCATCATTGGGGTGAACTGATTGAGAACGTCGAGCAGTAAACATGCAGTACGATAATAAAGAAAATCGTATCGCTGTTAAGCGTTATAATAGGCTAATTTAAATGTTCACGGAGCGGAAATGATAAAAGAAGATCATAGTTGAAAAAATTACTTCATTTTTCCGTATATTCCCGCGTAAACTCAAAACATTTTTCCATCGGTTCTCCAATTCATTTATTCCCTCTCTGAAGTGATTTTCTGGAAGTCGTTTAAAAAATACTCATCTACGGTTGCTATAAATACTTCATTTGATTAAAAACCCTTGCCACGTAGGATTTTTTGAGCTTTGTAACAACCAACAATTCGTAGTGTAATCCCCTCAATTTGACCATTGCAAGAACACGTTGTGAGTCTATTGTATTAATGAAAAATGATCTTTACTTTTTAAACCAGGTCTTTTCTCACGAATTGTTGCATTCAATTGATCCAAAAGGTTTGAATAATACTGTCCTGTTATTGTTTTACCGATTTTAAGGGAATCAATTAAGAAAATGCCTTTTGCATTTTGGGCCCATTTTGACTACTTTAACTGCTTCGGAGTTGAACAACCGAGCTCAGTCGACGCTACGGTTTGTTGTCGCAGTCGATTACAAAAAGACGTTTAAAATCTATTTTATTCTTTCGAAAAGCATCCAAATGTTGGTTAAAAAGTTTTACTTGAAGTTGTTTTTGATCAGGATTTACCAAATGTGACACCCATCTTGCCCATAGTTTTCTCAAGCCCAATTGCTTTTTTAAAATATGAAACACCCGTTCAGTTAAGATGTCCATGGTCCTTAGCAATTTCTTAACACTTTCACTCAAAGCCAATTGTCGGTCATCCATAATATATATATATATATATATATATATATATATATATATATATATATATATATATATATATATATATATATATATATATATATATATATATATATATATATATATATATATATATATATATATATATATATATATATATATATATATATATATATAGAATTAATTATTTGTTCAGTAGTTGCACTTATTGGAGTGCCAGGTCCAGGCTTGTACGTCGAGGCGACCGCGTTGAAACTCACCTGCATACTTACAAACCATTGTTTATCAAGGAACAGACTCTCCTAATACTATATACTTTCATTATGAATTACCATCGGTTCTAAACCTTTTTTTAGAAGGAATTTAAGCACTCCACGATTTTTATTTATATCGATCGTCTTAAATTGAGAATATGCATGAAACGACTAAGAGTATTTTCCAAAATGAATAATTTGTAATAGGAAAAGATTTATGTGACTGGGTCGAAGCTTTGTCACTCTTTAGTTGGGGTTTCTTCTCGTTTCGAACATATTACGTTTTTTTTTGGAGGTTATGGAAGTATACGATTTAAGATTTGTTTTAAAATTATTTGCATCATGTAATACTTCACAGAATATTTTCACGAAAGGCGATTTTGCGCTTTTATTTGTATTTTAATTGCGTATTAATTCACACTTTAATCTATGGTTTTGTTTACCTGAAATATATGTTGTATTTATTACGTATATAATCTAATCACTGAAATATATACTGGAGAACAGAAAATGTGTAACACGTATGGTATAAAAGAAGCAAATTTATATATTCGTAAAATATTGCTGCTTATACCGTTATGAAATCACGTGGTTTGAGGATCAGAAGTATTTACAAGTATGAGGTTCCGGTCGTCATAAAAGTACCCAGATACGTGACGGATGACATTACGTTATGACATGGACGTGACAGGTCAGACTGTTTCGAAGATGATTATTAATCGAGCTTGCGACAGAAATGAGTGCTTATTATCCTTACTATTCCTTTTTTTATGAAGCCGAACTAGAATTGAATTGAATTTTTTTAGGTACTCATGATGGATGTAGAAGGGTACACACTCACAGAACTGTAAGCACATGGAGCAGATTTTTTGTGATAGATATTATTAACATTTCGTCACTCACAATAAGTAGTAAGTAGTTTTTTATATATTTATATTTATTATATATATATATATATATATATATATATATATATATATATATATATATATATATATATATATATATATATATATATATATATTAATATATATAAATATATAAAGATATATATATATATATATATATATATATATATATATATATATATATATATATATATATATATATATATATATATATATATATATAGTAAATTGAAAAAAATCTATTCCTGTTTTAACCCTTCATTTGGTAGCGCCGTTAAAGCTACTTCAGTTCTTCAAATAGAATCAATGTGTGTATGTATTGCTTAAAATGTGATGCTTTCAGAGATGACTTTACATAAAAACAACCACATACCCGATCCATGTGCAATAAATCAATTGACCTAGAAAAACAATTTATTCCGAATTACCTCCTGAATCATCTCCGGATGTCGAAAAGTTTAAAAAAGTGATTTGGTGGTAAGTGGTAAATCTCTTCGAGTTTATTGTTTCACACCGAAGGTTCCAGTAGAAGAATTGAACAGTGGAATCACTTTAACACAAAATAAGGAATATTCATTTGTCGGAGCAGAACGTTAAAATCGGATTAAACTTCTGACAAGTGAAGTATAATCTTTTATCTATAAATAAAAGAAAGATGTTGTTGAGTTTGGCTGCAAAAATAACTGATGATCATGTAACATTCTCTACTTCCCTCCAACACACTTTTATAAGTGATAGACGTAATTAATGAAATATTATACATTAAGTAGGTAGTTAATAATCATGAAACATAACTATTTGATCATCCCCACACAATCGCAACGACTGACAAGTCATCAAAACCTAAGGCAAATCAAAAAGACTATGTGCTGTCGAATCATTTCAATAACAAAGCCAAAAAGAATTCGCAATTATATAACGAAAGAATTTGGAACTGCCATATCTGTTTACCATACTGATAAATGGGTTAAGCGCTTTCTTTATATTGATATTGTTGGCGAGAATTTCACCTAGAGGTCGGAAGACACAGTTATGTAACAGAGGGGATTTAGTGAATGATTAAGTATGTGAAATTTTTTCTGTCATCTTTTTTTAACGACCAGGAATTAACGAAAAACACATTACAGTTGAGTGGTTTAAAACTGTTAACTTCAAGATACAGTTTATACAGACTTAATTTTAGCCAGTTTTTTTAAGTTCATGGATCCTTACATATATAGGGTGGTCCAACGAGAGTGTCAGGCATTATAATAACTACAAGTGATTAACAACAACCGGTAATTTTTATTTTATCTTAAAGAACAACTCGGGTTTGTTCGGTGGAATGTAATCTGGAAACCCAATTGTCGCTAACTCTTTCACACATATTGCGTAGTATATTTTCGATTTTTTCGATGATTATTTCTGTGAACTAGAGATATAACATAACTCCACAAAAATAATCTATGGGCGTGATATCGCATAATTTTGGTGGCCGGTTGGCATTACCATTTCGCGCAATAACGTGCCCAGGAAACTTTTCTTGCCATGATTCGATTGTCAGATGATATGTTTAACAAATCGAATGGTATTGTTGAACAAACACGATTATAACCATAGTTATCAGTTCAGGCCAAAGATATTGTGTTAGCATATTCGGTAGATTTCACCATGAACGGTATCACGATTTCCATCATTCTTAAAAAAAAAACAAGTTCCTATCACTTCTTTTGCCCAAAAACGGCACCAAACAATAATGTTCCGATCTGAGGATGAATAGGTAACCCCTGATTCAAATAACACGATGTACTGAACACTGCAGTGTATGAATACCATTTAAAACGAATTTATTTCAGTGTTACTGCTATTACTCAAAGTAGTCTATTACTCAAAGTCTCCAAGTTTTGACACTGTACGAGGATTGGTATTTATGTATCTGGAAATGGCAATAATGGTGTTGCTACGCATCATCTTACATATACATCGTAAAGTTTGACATTGTTGGCTGTATACATATTTCATAAAGTGTTATCATACAGACGTATTTCTGTTGTTTAGTGACTTCAAATTGTCATCCCAGTCAAGAAATGGAATTAACTCGTAAAAATTTTCGTGCGATGATTTACTAAGAATTTGGACGTGAATTATCTCAACAACGGTGAATCGATCAACTCATTTCGACTTTTGGCAATGAAGCACCATCTAAAACCACTGTATATCATTTGTTTAGTGAATTCAATCGTGGCCGTCGTTCGTTCACTGACGAATTTAAAGCAAATCGTCCAAAATCGTTTGTTGTCTCAGAAAACATCGATACTGTGCGCGAACTGATAAAGCAAGAAGGTCATGTGACATATCGTGAGATTGAGGCATCCTTGGGCATTAGTATGACATGTATACACAAAATTTTATATAAACATCTAGCCGTGAAAAATATTTGTGCGCGTTGGATTCCGCATAATTTCACAATCGCTCAAAAAAAAGGCTTGTGCCGATTGGTGCAAAAAAATGCTCAAAAATAGTATCATGATGCGTCAAAAGCCGTGTATAATATCTACACAGGTGGCGGATCTTAGATATATGCGTATGAACCCAAAAATAAACAGCAGTCTACTGTATGGGTCTTTCAAAATGAGCCACAAAAGTTGTTCGCGCAAGAAGCACTTCGAAACAAATGCTCGCCTATTTCTTGGGATAAATGGGCATGTGGCGACAGTGCCACTAGAGAATCGTAGAACGGTCAATTATGAATGATACATAGCTGTTTGTTTGCATGAAGTCTTTGAAGAAATAACCAGCGATGCGGGATCATTCTACACCATGATAACGCGAGCTCTCACGTATCTGAGCGAACAACTCTATATTTGCCAATCAAAACATCGAATTGATGAGTCATCCACCGTGTCTTGATTTGACACCCAATTATTTGTTTTTGTTCCCGTCCGTGAAGAATAAACTACGTGGTCTACAATTTTCGACGCCGGAAGAAATGGTGGATGCGTCCAAAATACATGTTTTCGAATGGAAAAAGTGCTATGAAAATTGCTTCAAATGTATGCAAAAGTGTATCGATCATTGCGGATAATATTTTCAAAAACGATACAACAATTATCAAAGATAAATATATATCAAAGATAAATATATAGAATTTTTCAAATCACCCAAAATCGGTCAAAATAGGAGTAATTAAAAGTTTATATGACAGAGCAAAACTTGTTTGTACCGACAGTGATACACTACAAAAAGAAACAAATCACATAAAAGACATTTTAATAAAAAACAATTACCCAAAAAATTTTATAGATAAATCGTTTAAACATTTTGATACTAGACAAAACAGACAAGTTATTAATAATAATAATAATAACTGTCAAACAATTAACCTCACAATTCCTTATATCCGCGGTATTTCTGTCACAATTAAAAGAGTACGAAATAAATGCAACATAAGAACGACATTTAAAACAAAAAATGTGGTTTATAAAATTCCCTGCGAATGTGGCAAATTCAATATAGGTGGAACATCTAGACCGTTAGATAGAGAGTAAAAGAGCCCTTAAGAAACCTTCTTAGAAAGGGCGATTTTAATAAATCTAGCATTTATCAACACGCATGGGAATCGGGTCATAAAATCAATTGGAATAATTCCAAAACGGTATTAAAAGAATCGGTAACAAAATACAGAAGATTAAAAGAAACCGCTATAATTAATTTAAATAAAAATAACTGTATTGCTATGCCTTCGGTAGATTTAAGTTCAATATGGTTCCCGATTCTTAAGAATACAATTAAACACATTTAAATATTTGAATACACAATCAGTACAATAAACAATCACACATTAAACATTACCTATATATATATTTTGGTAGTATGTCACTGTCATGAAAATCTATTGTTGTCAATGTAAGTTTCGTTGACATACACAAAAAAATATATTTACTTTCACTCGTTACTTTATATATTACAAATTAATCGAATTTATTTTTTAGTTTAGGGAGAGTACCCTCCGAAACGTTAACGTTAAAAGTTTGTAACATTAAACATTTTTATAGGTAGGTATTATATAGGTATAGGTATTATATATATATATTATATTATATAGGTATAGGTATAGGTATTATATATATAGGTAGGTTTTACAGGTAAACATTTTTATATCTTTAAAATTTTGTTTGTTAGGCAAATTTATTACAAAAAAGAATCACTGAGAAATTTGTCTCCGTTTTGGTTTTTTGTTTTTACCCAGTGATTCTTTCTTTACATAAGAACAGGTATTTTTGATATTTTTTGAGTTTTAGATAGTGGCGAAAAACCCAAATAAAGGAAACAAAAATAATTGATGCAAAACTAAAAGAAGACATATTTATTGGACCTCATGTAAGGAAACTTTTAGATGGTTTCCGTTTTCAAGAAAAATTGAATGAAAATGAATTGGCAGCTTGGAAGTGTTTTGTAAGTATAGTGAAATAATTTTTGGGCAACAATGAATATGAAAACCTATGAAATACTAGGGTATCGCATGTTTTTAAAAATGCATTTTTTTACACTCCTATTAGGATTTTTTTTCGGAAAATTTCGATGCAGTAAGCGATAAACAAAGAGAGAGGTTTCACCAGGATATCAGGACGGTGGAAGCAAAATACCATGGACTCTGGAACCTATATATGTTGGGCGACTACTACCAGTTTTTAAAGAGAAATGATACTACAGAACACAAGAAGAAAAACTGAAAATTTTTGTCGCAGTATGACATCTCATGTAATATATTTTTTATTCACATAATTCTCAGTAATATTATTATAAGTTTATATTAAATAAATATTAGATTGTAAAAATGTGGTCTCCATTTTTTTCGCCACCACCGACCCCCTGTAACAAAAAAACTGTACGTGTAACAGTAATTAGATTGTCATTTTTGGATTTAGGACTACGAAATACTTCACATACACCTATTTTTATCAATGGTACCACACAAAAGTTTAAATTTGTTGATATTGTGTGTGTTATAAAATGTTGTGTTATAAAAAGGCACTGCATTCAGTAGAATCTTTTTATTCTTCTTTTTTGGCTTCCGCCTTTTTCTTGACTTCATTCAGCATTTGCATTCAAGCGGATTGATCTGCAGCATTCCTTTCCAGTTTTTGCTGTGCTGTTGTTCTGCATCATCTCTTCTTAAATTACCATGCCTCCATGTCATAGGTCTACCTTTTTTACCCTCTATTTGTCCCTCCATAATTCCTCCGGGGTATTCGGCTTTGTGGCAGTGCTGCCAGAAAAATAATCTGCCTATACTTTATGATTAAGCGAGCAAAATAGGATTATACATTCTATCAAAAAAGTACCGGAATTGATCAATAAAACACAAAATGTTTATTATTTATCCAAATTTACTGCATCGCCTTCAAAGTAGATCCCTTCCGAAATAATATACTTATGCCAACGATTGTCAAAACGATCCAATTGTCAAAACATTTTTTAAACGCATTTTTCGGAAATGACTTCAGTTCTCGCCGCGAATTCCCTTTTATGTCTTCTATCGACTGAAAACGGGCGCCTCGAAATGGTAATTGGAGTTTTGGAAAGAGAAAGAAGTCGGCCGGACCCATATCAGGTAAATATATTTGTTCGGTTTTTGGCCAGAAATTCGTTCACAATGATATCCTTGTGAGATGGTGCGTTGTCGTGATGCAAAATCCAATAGTTTACTTTCCACAAATCTGGCCTTTTTCGGCGAATTTGCTCTCTCAAACGCCGGATAACACCCAAATTATATTTTTTATTTACCCTCTGGCCGTTTGGCAATAATTCCGAGTGCACAACACTGCGAAAACAATCAACATCACCTTAACTTTTGATCGACTTTAACGTGGTTTATTCGGCTTCGGCTCAGTTGGAAGGCGCCATTATCAAGCTTGTTGACTGGTTTGCATGTCAAACTCGTATACCCCTGTCTCATCACCAGTTACAATGCGTTTTATGAATGTGGCGTCGGAATTGACTCGTTCTAGCATGTCTTCAGCGACCTTTACGCGCTTGAGTTTCTAAAGAAAATTCAATAAAATTCAGGCACTGAGAGAGTGGCAACGCGTTTAATGTCCAAACAATCGCTTAAAATGGTACGAATTGATTCGTGAGACACATAAAGATCAGCGCCTATCTCTCTCAAACTAAAATGACGATTTTCAGTCACCATTTCGCTCGCTTTAGCGATGTTAACTTCAGTTGAAAAGGTTGATAGCCGACCAGAGCGAGGCAAATCTTCGAGTCGATTCACCATTTTCGGCGACTCAGCATACGAAATTCCATTTGCAAGACAAATTTTTTGTTCGATGTTTTTATCCATTGTAAAAATTTAAAAACGCACTTGAGATGAACTGACAGATGGCGTTTAAACTCTGCGTCAATATCAACAATCGCTTCAGCGGGCTTTTCAAACGATTAATTGCCGGTATTTTTTTGACAGATTTGATACTGAAGTGTCTGAAGCTGTGTTAAAAGAGAGATTTAGATCAACTTTGAGATTAATATAATAAAACGGATCTTGATAGATCGGTAGCTTGAGGATAACGTATCATTTGCAGATAGATATACTGCATTTGGGGAGAACATTTTAAAGAAGAGGAGAGAATTTAAAGGGCATCTATCAACTTGCAGGTTTAAATAGGTTGCTTATTGTAACAATGGAAGCGTTGCCTACCAGCTGACATCACTTGCATTGTGATATTTAAGAAGGAGAATAAATATTTCGCACATTAGATTGTAGCATTGAGTAGATTAGTATAATGTAGTTATACATTTTTTTCATTTAATCTTGCTCTCAGTATTGCTTGCTCTCAATGTACTTTTAGGCAGTTTGTGTTACTTGAATAACAAAATGCACAAGTTCCTAATATGCCGATTAGCATGCCAAACTATTTTATATAACTAATTTCTGACGAGGATGATAATATTGTATGCTTAGTCAGTGGATTAACCCAAAAAGGCTTAGTATATTGAAGAGATTCGTTATCGAAGCTGTCATATCTTATTACATAAGTGTCTTGTTGTTTTCCTGTGTTTCGATTTTACATTAATTGATTGATTAAATTGTTTTTAAATGAATATGTGACGTTAATATGTTTATTATCTAATTAGAAAGTTACTGTTTTTGTGTTTTTTAGGATTTTTTTTTATTTACAGTTAATATAGTATATGTTTGGTAGCTTTAATTCGTTTCGTCTTCAAATTTGACAAACTTAACTTACGAGGCTTGCCATTTATGTGTCCGGAATAATAAATAAAAATGAATATATATCACTGAAAACGGTTGTATTGTTTTCAAAATATTTTCCGCAATAACAGATATACTTTTGCCTATGTTTGACCTAATAGCACTTTTTCCATTCCGATTGAGGTATCTCCAAAATATGGATTTCACGGACGGGAACAAAAAGAAATCATTGGGTGCTAAATCAGGACTGTACAGCGGATGGTCCATTAATTTGATATTTTGACCCGTCAAATATTGAGTAGTTCGGTCCGATGTGTGAGAACTCGCGTTGTCATGGTGGGCAATGATCTTTCGTCGCTGGTTGTTTCTTCTTATTTCTTCAAGGATTTCTGGTAAACAGTTGGTTGTGTGCCATTCAGAATTATCCGTTGTAAAATTCTCTAGTGGTACTGTAGCCACATGCCCATTAATCCCAAAAAAGCAGATGCCCATTTGCTTGGTAGTGCTTCTTGCCTGAACAACTTTGTTGAGTTTGGCTCATTTTGAAAGATCTATACAGTCGAGTGCTGTCTATTTTCGGGATCGTATAGATAGATCCAAGATTCCTTACATGTCTAGATATAATACACGATTGTATTTTTTAAGCCTTTTTTTAAGCGATTGTCAAATTCAATGAAATGTGTACAAATATTTTTCACGACTACATATTCATGTAAAATCTTATGTATGTTCGTCATATTCAGGGATGCCTCAATCAACTGTATGCCACATGACGATCTTGCTTTATCAGTTCGCGTACAGTATCGATGTTTTCTAGCACAACAACTGATTTTGATCGATCTTCTTTAAATTTGATCGATGCACTGTTCAGGTAATTCACATCGAAAGTCGTAATAAATCATCGCATAAAAATTCTCACGAGTTAATTCCATTTTTTGACCGAGGCGAATTTTTCAAGTCACAAACAACACAAATCTCGTCCGTATGATAAAACGTTCTGAATACGTATACAGTCAACAATGTCAAACTTTACGATGTATATGTCAGATGGCGCATAGCAACACAATTGTTGCCAATTCCGGATACATTAATAGCAACCCTCGTATTAAAATGAGTCGATACAATATTAAATAACGTAATATATCATCATTTTTACTATGAAAATGTTTTCGGTTTAAAGAATTCTGCAATTAATAATCTTTAAGTATTCCACAGTTTGTTTCTTGTGAAACATTTAAAAAATAATAGGATTTTAAATGAGACATTTGTAACTTTTTTAACTTTAGTAAACTACGTTGATAAAATACTAAGGAATATAAGGAATAAGGAATAATCTCTCACGGACCAGTGCCCGGGAATGGACGATAAAATAAAACTCCCCACCCAAAAATTAAGCAGTTTTTAACATGTGGTTTAAGATCGATTCTTCTGTTGGACTCTTCGATGTGATAAACTAAACTCGGAGATTTACAGCTACATCTCAAATTACTTTATATAACTTCTCGATACGCGTTTCGCTAATCATATTAGAATAATTAGGATATAATGGCGTTATGTAATGTTTGAGATTTATAAAAATGGAGTCCTACACTATACAACAACGTGTTAAAATTGTTGAATTGTTTTATGGGCGTTCACTGAAAAATATTTTTAGAAAATTACGTGATATTTACGGTTTACACAATCGTCCATCTGAAAGCACTATCAATCGAATTGTTAAAAAACTTCAAGAAACTGGTTTAGTGGAAGATATAAGAAGAACAATATATAGTCGCAGTGGTCGTTCACAATAGCAAATGAATTAGGTACGAGAAAGCGTTGAAGCATTGAAGTGTTGCTTCTGAATACCCAGAAATTATCCATTAGTCGACGTTCACATCAATTTAGACTCAGTAAATCATGGCGTATTTTATGAAAGGATTTACCTCTGAAGACATATAAGGTTCAAATAACACAGGAACTAAAGCCACTGGATTTATAGTAAAAATATAATTAAACGTTTATTTATATAAACATGTATGGTATTTCCGATCATTCAGCTCGAGCCTGGAGACATTAGTTGACGTTTTGGAGGCGGCAGAAAAAACGAGTAATTATTACCTGGTGCATGGATAAATTTTCTTTGCTTTTTGAACATTTATTTTATTTGTTAGACCTGTTCAATTTTTTTCGGATGGTCAGACACTTTACCTCAACATCTTCGGGTATTAAGAGGAAGGATTAAGTAAATACGTGTTAGACATGAAAGTGAAACAAAAACAAAATTTTATGGAAACATTTGTTGATAGAGTGGAAAAAAATTGGGCCTGAGGTAACTCGGAATTTTTTTTCTTCGATGCAAAGATGATTACAAACAATAATTGATGTTAATGAAGTAATAATAAAATACTAGGATTATAAATGTTACACTTGTGGCTTTTTAATGTTTCAAATGTTTATTATAGATCTTGCTTTACATATGTTGCGCTTTCTCAAGAGTAGCTTGAACTAATACGAATGGTCACAGTGTGTCCAAGTACAGAGACAACATTTTATTATTTAAAATAATAGTAAATTTATTTCTTGTTTTTTTAAAGTCTAGTTTAATTATCCTAAATATTGTCTGGTAAAAACCGTGCTATTTAATTACGATATGATCTTACCTATTATCGGTGCATATATATTCCGGTACACATATTCCGGGTGGTTTGGCAATTTAGCTGTTCATTCGTGGTTATTAAATAGCTATTTCTTAAGGAATTTTTTATTTCCAATATTTCTAGTAAATCTAATGTTTTACTTTTCTTTTATGAGTGTAATAATTTAACATTGTTTATAGCTATAAAATGATTGTTTTCAATACAATGTGTAGACATTCCGGTGGTTTTTTTTTTAATATTCAAGATATCTTTTTTGTGTTCTTTTATTCTACAACCTATACTTCTACCACTTTAACCGATATATACCGCTTCACAATCCTTACAGTTACCCGATTTATTTAAAGTATCCATTTTATCTTTATTATTAACTAACATTCTACATACATTAAGTTTATTTACACAAATAATCTCACAAGCAAGTTTATTTACCATTATTACAAACCGAGTTTATTATCTTTTACACACTATATTATGTATCTTTTACACTCTATATTACGAAGTTAATTTCATCATTTAGTCCAATCTCCATAGTGAATTAAATATTTTTGTTTATGGTATTCAAATGGCCTAAAAACGTGTGTAAATTTCTTTTCGTGCCATTCCAAATGCAAAAAAAAACATTGTCTACGTAAGTATGCCAGTGTGATATGATATATTGTTAACTGATGGACTTTTAGAGTTAAAAATATCATTTTCGAAATCAGCCATAAAAAATTCAGATAACTAAGGTGAGATAGGTGAGCCAATTGGAAGATCGTGTTTTTGTTGATCAATCTAACTGTTATATTGAAAATAATTTTGTTCTAAGTACTCTAGGATTGCTGTTTTTAGTTCAATTTTTAATAAAATAAATAATAAAACAAGATTATAAAATATTAAACTGTTTAAATTATTTAAACAATGTTTTTTAAAATAAAAATGGAGGTTCCTATACTTTTTTGGCATAAAAACATGGTTTTTATGTTTTATTCAATTACATTTTTGCAAAAATTAGTTCTTTTGTTCAAATTATTTTTTGACCGACTGTATTATAAACATAATTCTGGCTTTGTAATACTTGATAATATTATTTATTAAACCTTTATACAAATTATTGCTCAAAGAAACATTACGTATTTATAACTATTTCGTCTTTATTAACATAAAATGTACAATATCTTGATGTTACTCTGCCAAAGCAATTTATTTTGTTACAAAACATAATAGTCTACCTATATAGGCATAAATATTAACTTACTAATCATGATTGGTTTGGTAAAATCATCTGCAATACAATAAAATTATTTACTACATGTATTTCATTCTTTTTCATGCAATCTTGTTATTAGATTTCATATAATTATAGAACAGCACTAAAAAAATCAACTTTGGTGCAACAGCAATAGGAATATCTAGACTTGAAATTTACCATGATTTTTATATATTAGTTTTACGAAGATCGTTTGAAAAGTTCTTGGCCTATCATCAAGATGTCGCAAGCATGACCAAATAAGTATGATATTTATAAAATATGATTTATTACCTCCCATTGGTGTTTAGGAAATCTATTTAAAGATGTACCGGAGGTAAAAGTACTGAAAATTAATATTAATAAAGCTGTCCAAAGTTGGTTCTAAACAGTTTAAGTTAATATAATCTGAATTTGGAATGCTTGGATGCTTTTCTTTCTATATTTGTAACGTGTTTCATTTATTATATTAGTGAATCTCCGTAAGATTACGTATAATTTACGATAATTTTAAATTGCAATATCTGTTGAACGGCTCATGCAATCGATTTTAAAGTTCACAGCGGCTTATGGATTGAGTAAAAAATATTCTGCAAAATTTTTAAATGTTTTGTAGAATTTTACATACCTCCGATACATCCTTAAAGTTTAAAATATTTATCTTTAATAATTATCAAAGAATATGGTTAGAAATAGTTTTAGAATTAGATTGAGTTATCTCCTGATGATGCTAGTATGGTTAGCAAAACGCTGGCCGAGAATTAAAAAAAAGTAATTTGGTGTTTTGTGGTAAATCTCTTCAAGTTCAATGTTTGATATCGAAGGTTTCAAGTGAAAAATTGAAAAATCTTTTGGCTTTACGATACATCAATTATATAATTTTTTTTGGGTTTTTCAAATTGTGCGGTTTTTTAAATTCATAAATAAAACACAGATTAAATAAAACACAGGTGTTGTGAATTTGCCTACGTGTAGCTTCTTTTCAGAAGTATGACATTTATGTATGACATGTATGACAAATGTATGACATTTATAAAAGTGGACTCGTACACAATACAAATTGTTGAATTATTTTATGAAAATTAACATTCACTGAAAAATATTTTTAGAAAATTACATGATATTTACTGAAAGCACTACCAATCGAATTGTTCAAAAATTTCAAGAAACTGGTTCGGTGGAAGATAAAAGAAGAGCAATATACAGTCGTAGCTGTCGTTCAAAAGAGCAAATTAATTTGGTACCTGAAACTGTTGCTAAAGACCCAGAAATTTCCATTAGTCGACGTTCACAACAATTTAGACTCAGTGAATCCACGACATGGTGTATTTTACGAAAGGATTTAGCTCAGAAGTCATATAAGGTTCAAATAACACACAACAGGAACTAAAGCGACTAGATCATTCAAAACGTCGTAGATTTGTCAATTGGATCAAAGAACAAACAGATGATTTTTCTCAAAAAAACATCTTTTCAAAGATTTAAAAAACCATGTTAATAAACAAAATTGCCGCTTTTTGGGTGAGGAAAATCCACGATTAATTCATGAGAAACCTTTATATCTTAAACGAGTTACTGTTTGTTGTGCATTACGGTCAAGACATTTTTTTTCATAGTAATGCAATTTTTTGTTTTCTAATACATTTATATATATATATATATATATATATATATATATATATATATATATATATATATATATATATATATATATATCCTCACATACCAAAATCATTATATAAAGAGTACGCGCAAAATTATCGTTGATAGTAGACTGTGGCGGAAAATTCTTTTTCCGTAATGGGAAATCAAGTGGACACCATAACTTATTCCAATGTCTTAACTATCGCGTGTTTTGCGAAGACATTACAAAATTTACGTGGTCAATAAATGTATGCCTAATTAATTGCACTTGTGTCCGATATGTTAAATTAAATGACAGCTTGGCCTATGACCTCAGAACTTTCACCGGTGGACTTCACCATGTAATCCTGCCAAAATTATGTTTTTCAATGCATTGCAAAATTATTACCGTATATATTAAATCGTCGATATTTTCATTCGATAACGATCTAAGGTAGAGAGGAAAGCGACATCGGAATAATTTTATAGCAGACAAATTCGCCTTAATGGAATAATTAAAATATAAAGGGTTATATGATGAATGACTGAAAGAAAGTTACATAATTTAAAAATTAGATACGTTTAATGAACGTTTTCGTATGAATTGTTTTCGTTTTTATTCGAGTGTGCTTTACACAGGTCGTCGGAAAGGTATAGTCCATTTTAAGATATTTCGTTGCCCTTCGGCAAAATGTTAATTGCCCCAATAAATCTCAATAAAAATATTCCTAGTTTCTTAAAAGGCGCTAGAGCCCGAGTGGTTTAACTTCTGAATAATTTTGGAAAAAATAAAATATTGTTAAATTATTATTCTTATTAGTATGTATGACTAAAACATTGTTTATTGTATTGTGTATTTTGAATTTAGTAGTACAATATTTTATTGTACTAATGTACAGTAGTACATTAGTACAATAAAAATTATAGCATAAATTTAATCATACATTTAATTCGGTTCCGCTCTCACAGTCACTTTGATCTATATTAATAATAGGTGGTTCTATATTATTAGTAAATGATACATAGGAATCTTCTATTTTAATAACATGGTTAATCGAATTTATCTAACTTTTTTGGGAATATTATCCACAACCTTCCTAGTTAATATTGCAGCACTTGCACTTAAAGTCGGAAAAATGTTTTCTGCTCACATATGCTCAATTGGATTAAAAATACGGTAATAATGGGGAAGGCGTAAAACCGTATGTCCCATATCGGTAGCAATGGTATCACATACATATTCCTTTTTACTATTAAATGCCTTTAATATTTCTAGACGCCTTCCTTAGGGACATTGAGCAAAAGGCTATGTATAAACCAATCTTCGAAAAGTTCTACTGTGGTGTCGTCACGGTAGTCCAAAGATGAATGTTTAGTATTTTTGGAGGACAACCGCAACAATTTGGAACTCATCCATCCTCGGAACCAGCATGTAAAATTGTAATTATTTTTCCATTGTAGTTGTGGCTTTGGTTTGGTAATTTTTTTGTTTTTGTTTCTTTGGTTTGGTGTTCATCTGAAGTATATGTAACCATGTTTCATCAAAGTAGATAATAGGACAATTTTCAAATCTGCATTTTTTTATAGAGTTGAAGTAGTCAAACCGCCATCGTTGCAATAGTTGTGATTTCATTAATATTTGTCTTTTATTAATGGTCCGATATGCAACACCCATTTAAGATAATATTTTCCGGAGGTTAATTCTGCTGCAAATAATGTTGGTTTCATCTTTCCTCAGTCTCTGTTGCAATTAATGCAAAGTAGGTACAGTTTGCTCTTCATACATAACATAAATTTTGCTTCGAATTAAGTCTTTGTCACTTTCGTCAACACATTTGCTTTTACCAGAATCACTACGTTTTAGCTTTAATTGGCTTAGTCACAATATATTTCACTGTAGACAACTGAGTATTCGTTAATGCTGCGGCGGCTGCATTTACATTAAGCCCCCTATTCAATAAAGAAACATACACATTTTTAACAATTTGCTTAGCCTCAGGCGATGAACGTTTTCTTTTAAAATTAACACTACCAGAGGCACAATGATCATGATCTTGCCAAGAACGCCACATTTTTAGCAATTTTTGGAATAACAAAAAATACGATCGAAATTATAGAACTGCACTGTTTAAAAAAATAATGCGAACTAAACTAAAATATTTAGAATCAACTAAACCAGGTATAAATTCATTTTATCTTTTTACTTCTAATTTTATTAGGCCCGGACCTATTTACGTTTCTTGCAACTTTGCCGGGTTTCATTACGGCAGGGGTTGTTAAGAGTTTATTACAGCCAATGGGCCAACGATATATCTTGAAACGCACTATAAAAGAAACTCTGTGAACTTCCTTAACTTTGTATATATATATATATATATATATATATATATATATATATATATATATATATATATATATATATATATATATATATAATGTTGTTTCTAAAAATAAAATTGTTTTTTCGTTTAAAATTGTTTAATTACAATTACAATGAATTAACTTGCTTACGATACAAAAATATCTAATTCACGTTACTAACAAAAAAATATATATTTTTTTAATAATTGAAGTGATCTTAAGCTTTTGGCTTGGAGTGTATATATATTTTTATGTCGGTATTTTTGCCCAGATATATACTTAAAAGTAATTATTTTTGAAGTATCTAAATCAGAAGTAAATTAATACATAGGAAGAACAATCATGTCCATATTTCCATGAAAGTTTCCTTTCAATTCAATTGGGAAAGATTATTTAAAAGAAATTTTATAGGAAATTCTTATTCAAATTAACGCGGTTTGGAAAGCGCCATCTGTGTAGCAGAGGTTAAAATTAGATAACTCCACATTCAACAGTAAACTACCAGAAGGTTCGTCACATAGAACTTATAGTTTTTCTCAGCAGATGTTAGAACATACATTAGAACAGTTAACGTATTATTTTAGAAAATACGTTTTTTCTAATTAATTATAAAACAGTGTGCATAGGTTTTCTCCTTTTTTACATATTATTTTTAATTATATTAGGAAAATAATTATATAAACACCCTGTGCCTTTTTGTTTTGTTTCATAGTGCGTGCTATAATAACACTTTGCATTTTCAGCAAACTCAAATTACTATAAATACTTCCTACATAAAATCTATGTTTGGTCTGCTCGAAAAATTACAGCTTTGTATAATTCTTTGTCGGTGAGATGAAAGCTCGACTATCTGAAAACAATTTGTCATAACGACTATGATATTGTTGAAAGGGTCAGATGTTTGACGAAACCAAAAACAGTCTCAGATCTCGCAATTGTCAATGTGAATAACCTGAGTAAAATAAATATAGACGCAGGAAAAAATAAAAGATTAGCAAATTTGGTCATGTTTATTATTGCGCTTTGATAACCTTTTAATATTAGTTAATAGACATGACACATATGGATTTATGGATATATGTATTATAGAGGAGAATACATAGCAGAAAATAGATAGGAATTTATTTAATTAGAAATCCTTCAAATAATGGAAACACCTGTTTTTCGAATTTCATTTTTATTTATTTTATATTTTGAAAGATATTTCTACCTTCGCTATTTCGTCAACAAAAAGTCAGGACTGATTGAATTCTATAGTACTGCAATAAATTATTCATACTATGCCCTTGAAAAAATGAGGATCAATAGAAAGCTTCATTAGAAAGGAGAAGGCATAGTAAATATCAGTAAATATTTATAACCCTTTATCTCTCAAATTCATGGATTTTCCTTGTTTTGACCATCGGTATAAAGTCAAAATATAAGAAAGAAATATACAAAATGTGTTGTTATTGTCTAAATATATTTGTTATTATATTTTCTATTTCTTTAGCTATTACACAATATAAACATAATATCAAAAATTGATGCACACTTACACAAAACCTTCACCATATAATCAAAACAAAAAATACTTAAGATTTTCTTGGGAGCAAGATGTATCGAAGTCCAATTGATAATTGATTATTGTAAAACATATTATGCTACTACTTTTATAATAAAAAAATAGAAAAATGTGAGTTACGCCTTTTTAAAATCAAATACGAAGGATGTTATTTATGTATCCGGAACATATTAAAGAACAACAGAGGGATATCTTTTCTCCCAGTTTATTACAATGTCTACTAGATAGAGCACAGAGACAGTTAGAACCTAAAATTGGTGAATAACAAGTAGGTTTTCGACAGGGCACATTCTGCCCGCAACAGATCCTGAATCTAAAGCTGATCCTAAGGCATCAAAAACTATGCAATAAAAATCTTGTCGTGGATTTATAGATTTCAAAAAAGCATATGATTCTACTGACCGCGAATCTTTATTCCAAACCTTGAAAGAACAAGGACTAGATCTGAAATCGGTGTCAATTATTAAAGCAACACTAACTATCACAAGGTCAAAAGTTAAATTCATGGGTGACATCTCAGAGCCTTTCGAAATTAAAACTGGAGTAAGACAAGGGGATGGACTCCCGCCACTCTTATTTAACTGTGTTCTAGAAAAAGTATTAGAAGAGTGGTGTGTAAAAAAATCGGCTATGAATATTGACCGGCCCATTAAACTGGGGAGAACCAACATCAAAATAGATTGTCTGGCGTTTGCTGAGGATATAGCAATTTTAGCTCAAGATATATTAACGGCTCTAAAACAGATTGAAATCCTAAAAGAAACAGCAGAAAAGGTAGGACTCCAAATTTCTTTTGAAAAGATACAATACATCACCTATAACAGACTAAGTACACCATTTCTAAAGACAAATTATGGTAACATCGGACGGGTTTCTTAATTTAAATATTTGGGTGAAATAATCATGGAAAACGGGTTGGAAAAAGCGGCCAATAAAGGTTGATGTCAAAAAATTGGAAAATGCATTGAGACTTACACAAAATATTTACAACCAAAAATGCATATCTAAAAACACAAATCTGAGACAGTATATCACAGTTATTAAACCAGAATGTCTATATGGCGCTGAAACGCTCATTTTGAATAGAAAGAAGGACATCGAGGAGATTGAAAAGAATTAAAGAAAAATTATAAGAAAAATCTTAAGCCCTAAACAATTAAATAGCACAACATACCGACTTCGAGAAAACCAAGAAATCAAACAATACACAGATATACACAGCGATATGAGAAAAAGAAGAGTCAAGTTTTACGGACACATTAAATGGATGAATCCGACTAGGCTGACTAGACAAATAGTTGAATTTTATAAAAATAGTAGTAGAGCTAAAATAGAAACAATGACATGTATATCTGTAATTAAAAAGGACCTAAGATCAGGAACTATTACACACAGTGAAATTCAGAATAGAAACTGTATCAGACACAAGGTTAACGTTTAAGAAGTTGGCCAGAGAGAAAAATGTAGGAAGACCGGAACAACTTGGTCTGACGAAAGAAAAAAAGCTCCGAGTGAAAGCATGAAATCAGTAAAATTAGAGAAAATTATATACATTTAAGCAAAGTATTAACAGTTTTCAAATTATCTTTTTTTAGCACACGATTAAAGATATTTAGAAAACATAATTGTCATTGGTATCTAACTTAGAATTGACAGTTTCGATTTTCTCGAAAAGTTCTTTGATGTTTTAGATTAATATGTTTTAGTTCAACACTAAAAAAAATATTTTTATTGTTGACAATTTAAACCAAAAATTTGAAAACAAAATTTCATCAAATAAATACCGTATATAATATAATATATAAATATTATATATAATATAATATATAAATATTATATATAATATAATATATAAATATTATATATAATATAATATATAAATATTATATATAATATAATATATAAATATGATATTTTTTTTCGATGTTGCCTTCCATTTTTCATGGCTTAAGATTATAGCAAATCAACTGTTTTTTCCAAAACCTTCATCATTTTGTCAAGATGTTTGTTCAAACAAATCAATAGCCTTTTGAAAGCTGTAAGCACGGTCTAAGTATTGGCATTACTCTGCACAAAATTGCTCTACACAAAGCTTCCATCTTTCTTTGTTCAAGATTTATAAATCGTAAATCACTGCAACATTTGCATATATCCAAATGTGGATAAAATGTAATGATTGAGTTTATTGAGATTTTAAATTGGGCAGAGGTTCTGGTAAATAGGCATTAGGTCTGGAAGTTCCTAAAGCAGCGATATTAATTCACGATGTGGTACTCAATGATCTAGCGATTACAGTAAAACCTAGAAGAAACGTGATCAGTAGGCACTGTTCAATTAATTTTGTACTATGAACTGAGTCTTAAAAAACTTCATACCTGTTGTTATGCTCATCTTAATCCGATATCTTAAATATTTAACTATAACTTTTTTGAATTAATATTTTTTTTTGTATATCAACTTACTTTTTAGGTAGGATTGATTCACGATTTTCTATATATCATATTACAATAATATTCGTTTTGTTCATATATTTTTTTTCTCCTTTATTTGGGTTTTTCACCACTAATATCCGTTTTGCATCACTGGTAATGTTTTATATAGAAAACCTTTTCTTTTAAATTAATTCACCACAAACATTGCTCTGTTGATTACTGCATTCTTATTCGAATTTTATACACCCTTTTAAATGTGGCCAAATTGGCATGTATGATAGTACGTCTATTTCTATTTTATCTGATTCGTTTTTATGTTAGCCTTTTTCGTCTCATACTATTTCGTGGGATTGACACTAGGAGGGGTTTTTCGAAAAGTTTTGAGGGCCTCTGGTTGACCCAGGGTAACAGTACGTCACAATTGTAAAGCATTTGTAGTTTGAGCTCAGGTTTCAGATAATACAAGGGTTGTCCAGAAAATAAGGTCTCCAGTTTTGGAATTAATTATACATCGTTAGAAAGCCTGTACTTTTTACATAGCCCCCATTGCGATCAATGCATTTTTTCATGCGATGTAGCATTTTTCGTATACCCGTGTAGAACTGGCGGGGCGCGCAGGAGTTGACAGAAGAGGTTGTACGCTACCTCTTCTGTCAACTCCTCGTCAGTCCTGAAATTCGTTTCACCCAGGTGTGACTTTAACGCAGGAGACAGATGATAATCACTTGGTGCTAGATCCGGGCTGTAGGGAGATGTGTGTTATCCTATCGAAATTGGTTGATGGGTTTCGTTGTTGCACGGCAGGCGTGGGGACGAGCGTTGTCGTGATGCAAACAAACTCCTTTCGTCAGCATGGCCCTTCTTTTGTTTTGAATTGCACGACAAAGGTTCTTCAAATTCTGATAGTAGCGATCAGCATTTATTGTTGTCCCGGTAGACATGAACTCGCACAACAATATCCCCTTCCTATAAAACACAGTCTCCATCAATTTGCTTGCACACAATGTTTGTCTAAACTTTCGCGGCTTGGGCGATATTGAATGTCGCTACTGACAGAACTGTTCTTTTGTCTCTGCTATCGTGTAATGTACAAAGGTCTCGTCTTCGGTGACAATTGAATATAAGAATACCTCCCGTCACGTGTAGGTAGTGAGGAAAAATAAATAATAGTTTAAGAAACTAAAAAAACACGTTTTTATACCAGATCGAACTAAAAAATGAAAAATAAATTATAGTTTAAAAAACTAAAAAACACGCTTTAATGGTAAACCGAACTAAAAAGTAAAAAATAATTTTTAGTATAAGAATAAAGTGATGAACGAGAAAACTAATGTGTCATTGTGAAAAAGCGTGGGGTGCTTTGAACCATATTTTTATACTAACTCTACTTATAGAAACGGTACTGCTGGAATATCTAACAACTGACATCGAGCACCCCACGCTTTTTATACAATGACACATTCATTTTCTCGTTCACATCACTTTATTCTTTTACTAAAAATTATTTTTTACATTTTAGTTCGGTTTACCATTAAAGCGTGTTCTTTAGTTTTTTAAACTATAATTTATTTGATCATGGTAGTGCATCGCCTTCCTCAGCATTTTTCTTTGATTTAAATGTAAAAATATCCCAATAGTCTTATTCTCGAGAGACATATTAACTATTGTTTAGTAAGGGTAGCTTTGCTGAATGAAGAATTTACTGGTATCTATTAGTTTTTCTATATAACTAACATATAACTATTTTTAATATTTGCAACTCTTTCTAATTGAAAATATGATGTATTGGAACTAAATATTAAGCACATCAATATTGTTTGACAACGTTCATAAAAAGTCATGCAGTATTGATTGCTAACGTTCAGCATTTACACTAACTGCATTTCCTGTATCATTGTTGAACAAAAATGGTCGTGTGATTCCATTTGCCAAAATGCACACCAAGTAGTAATTTTATCGATGTAGATAGTTTTTGTTTCCTCATATATGACCATTGTGAAGTGAGCTCATCAATAAACAAAACGTTACTTGAAAACAATGGATTTGTTGTTCGTTGTTAAATAATACAGATCGACATGATTTTTTTAACATGAGAAACACTTTTTCAGAGAAACGACCTAGCACGTCCCATTTTCAAATACCTACTTCTCCTTTATATAAAGTACATGACTTTGGGCTGGACAATGTAGAAATTATCACAAGACCGTAGAGGGGGTATTTTCTCAGCAGTCTACGAACCTTTAAGGGGAGTTTTATTGTTTTTTATAATTTAGTTTGTTTCTGTCTCGTTTATAGTACACTTAAATGTTTAAGTCGATTTTATATAAAATGGCAAGTTCTAATTGCCAATTTTGCAAAAATTCAGCGGATTAATTTTGTCATATATGCGAACGATTTGTTTAAAGTCACAAGCTAGATCTATATCCAACATATTCGCCGATCTATATCCGTCGATTTTTGCAAAAATCTATTAAACGCGTTAAATATGAATAATAGGTGGAATATTTGTAGGGATTTAAAAGTGATATTGGTAGGACTTCAAGGGGTTTTACAAAGTATTGCTGTTTTTGGTATCTATAGGATAGTAGGGTAACAAAGAAACATTACAATAAGAAAGATTGGCCTCATAAAGCATATTTTGAACCTGGTACTTCAAACATAAAATATTCTCCACTGGTTAACCACTGGTTAACCAAAGGTGATCTTCCGCCCCTCCATATTAAGCTTGAACTAATGAAAAACTTTGTCAAAGCCACTAACAAAGAAGGTATTGGTTTCAAGATCCTTAAAAAAATGTTCTTAAGCTTCTAGGTGATTAAGTAATTCAATAATGATGATTAATAAGCTTCTAGGTGATTCCTGTTTCCAATAATAATTAAATGAAAAGGAATTGACAGCTTGTAAATATTTTGTAAGTATAGTGAAAGGATTTTTGGGCAACAAGAAAGATACAAACTATGAACACCTTACAGATGAACCATTTTTACACTCCCATTTCGGGGAGGTTTTCTATAATTTAGTTTGTTTCTGTCTCGTTTATAGTACACTTAAATGTTTAAGTCGATTTTATATAAAATGGCAAGTTCAAGTTGCCAATTTTGCAAAAATTCATCCTGATTAATTTTGTCATATATGCGAACGATTTGTTTAAAGTCACAAGCTAGATCTATATCCAACATATTCGCCGATCTATATCCGTCGATTTTGCAAAAATCTATTAAACGCGTTAAATATGAATAATAGGTGGAATATTTGTAGGGATTTAAAAGTGATATTGGTAGGACTTCAAGGGGTTTTACAAAGTATTGCTGTTTTTGGTATCTATAGGATAGTAGGGTAACAAAGAAACATTACAACAAGAAAGATTGGCCTCATAAAGCATATTTTGAACCTGGTACTTCAAACATAAAATATTCTCCACTGGTTAACCACTGGTTAACCAAAGGTGATCTTCCGCCCCTCCATATTAAGCTTGAACTAATGAAAAACTTTGTCAAAGCCACTAACAAAGAAGGTATTGGTTTCAAGATCCTTAAAAAAATGTTCTTAAGCTTCTAGGTGATTAAGTAATTCAATAATGATGATTAATAAGCTTCTAGGTGATTCCTGTTTCCAATAATAATTAAATGAAAAGGAATTGACAGCTTGTAAATATTTTGTAAGTATAGTGAAAGGATTTTTAGGCAACAAGAAAGATACAAACTATGAACACCTTACAGATGAACCATTTTTACACTCCCATTTCGATTTTTTCCGGAAAATTTGGGTTCAGTAAGCGACAAGCAAGGGGAGATGTTTCACCATGACATCAGGACGATGGAAGCAAGATATCAGGGACGCTGTAACCCATATATGTTGGACGACTTCTGCTGGTTTTAAAAATTCATAATGCTATAGAACTGAAGACGAAATAGTGAAAGTTTTTGTCACTGCATGACATCTCATGTAACATCAGTTTTATTCACATATTCCTCAATAATGTGTTTGTATAGATTTAACACGTTTTACATGTTTATATTAAATAAATATTAGATTGTAAAAATTATTGACTCTTTTGTTTCCCACCACCGACCCCTGTAAAAAATACTATACGTGTTGCAGTAATTAGCTTATAATATTCGGATTTACGACAAAATACGTCATATACACCTATTTTCCTCAATGTTACCTCAAAAAAGTCAAGTTTGTCAAGTGTGTTTGTTTGTATAGAATCTATAAAAGACCGATCTTGCAAATTGTCTTTTTCTTTTAATTCATAGATAAATTGAATATAACACTCGTGTAAATACAAATCTTTATGCAAAATCCTTCATAAACAACTATTAAGACATGCCCAATTTTTGTAAACGTAAACATAAAATTGATGTCAGTTCATTATCAATACTTTCATTTACAACATAAATGATTTTATGTGAGTCTAGTTTTTTGGTCTTCCACTTTTTGGTTCATCAACAACAATACTCGCTTCCTTAAATTTCTTTGCCAATCTTTGAATCGAATACTGATTTGTCAGATTATTTACAACAAAAGTTTCGAATTTTTAGATGAGTATTTTATAAAGAGCGTCCATTTTGATTTTTTTTACTTTTCAAGTCTCCTTAATTACGTAAATTATTAATTTGCTCAATGTAATGCGATGTAATTGCGTAAAATGAGTGGATATTTCAGCTTTGATCTCATCGGAACCACATTAGCTGTGGTGTCTAAGGCGTCCGCCTTACGATACGACAGTTAATGTGGATCCGGTTCGATTCCCGTACTAGGAAAAAAAGTGTTTCTAAAATTCTTGTGAATGTTTCTAGGTAAGAGTGTAAAATCCGACAAGGAATCACCCCTCAGTCACGCAGGTTCGAGGCTGGGTAAGACCGGATACCTTCTGAGAGGTTTATTACGTTGGTCACTCGCCAGTCGGTAGACTTCTCGAGATACTTTCGGTTAAGCACAAAACCAAGAGTTGATTGCTCGAGGGGGGTGCTGACCGGGCTTTTCGGTAGCTGATGACCGTGGTTACTGATGCGGCTAACCCCAAAACTTTACTTTACTTTTTGATCTCATCATTTGAAGTGTATTGACAAGTAATGTCTTTACATTTGAGAAGAGGAGCTTGCTATTTTATATAAAATCGACTGAAACACCTGACTGTAGGGGAGCGGGGGCCTAGTAGTAACAGGGGTAAGTAGTAATAGCTTAATTAATATTTTGTTTAGAATTTACACTTTATTTGCTCCTTATAACGTTCTCCCTATGACGTAAGCGCAGTCAATGAAACGCGGAAGAGCGCAGTGAATACATAAATCGGTTTTTCACACTCAAAATTCAGACCACTACCTAAAGCCCCACCTAGGAAAAAATCTATCAGAGGTAGACGCAAGAGAAACTGCGCTATATTAACTGATACTTCAGGAAAAGAAGTTTTAGAAAAAGAATTCCAAGAGAAAATGAAAAAGAAATAGAAGCAAAAAGATAAAAAAAATAAAGGAAAAGGAAATGGAAATTTTATGTAAGTGTTATTTTGAACCGTGCTGAACCGATCGAAATAACTAGTATCCCGAAAGGGTTATATTATACATGTATATAATATTATTATGTATATTATATTATTATGTATATTATATTATTATGTATATTATATTATTATGTATATTATATTATTATGTATATTATATATGTATTATCTTGAACAAATAATGACATTAAGTTTTGAGAATGATATCGTTCAAATGTTGCCCTCGGTTTAGTCCGGTGGTGTGCGGTCTGGAAACCTAATTTTCGATTACTCTTCCACTCATATTGCGTGGTATATTTTAGAAGGTGGCCTGAATGTTTCGTTTAATTCTGTAAATTTATTTCTGTAAATCAGAGATTTAACATAACTTTCTGAAAAATGATCCAAGGGCGTGAGATCGCATGTGTCTGGTTGACAAATCGTTCTATAGTTTTCACCATTAACTATATGACTACAATAAGACTATAGGGTTCACCATTAACTGTAACACCGGCAGCTGGTGTATAGAGCTGCAGAGCCATGCAAAAAAATATATAAAAATTATATATGAAATTACATATATTTCGTGACATTTAATTGTAGGGATTTTTTTATTTGCTTACTAAATCTGGTAGGTTTACATCTCTTATTTTCAATTTTGGTTTGTTAAATGCATTTTATAAATTGGCTGCTGCTATGCAGAACCTCCATATTTCAAACTTACGAAACGCCACTGAATTGTAATACGATTTCCACCATAGTTTTCAAAACAAATAAAGTCCGAATACTCGTTCAGCCTAAAAACTGCTCCAAACAGTGACTTTATGTGGATGAAGAGGTAACTCTTAAATCTTTTGACAATTTTCACCGGCCCAAATCTTACAGTTATGTTTGTTTCAAATCCATTACGCCAGAAGTACGCTTCGTCGGAAATGAGTTTTTTTCGAGTTTCCATTCTGAATTGATATAATGTACTGAACAACAGATTAGAAGTGCCATTTACATTATAACGAGTGCAAAGTAGGCTTAAGTTTGGAATGGGCTTTATTTTATTTTTAATCATTAGGAGAAAGAGCTACATTTGATCGATCAGATAACATTTTAATATTTGAAATGCCTAGCATCACCCTCATAGTTTCAGATTCCATGCGCCGTTCCTTTTTCTTCGTTAAAATGTTTACTGAGCAGAGTATGGTTGTCTCTAGGAGTGCGTTAGAGCGAGATAGGTATCGATTTTGTCCCAACTAATTAAATGCATGTGATAAATTCCATCTTTCCTATGATCTCTCGTGGGTCCAATATCCCATCATCTGTCGTCGCTGTTTCCGCAGATTACCGGGGTTTAGTTGTACTCGTGGTGGAAGTGAAGGGCGATTTTTCCCGTTGAGCTCTGTGGTGAAGAGCTTCCATGGTGTAATAATTTAATTTACCGTATTTTTACGGATTTGTATCTCGAGGTCCCAGCCATAAGACTGAATGCCTTTAGTTTTTATAGGTACTCCTTCTGGGAAGATTTGAAACACCTAACTCGAAGGAGGGTTGAAACCCCTTACAGGGTTCTTAGACGGGATTAAATTTAAGGTTCTTGGACGGAGCTAAATTTAAGGTCATTGGACGGAGCCAAATTTAGTGTCCTAGGATGGAACCGAATTTAGGTGGGCCATACCACCCCACTTCCCTACAATTCTTGTGGGAAGTCTGACTCCGATTACGTTGTTCTTTTTCTCTCCCTTGCCTTATATATTCTTATCTTTACCTTTGTTTTAGAAATTGAAAAGGCCGATTTTTCTGCTGTGAAGTACCTTTTGTGTGACCTTTTTTATTTTACTTTTATTTCATTTTTGGCACTCAACGTGGAGCATTTTCTTTCTTACATTGTATTATGTGGGCTACGATGGCGACGTAGCTGAACACCAATATTATTGTATATTTTTAGGCTAATTAAAATGTTCACGGAGCGACACCTATAGAGCAGTAAAAGAACTAAATAATCTACTACATTTTGAAGTTTCCCTCATATGAACATAACAGAAGTTTCAAGTCGATTTGTCAATTCATTATCGTATCAGTGATATTTTTTTACTGGAAAAAATTGAAAATCGTGCAGTGATTAAATTCTTTGTAAAAAAAGTGAGTTTTAACGTGGTCGTACGTGGATGATAATCCTCGTTCTAGATATCCAATAAATACAACTACAGAACAAATAATTAATTTTATACATGATATGGTTATGGATAACAGACAATTAACTTTGACTGAAATAGCCAAAGCCATGGACATATCAACTGATCAGGTGTTTCATATTTTGAAAAAGGAATTGGGCTTGAGAAAGCTCTGTGTAAAATGAGTGTAGCATTTGTTATATTCTAATCAAAAACGTCTTCGATTAAAACTTTCTAAGCAACATTTGAATCTTTTTCGAAAAAATAAAATAGATTTTTAACGTCGTTTTGTAACTATGGGTGAGACTTAGGTTTACAAATATGGTCCTGAATTGCGTCAACAAATCGCAGAGTGCATTGAGTCCGGTTATTCAGTTTCGAAGAAGCCAAAGTGGTCAAAATCGACCAAAAAGGATTTGGCATTATTTACTTGGGATTCCAAACGCATTTTGTTGCCGTATTTACCAGATCTAGCCCCCTCTGACATTCATCTGTTTATTAAACCTCAAAAAATTCCATCGTGGAAAGCGTTTTCAGATGAAGTTGGAGCAGACGTAGATGATTGTTTTGAAGGACTTCCAGAAAATCATTTTAGAGATGAAATAGATGGACTGGAGAACCACTAGAAAAAAATGTATTGAGCTTAATGGAGAATAAACGGAAAGATGCCGTCATTTTTTCAACTATTAACTTGTTTTATCATTTGCGCTCTGCTAACTTTTCAATTAGCCTAGTATTTATATGATTTGTAATGATAACTTACGTAGGTCTCTAGTTAGAAGGGTTATGATAAATTTCGCCGCTCTAGCGGTGAGCGGGGTGAATTAGCGCGAATTGCTAAACATCATGGAAATTTTCTGGCGTATTCCATGGCAAGGCGAGTGGCGCTGATGATCCGCCCATATTCTCGGGTTGATCTGGGCAAAAGAAATATATTTTGAATGCATCTGGCTATCACCCGCTCATTGGCTGTGTATATTTGTAAACGGCATTGTAAGTTTCAACCCCTTTTAAATTATAATATTTTCATTTTCTTTATTTTGCTTTTTTTTCTACATACTAACAAAGTGCGTCGCAACATTTCAAACAATGTTGCCACTATTAGGTTTCAAAATTCTGAGAGTATAATAGGAAAATTCTTTAGTATGACGATAAACTATTTAAATTTACATTCGCTTTGGTCCAAGACGTGAAATTAAAAGGAGAGGAAAATGGGCATAAAAAAACATCTATTATACAAAATCGGAAAAACTTTAATGCTTGACATAATACTGATAAAATACTACAGTTTGCTGACTGACTAAACGTTTTAAGAATAAATAAATAAATACAAAAACATATATCACAAATTACAAAATATATACTGGGCATCCACCATATTCACCGAATTTAGTTGCTTGGAACTTTCACATCTTCCTGAAACTCAAAGCATTCCCGAAGTTTTGGGACTGGGGCGACTGGGACTGGAAGCGTATCAGCAAGTGAGGCTTGTTAGCGAAAAGCCTACTGATTGGAGAATGACCGACGTAGGACAAGTCTCAGAAGGCATACGGACTTATCCCACAATCGAACTGGGAGACAATCTGACAGTGATTCCTTGTCGGCTTTTACACTATTGCTTGTTGAAATACAGTACACAAGCATTTCAAACTCCGAGCCAACTGATTATATTTGGTGGACTTAAAAAAAAGAAAGAGAATCGTTTTCCAACAGTCTTTTTTTCGTGAATTAGAGATTTCAAGAGTTTTGGCATTATAGACAATTAACAAAATATACATTAGGCAAAAGAGATAAATGATTCAATCATGTGTTCTCGTAATTCTTACAAAATCGTCATTGGGCAAGTCATATACGTACATTTAAAAAAGATAGTCATATTAAAATCCACTGGGGTCTATTCGAATACTAATATAAATAAATAAATAAATTAGAAGAAATAAATAAAGACTTAATACTACAAAAAAATCACAGCCTTTTGATTATTTAAATAGCATTAAATTCTGCTGCATTTTTCTCCACTTGCAGTAATCAAAGTTATAATTTGAGGATAACTTTACTACCACTATTCGCTTAACACAACAGTCACTAAATAAACAATTTTTTTAAGCTTTTGTCCGTTGTCTGACATTGGATCTTCACATGTTTTTTTGCACTCACACTCACTCAAAAAAAAAACTTAAGCTCTTGTCCGATGTTTTCTTCCCTCCCTCACTTTATTACTACCCTTGCCTCTTCTCTTGATCACTTTAAGATGTTTCTTGCCCAACTTGAAGAACCTCCTCAGTTTGTCGAAGAATTGCATGTCGAGCATCTGGATTCGACTAAGATCGGCCTGTTTCGGTAGACAATTTGTCTTTATTCGTGGCGGTTTTTGATCGAGTACGGTGGGGGCTTTTAGCTGCTTCATGATGGTTTCGTTGAATTCGCAGATCGTCAGTCTGAGGTTGTTTTGGGTTTTCTCGTAGATGGATCGGCGTTTTTCAAAATCGAATTGCGTTTGGGTGTGGATGGGGAGGTTTTTCAGGCGGTCGAGGAAAATTGCGAATTCGAACATGGATTTGTAGAAGTTCTGATGGGCCTGAAATAGATAAAAACAGATATTGATGACTCATTTTACTGAAACTTTGTTTTAAAATATGATGGAAAAAATCCAGGAGGAATATACTAGTTGACTGTTGCTCCTGATAGTTGGAGTCTGTTGTTCCTGCTCGCTTGATTTGACAATTGTTTCTTTGTCTCACATTACCACACAATTTAATGTTGGAAGAGAATTAGAAAAATTAATATTTTAGTTTATTTCTGTACAAAATACTGACGGTTGATGAAAAGTCCTAGTGGTAACGATAACCTGAGGTCAGAAAGTCTTAATTATCTGGTCTAATATAACTGCTAAACATAGTATTACTGCAAAACTCTATTCAACTTTAAATTATCCATTGCAGGAATGTATTGGATTGAAAGAGACTTAACATTTCAAACAGAAGCAGGCAAACATCTCCAATATATTAGGTATTCTACTTAATTCTCAGATTCCACGTTTTATTGACTGCAGAACTATTCGGATTATTTTTTTTTTACCGCCGTATTGTTATTGCAAAGCTCTATATTTTAGTTTCAAAACAAGGTACAATAACAAGCCTACTGTAAATATAACCTAAAAAAATACTTGTAGACGCAATGTTCGAAAAGCAATATTTCAGGCACTGCATCTAGTGATTCAAACCAGAACATCTCGACAACCAATAAAATTAGAGAATGAAGAATTGGAAGCATTGCTGGAAGAACATCCTTATCGTATTTTTATAGAGCTGAAAAATATTGAAAAATTCGATAAGAGAGTCCATAGGGGATGGACTGACATTTGAGAATTAGAGTAGACAATTTCAATCCTAATTCCAATCCAAAAATTCCATCCAAAGAGGTGATGATCGTGGATTAATCCTGGTAAGCTATCACAGCCTACAGTTATCTGCAGCTATGAAACCGCACATGAAAACAATAAACAATTAATAACGAAACTACCAAAAGGACTTTGAAAATGATCACAGAGTTAGGTTGAGAGATTTTATAGCACACGGCATATAGTCCAATCTTGACCTCTTTGGATTTTTATCTCAATATCTACATATATTTATTCAATATCTACATCATCTGATTGATGACCGCTTCACATCTCTTAAGGAATTATCGCATCAAAAACTTTATCTTTTTTTAATCTGAGATTCTACAATTGCCTGAAATGTGGTAAACACATATAGAAAGTGACTAATATTACGATGACGACAATCCGACTATTACCTATTTTAGGTGCTTCAAATCACTTGACTGATGAGTGCTTTAAAATATTCCACTCATCAAAAGATTTAAACAATCAAAATCGTTGCTAATGAAATGAAATGAATTGATAAGATCTAAAATAGAAGAAGAGAAGGATGATTAGGTTACCTAAAACTTTATTAGAGACAACACGACACTATATTATTATCTTAAAGAAGTGGGGAAGATGTTTTATATTTCCAACATTATCATTTCAAGACTGGTGTTTAAATGTGTTGCAGTGGAAAAAATATGAAGAAAAAAGAGACCTAGTATGCATTTTTGAAAGGTCTGTTCTGATTCTCTCATACTTGCGTTTTTTTAACTGTTATAGATATAGCGGAAATATAGATATTTGAATCTGATTTAAATTTACTTACAATGGTAATGTTGGAAGCATCTTTGATGGGTGCAATAAGCTTGTTGAATCTAGGACAGTTGCCTTTTACTTTACCCACATTCTGAAACAAAATAATGGTTTTAATTCTCAATAAATTTCCTTGAAATCAAATACTCTAACATATCGTATTCTTATCGCAAATCAATCACATATTTACCTCTGGATAGAGATTCTTAAGTTCCATAAACATGTCTTTGTTTAAGGTCGTGATGAAGTAGTTAAGCTCCTTTTCGGCAGTACTTCTGACTTGACGTATTTGGTGATTCGAACAGGGATTATTCCACAGTTCTGATTCGTAGGGTGGTGCTGCAATGGTACTCTGTACCACAACTAGGATGATTAGAATAAGATTGGTGAAAGTTGCTGAAACAAAAGGGTAGAGTGAGAAATATACATACAATTTCTTATAGAAGAATAGTAGAAATTGTGGAGGAATATTTCTGAATACACAACAAATGTCCAACATGTTGATACAGTTAATTGTTTAGCATTTTGGAAGCAATAAATCAATTTTTTATCTAGTATTACTTTTAATTTCTTGGTTTTTACCTGAGGTGAGACGGGTATATATATTTAATCAGAATAATACGTATCCAACAGCCCTGGTAAATTATGATTAATATTTAAAATATTTATAACGTAATATTCTATTGTACTCTACGCAATATCTGTTTTCAAATGTCCAACTTTATTTGTTATCCCACAAAAATCCAAGTTTAATTTACTTGAGATAATTTTTATTGACTTAATTTGTAAAATAATAATGCGGAAACTTTATATTATTTCATAGAAAGCCTGACTTTTTGAACAAAAAAAAACGACGATAAAGACATACATATAGATTAGATTTAAAATGGGGATTCACAATAATTGCTTCATATAATGCAGCATTTCTTGTTCTAACGTGTAACGCGACGTGCGTACAAAGAAGGTCAACGAATAACGTCAAGAAAAATCAGGTAGATTTATTATCCACTTTTATCGCGGAAAATATTGTTAAAAAACACACATATATGTCGAAGTATTACATAACGACATTACTTCTGCTTAAACAATATTTATGTAAATTATAATTTTGTGTTTGGTTTAGAGATTCGAAGAAATTCAGAACTAAAAAAATGACTCAAGGAGAGTTATTGCTTTCAAGAAAATAATAATAATTATCATGTGAAATCAAAAATATACTTAACAGTTTCGATATGTGCAGACGACATGCATTTTGCCAAGTTTATTTCATTATCTATAAAATTTGTTATAGTATGGTTTGTTTTGTGGCAGCCTTGTCGGTTTTTTTTTGTGACTGTGGAATGTTTAAAGTTTATGACACAGATGTGTGTTAGTTCATTTTTTGAATGTATTATCTATTCATAAATAAATAATTTAATATATTTAAAATATTTATTATATTATTTATTTATATATATATATATATATATATATATATATATATATATATATATATATATATATATATATATATATATATATATGAAATGATTGAAATTAAAAAATGATTGGTATAACTGTAAACTAACTTGACTAAAGACATTGTTTTTTCTAATATTTAAAATATAATCCTAATATGGCAATAAATTTATAGCAAGAAATTTTACAATAGGAGAGATATTTTTTACGAGACCAACATGATGAAATATTAGTGAAAAAAATATTAAAAGGTATCAAATATTATTTCCTTAATATATTGTTAAACATATTTAATGCCTATTATTATTATTGTATGCCTATTATAATTAATGCCTTTGTCTGCTAGAAATTATAAGAATTATTTATATTTATAAAATATGTTATAAAAATAATTATAATCTAGTTGTAGTTAAGTAGTGTGTATAGTATAGCAGCATAAAAAAAATTAACTTTTCTGAATATTAAGGACTCGGTTCTAATTGATATATTTTTTTTTAATTCGGTGAAATTAGGATAAAAATCTTAGATATGACAAAAATAATTAAATTCGTTGTCAATAATTAATAGTTTATAGAAATAAAATATTTATAAAAATAACTATTTGGAAATCCTACCTAATCGAGAACTTCTGTCAATCGGCGTTAATTTCAGAACAATAATAAAAGCTATCGCACTATTGAACCACCACAATTCGTCGATCTGTGTACCACCCATCTCAACAACATAACAAACTTAATAGTCGCACACGCACGCTCACCGCCGGTACTAGCAGTACCTGTCGCGAATTTGTCTAAAGCTCGACTGACTCCAAATGTAGCAGTACCTCAAGGGAGGCCAAGATAACGCTTAACTTTCGCGCATCGTTCGTCTTTTGTTATTGAGTTGGAATTGTTTTTCTGTCCGGTCGATGGGCTGGTCAGTGGTACCACGATTTCGTTTGTGGGTGTGTTTTTAAGGGAGGTTGGAGGGGGCATGCTGAATGGGTGGTGGGGAGAGGCGGCGTGGGAACCGTTCTATTCATGAGTTTTGTGAGGTTTTTTGATGAATGAATATTTTTTAAGGAGAAATTATGATCGAGATGGAGATAGAAAAGATATCTTCATCAATATAATTCGCAAGACTATATTAGTCTCAGATTTTTATTAACGTTTAAATATATATTGAATATATTAATACATACAAGTGTACTTAAAATATTTCTAATCATCCATAAACATTTTTTATATGTATTACTTTTATATATATATCCAATTTTTTATTTCTAATTTATTCGGTAAAAATATTTCATTACGTTTGTTATTTGACGTCATTTCATAAATGGAAAATAAAATGAGCATTTCAATTTTTTTTTTATTACGCAAAAAGATCTGCGTTATGTATGATAATGATGACGTTCTGCTCAAGTCAGAATTCATTTAGTTTAAATATATATTGAGAATACGTTTCGAATTTTATTCAAGATACATCACCAAAAGTTGCGTCTTGCGCGATATCTACGCCTATGATACCCTAAAAATTGTGATGGATATTTATTTTAGATCGTTTTTAAATGAAAATAGCAAATCATTGTTTTGCTGATGAACACAGGTTTTTCGATTTTTGCCCATTCCGCTGATATTGGTACTTACACATTATTTCAGTTCTTTTTCAATTTTCAATTAATCCGTAGGTGTTTTCCAAAGTGATACACACTTCTTGTAGAAGGAGATACAGAAGTAAATTTCGAACAATTATTGACTTTATACAAAATATTCAGCGCCCCTCTGAAAATATTTGTGAAAAAGTTATGGAAAATTGGATCTCCAAAATGTATTCAACCTGGCGAAGTCGAGGGAGACATTTGAAGCACGTTATTTTCAAAACATAATGCCGCTATTTGTTCTTCAAGATAAAATATAAATTATCAGATTATCACATGTAGTTCATGCCATCGTGTTTCATTTTAAAGCTCTGGCACGCTTATTAGACAACTCTTTAGTTGTAGGTCATCCAGACCAATTTCTGTCTTTATTTGTTCTCCATTTTTGTTTGATCTAATCAAAATTTAATATGTTGAGAAAAAATTCCTGTAATTGTATTTGTTCTTTCTATAGGTCATTGAAATTGCAATAGATATTTAAGTCGTCTTTGTATTGGTTTATTTTATCATGATGTTAGCTAACTGATCCTGGAGAAAATTATTTTGTTGCAGTGTAGTGTAGCAATTCATAACTTATTTTAATCCATAATTGCTTTCATCAATTTAATTTTTTTAACAATACAGTTTATTGCATTTGCTTAAAATTTTCGCGTATTAAAATTTTCGTTTGTACAGTTCCACTGGCGATTATTTACTTAAGAATATGTAAGTATCCTATTATATTATAACAAGAATTAATCAACAATTTCATGATGTCACAATATATTTTCTCCTTCCAAAACGATTCTATTTCTAGCAGATGTAACGGTTATTTGTACAATGATATGGATTCTATTTGATGGACCAAACCCATGAATGACTCTCCTCTCCTTCCTATGGTATCCGCCTCCAACAGTATCAATTTCCAGCAGTCCCTTGCCAATTTTTGCATCTCTTCTTACATTCTCCTCTTTTTTCTGCACCCTCTATCACCCCGCCTCCGCTGAACTTTCACATAATCTGCAATATTCAGATCTTTATACCATTGCTTGGTTTCGAAGTTTTACTTTAGCAAAGTAAATAAATAATTGGAAGGAATGGCTCGAGTTCGAAGTTACAGCTGATTGATCCTCCAAATTCCTTTGTCATTCACAGCACCAACAATTTTTCTTAGAGTGAATGTTTATAACAAGGCTATAATTTCATCAAAATACCATTTTAATGTAGTTTTATAAATAATTTCAAATTTGCATTAAATATTCCGAGATCCTTTGTTGCCAAACAAATTAGAAAAAAGGTTTTCACGCCGTTCCTAATATCACAACTTGAAAGACAAACAACTATTATTAAGTTGAATTAAATTGAAAATTGCTGAATTACTTCGTTCAAGTTCGATTCGTAATTGATATACAGTCATCGTTAATTATCTGTTTAACTACATTCTATTATTAAGCAATTAATCTGTAAAAATACTTTAATTTTGATTTATATATACGCAAATAGCATCGTTTTCTTTGTCTATCCCTTTTGAATGAAACGATGTTCGTCTATTATGTATTTATTTCGAAAAGAAAACATTCACAAATATATAAAAGTGTAGGAAATATTACAAGTGGAATGCTAATTAAGCAAGTAGAGTTAAAATTATGAAGAATCTTTAAAAAAATAAACAAAATCAATCAAAACTTTTCCGGTTTCTCTTCGCAGTTTATTTACGTGGGTCGAATGTTGATATATTCAAATTTTACGATTAGTTTTTATTAGAAACTTCAATTTTATTAGTATTTACTCTTATAAATGTACAAACTTGGGTCCTAGTATTTTTTGTCCTAGAATATTTTGTGTTTCTTAATTATACCGTAGTATTTTTTGCTGAAATAAATTCATTTTTGATATCTGGTTTTTTTCTTCTCCTATAAAAAATTGCTCCAATACAAGTCGTTTAAACTGCCTTAGCCCATTCCATCACAGAATATCATGCCAATTTGCCTTGGGGGTTAAACACCATCTTTTAATATAAAGTGTCAAAACTTTATGATACCCAATGATAGCTACAAGTGATTATCCGGTAATTTTATTTTGACGAAAAAATGGTCAAAAATTGTTATTTCTGTAAATCAGATATTTAACATAACTCCACAAAAAATCATCTAATGGCGATAGATCGAATGATCTTGCTGGCAAGTTGACATTACTATGTCGCAAATTAACGCGTCCAGGAAAATATTTCTTGCAATAAATCTATTATCTGGCGTGATGTGTGATAAGTTACAACTTCTTTATCGAATAAAACATTGTTTATATCCACAATTTTTCAATTTAAGCCAGAGATATTCTGTTAACATATTCTTATAGCGTTGACCATTAACAGTAACATGATTTGCCACATCATCTTCAAAAAAAAATCCTATCACTCTCTCAGTTAAAACATCATATCAAATAGTGACTTTCTGAATGTGAAGAGATAATTCATGAATCACTTGAGGATTTTTATAGGCCCAAATTCCGCAGTTAGTTTTGTTCACAAAGCCAGTAGTGCGTTTGGTTGAAAAGATTAATTTTTCCCTAAAATTCTTCAGAATACATTCCAGTAAACGCTTCTTTATATTCAAATAATAGAATAACATCAGAGTGCTGCTTAAAGAATATTAACCTTTTCAAATTACTGTTTTTCTAATAAACCAAAAGCGTAATAAATGAAAATTATTATCTGTTAGTCTAAAAGAATGTCTAACCATCAAAAAGTCGAATTAACAAAAAGCCTCTGGATAGATAAACAAAATGTTTAAATAAAAGTCGATTTTTTAAAACAGGCGGAAGGGCATTACAAATATCTACAATGCCAAATCATAATCACGAAAATGACAGCGTGATGCCTTGGAGTGGGCTGTATTGATCAGGTTAAAATAGAAGAGAAATTTGACAATGAAGGCTTTTCAAGTACACAATTGTGAAATTATCTACAAAAGAACAAACAATGGATTGACGTATAAAATAATAGTAACAGAAATGAGGATACTTAGAAAAATTAAAGGGGTTATAAGGTTGGACAAAATAAGGAATAGCGGAATAATATAGAGATTGATAATGGAGCTGACCATAGCAAAAATAAAAGAGATCTAAGCTGAAAAACCAAGCAAAATTCTAAAAAATTCTAAAATGTTTTGTTTCAATGAATGTTACAAAATATAATTAACTCATAAAAAATAATGAAACTCTAAAATGTGCAGTTATTTCTAAAAAACAATTCACTACTGTCTAAGATTGGTTAGAATATTATCATGTGGTTATAAGAATTAAAGATGGCCAATTTGAAGGAATTATTTGTAAAAATCTAATTATTTAATTGTTACATACCTTGACAATAAATAGGAAACTAAACTTTTTACCACTACTACACCACTAAACACCAAACCACCACTAAACACCAAATAACTTTTTTTTGAACTTTTCGGCGCACGTTTCGCTAACCATGTTAGCATCATCAGGAGATGGAATCATGAGGTAATCTCATAGATTAAATAATCTCCTGATGATGCTAACATGGATAGCGAAGCGTGCGTCAAGAAGTTAAAAAATATATTTGGTGTTTAGTGGTAAATCTCTTCAAGTTTAGTGTTTCACATCAAAGGTTCCAATAGAAGAATTGAATAAATATGAACTTAAAAAATCTTTATTAACTATAGAGTTAATTTTTCACACATATTTTACGATAATGTTTTTTTTTTCTAATTTAAACGTATCAATTCCAAGAAAAAGATTGTAAAGTTATAACAAGTAATTCAACTTTCTTCGGCCCGAGATCCTATTAATCTATGTATAATATTCAGGTTAATTATTGAACTATAGCTTCCCCTTTTGACGACTGATGAGTAGTAACTTTTATTTTCCTCGAAATTTATCCATTTAATAAAATAGTTATTTAATTAGTTCGATAAAGTTATACGTTCGTGCGAGCTTTGTGGTTTAGTTTAGAAAATATGTTACACATTGTGATATGTTAAGTGTTCTAATTAAAATTTATTGTATCAGGTAATTTTATGTTATATATTAATAATAATAAACCTGCAAAAAATCAGTAAATTCTGACAAAATGTTGGAATTAAGTCAAAACATTCATTTGTATTAGTTTTTGAGTTTTTTAACATGTAACGGGCTTTTCAAATGGAGCGGTTTTTCTTGAATAAAACACAGATGGCGTTGTGAATTCGCCCGGGACTAGTTTCATTTGAGAAGTGTAATGTATGACATTTATGAAAATGGAATCGTACAAAATACAGCAACGCGTTAAAATTGTTGAATTATTTTATAAAAATACGCGTTCACTGAAAAAAGTTCCAAAAACGTCCATCTGAAAGCATTATTAATCGAATTGAAGAAACTGATTCAGTGGCTTATTTTGGATACATGGCTTATTTTACGAAAGGATTTAGCTCTGAAGAAATATGAGGTTCATATACCACGGGAACTAAAATCACTGGATCGTTCAATACGTCGCTTGCATTTGTCAATGCGAGCTGAGAACAAACATATGATTTTTTTTCAAAAAATCATTTTTTCAGATAAAGCATATTTCGAAGTTGATGGCTATCTTAATAAACAAAATTGCCGCATTTGGGGTAAAGAAAATCCACGATTGATTCATGAGAAACCTTTACATCCTAAATGAGTCACTATTTGGTATGCATTGTGGTCAAGAGGTGTAGTTGAGCCGACTTTCTCTCAGAATCCTGCTGGTGAAGCTGTAACTCTGAATGGTGTTCGATATAGTAAAATGATAACTGGATTTTTGTGGACTGAATTGAGTAATATTGATCTGGGAGACATGTAGTTCTAACAGGATGGCGTTACAATGATAACTACTAGAAAAATTTCCTGGACAAATTATTGCAAGAAACGGTGATGTTAATTGGCCACCAAAATCATGTGATTTGACACCGATGGACTATTTTCTTTGGCGTTGCGTGAAATGCCATGTTTATAAGAACAATCTATAATAGATTCCTGAACTAAATGATGAAATCATACGCGTCATTTGTGAGATTGAGCCATAGTTATGCCAAAATTTTGATAAAAGAGTGAACGTCTGTGGAACGTGCAGAGGTGGTCATTTAACAGATATTGTCTTTTGCAGATATTTTCTAAACCTTTTATCAATGAAAAGTTTTTTGAAATCAAGACAAATTCTGTGTTTTATTCAAAAATTAACAAAAAAACCGCTCAATATGTTCTTTCTCTAGGGTCTTTCGACCCTTTAGTACACTGAATAGCTATATTTTTTGTCCTCTCGGTATTTAAGAAACCGAATAAAGCGAGTTGTCTGGAAAATTACTAGGGATTGTTTCACGAAAAGCAGAAACGAAAATAGTTTATGTGAATATTTAATTGGCTTATTATGTAATTACTATTATTTTTTACTACTTTTTGCCAACTTCGCGGGAGGTTTATAATGTCTTTTTGCCAAAATTAGCATATCTAGTGCCAAAAAATGTTAAGAAGTTATTTTGCACCTCTCCTTCCGTTTTAATAGATTTTCCATTAAATAATTTTAGAGGGAGTGGAAGAGATGGTAGTCCGATGGTGCGATGTCCGGTGACTGAGTTGGATGGGGTAAAACGTCCCAATTGAAGCTCAACAATTACACATTCAACAATTCTAATTCTGGCCTTTTGTCTTCAATTGTTGCCTTTCGCAGATCTAATTTTAAACAGGAGAGGTTGGCGTTGATGGTTCGGTTGCGCGGAAGAAGCGCTTCTAATCTCACTAAATACAAACCATAATTTACATCGAATAAATCACCAATTCGTGAGGGTCCCTCATATCATATTTTTCCAGATGGTCAAAAATAGTCAATTTGCCAATATTTAACTTATCTACTATCTTACGGACCGTAGTGGGTGAAACTTCAGCTATTATGGCCTTTATTTCTTCGGCATGTTTGTTTAAAGGATGGCCAGAGTGATGTCGGCCTTCCAGGTCAAAAAATCTCCGCTTCTAAACCGATCAAACCATTTTTGTACCGTGGTCTCCCCAGCAGAATCCGCTTAGTAAAAGCTTAAAAGAGAAAGTAATGAAACATCCCTACGAATTTTTCGGACAAACCAAGTAGTGTCAGTGATGTCCTGTAGATGGAAACCATGTTATAAAATAATAAATTATATAAAGGGTGCCAGACAACTAAGGGTAAAACTCTGCTCTGCTTAATATCATCTTAAGGAGTATAATGAGAAATGAAGAGGTGCGATAATCCTACCGAAGAATTTAAATGACATTTGGTGGAACATAGCTGCTATGTCTTACCTTTTGAGTAGAGAGGCAAAGTGAGGATAAATGAACATCGCAAATAACCATCTAGCGCCGAAAACAAACTGCATGTAAGTAGGTCACTTAAGAGATAGCTAGATAATATTGAAGGGCTGGCAGGGAGGTTTCGGGTGGCACAGGGCAAAGAAGCAGGAAGACGCATGAAGGGAAGTATGTCCAGGAGTGAGAAATAAGAAGATAAAGAGTAGTGCGTTGTTGAGATTGGAAGAGTATTTACCAAGGAACTGAGGTCACATTTCAGACTGTCCCTTTAAAAAAGAAAATATATCTTTTTTTCTGTAACGTAGTATGTTTTTAAGTTTTTAAATATAGTCTGTTTTTAACAGGCCGTTTCTCTGCCCCACCCGTTATAAATTTTATAATAACGTAAATTAAATCTCAACCACACAAGAAATTTGTGCATATTTAAATATAAGTGAAATGCCGAAATATTTCTAGGCTTTAGCATACTGAAAAGTATTGAATGGTTAAATATAATGCACTCCTTAACATTGACCTTAGATTTTCCGCAGTCGGTCTCTGTCATTTTATCTCTCACTTCGCCTATTTCACTAACCATGACCTAGTCAACAACCTAGTCAGAGGTTATTTATAGCCGAATCAGTTTTTATCTCAATTATCGTTCTCAGGTGCTGTTTAAAAAGTTTTTTTTTCTTCAGATATCTTGTTCGTTCAGGACTGCCTTTAAAATTAGTCGTGACTTTAAAATTCATATTTTTTTCCCGAGAAGGGTTATGAAATATGCAAAACGACATTTTATTATATTGTTTCAGGCACAATTATGGAATGTATAAGTAATAGTTCATTCAGACGTAACACAGCTAATTTTATACGTGTAGGTGTAAATGAGTAGCATGTTTTATTGGTAAAAATTATGTGACTTTGTGACAGTGTTGCGGAATTATTAATGGGGATATCCTGGTTCTTAATATTGGTATATAATCTATACACTTAAATATTGCAAATTAAAACATGACTGACGAAAAACTTTACTTAGAGTTTCACTAGTTTTTATACAAGATAATCTTCTCCGTCATTTTTTTCTTTAAGATATGACTAAGATCTACTTCTTTTCACACTTGTTTATAAGGTTTCAGATGCTCTTGGTTAAAAACTATCGGTCCATTGGAAGATCTCTTTTGCATCGTGGTCTTTCGCCAGGGGTCATTTTTATCAGTTTGTTACCTTCTACTCTTTCTATGTCGCTGTTCTATTCCATTCTGCTTTGTCGCGCGAACCGAGTCTAATGACATTATATTGCGCTCTGATAGTTTTGTTTCTCACTTCGTCTGTTCTTTTTTTTGCAGGCTATAGTTCTCTGAAGATACTCATTTCGCTAGTGCTATTCGTAAAAGTTTATTGTTCTAAGATATTCTGCTATTAAGACTTCTTTAACTACTTGACTTTTTCTATTCCAAAACTGATCTCCAGCAGGATGGACGTGTTATACGTAGTCATGCCATAAATTATGTCCCTAACTGTGAAGGTGCGGCAGAATATTTTCAAGTGCCATTTGTATATATTTTTATAACATAACTAATTGGATTTCTAAACTAATTTAAACGAATCAGTTCATCATTGGGGTGAACTGATTGAGAACGTCGGGCAGTAAACATGCAGTGCGATAATAAAGAAAATCGTATCGCTGTTAAGCGTTATAATAGGCTAATTTAAATATTCGCGGAGCGGAAATGATAAAAAAAGATCATAGTTGAAAAAATTACTTTATTTTTCCGTATATTCTCGCGTACGTTCAAAACATTTTTCCATCGGTTCTCCAATTCATTTATTCCATCTCTGAAGTGATTTTCTGGAAGTCCTTTAAAAAATACTCATCTACGGTTGCTATAACTTCTTAATTTGACTAAAAACCCTTGCCACGTAGGATTTTTCTGTGGTTTGTAACAACCAACAATTAGTAGTGTAATCCCTTCAATTTGACCATTGCAAGAACACCTCTGTGAGTCTATTATATTAATGAAAAATGATCTTTACTTCGCTAAACCAGGTCTTTTGTCACGAATTTTTACATCCAATTGATCCAAAAGGTTTGAATAATACTGTCCTGTTATTGTTTTACCGATTTTAAGGGAATCAATTAAGAAAATATTTTTTGCATCCCAAAAAATTGATGCCATAACCTTTTGGGTCCATTTTGACCACTTTAACTGATTCGGAGCTGAACAACCGAGCTCAGTCAATACTATGGTTTGTTGTCGCAGTCGGTTACAAAATAACGTTTAAAATCTATTTTATTCTCTCGAAAAACATCCAAATGTTGGTTAAAAAGTTTTACTTGAAGTTGTTTTTGATTAAAATTTAACAAATGCGACACCCATCTTGTACATAGTTTTCTCAAACCCAATTCCTTTTCCAAAATATGAAATACCCGTTCAGTTAAGATGTCCATGGTCCTTAGCAATTTCTTAACAGTTTCCTTAAAGCTAATTGTGATTATTTGTTCAGTAGTTGCACTTTTTGTACATACAGATGAGGATCATCATCCAGGCTTGTACGACCGCGTTAAAACTCACCTGCCTACTTATAAACCATTGTTTTTCAAGAAACAGACACCCCTAATACTATATACTTTCATTATGAATTACCATCGGTTCTAAATCTTTTTTTAGAAGGAATTTAATCACTGCACGAGTTTTAATATTTTCCCGTTCAAAAAATAACACGGATAATTTAATTATATCGATCGTCTTAAATTGAGAATATGCATAAGCTAACATTTTGACGACTAAGAGTATTTTCCAAAATGAAAAATTTGTAATAGGAAAAGATTTATGTGACTGGGTCGAAGCTTCGTCACTCTTTAGTTGGGGTTTCTTCTCGTTTCGAACATATTACGTTTTAGTTGGAGGTTATGGAACTATACGATATATGATTTGTTTCAAAATTATTTGCATCATGTAATACTTCACAGAATATTTTCAAGAAAGGCGATTTTGCGCTGTTATTTGTATTTTAATTGCGTATTAATTCACACTTTAATCTATGGTTTTGTTTACCTGAAATATATGTTGTATTTATTACGTATATAATCTAATCACTGAAATATATACTGAAGAACAGAAAATGTGTAACACCTATGGTATAAAAGAAGCAAATTTATATATTCGTAAAATTACAAGGTGATTGGATATTGCTGCTTATACCGTTATGAAATCACTTGGTTTGTGGATCGGAAGTATTATACCTCATACTTGTAGTATGAGGTTCTGGTCGTCATAAAAATATCCAGATACGTGACGGATGACATTACGTTATGACATGGACGTGACAGATTAGACTGTTTCGAAGATAATTATTAATCGAACTTGCGACAGAAATGAGTGCTTGTTAGCCTTACTATGCCTTTTTTTTACAGCGCACCAGAAGGCGCATCGCTGAGAATGAAGCCGAACTAGAACTGAATTGAATTTTTTTAGGGTGGTCATGATGGATATAGAAGGGTACACACTCAAAGAACTGTGAGCACATGGAGCAGATTTTTTGAACTTTAATCAATTCCTAATACGGTCATAGTGAACACAAAAATTACAAAATTCATTCTATAAAAAAAATTTGGTTGTTACATTTTTTTGATCCCCAGTATATGAACGGGAGAAGAATATTTAAAAAATCTAAAGGTCTACTTTTTTTTTACTTTTATGGAATTATGCCTAACGAATACACACATCATTATTTTAATACCATTTTAGGCTCTTAATATTGTTGATATAAGCGATATTTACTGTTTGTTTGTATTGAGATAGATATTGTTAACATTTTGTCACTCGGAATAAGTAGTTTTTTTATATACTTTTATTTATTATTAATATATATATATATATATATATATATATATATATATATATATATATATATATATATTAATAATATATATATATATGAGCATTTTGTTAGGTGCTTGACTGGGGACAAGCCCCACACATCCCTTCAATTGGTGTATCGATATATGCTCTCTCGTCGAGTGTCGATCTAACATCTATATATATATATATATATATATATATATATATATATATATATATATATATATATATATATACATATATATATATACATATATATATATATATATATATATATATATATATATATATATATATATATATATATATATATATATATATATATATATATATATATAGTAAATTGATAAAAATCTATTTCTGTTTTAACCCTTCATTTGGTAGCGCCATTAAAGCTGCTTCAGTTCTTCAAATAGAATCAATGTGTGTATATATTGCTTAAAATGTGATGCTTTCAGAGATGACTTTACATAAAAAACAACCTCATACCCGATCCATGTGCAATAAATCAATTGACTTAGAAAAAACAACTTATTCCGAATTATCAGTAGCTCAAACAAAAATTTACAGTTTGAAAGAAAGTAAAATTTGTTAGGTTTAAGTTAAATTTGTTTGCTTTTCAATCAGATAAATTAGCGGTGTTTTAAAACAATAAGCACTATTTCGTTGTTTATCATCAGTTAGAAAGGTTCTCCTTTGTATTCAGTTATTTTTTAGAAAATACAACATGATTTGTTTGTAAATATATGATAATAGTTCTAGTACGAATGATTTTAAGGCTCTTTCTTATCTATGATAAATATCTACAATTATAATATCTTAGATATATGGTTAGCACGGTAAATAAACATTTATTGTATCTGATTTCAGTTTTGATAACAATGCTATATTTGTTATATATAGCATGATAGCCTGCTATATTTGTTATATGATGGTTTAATTCTAAAACATTCCAGTAGGGCTATAACAATTAGTGCCCTTGTTCGTCAATGATTCATCCCTTCCTACTGATTATTCAAGACATGTGTCTGATGTTTGAGGAAATCTTTGTTTTGATTATTAAATCTTTGTTTTAAAGAATTTCAACAGATATAAATAATATGATAATTGATGAAAATCCAAGTTCGAAAAATGTTTAAGGGCACTAAATCCATTGTCTGAAAATTGGCTTTAAACATACCCGTTCGAAATCTTTAAAAACATGTTTTTTATTTAAATTACTTCCACTTTAAATAAATGATAACAAAAGATAAATTAAATAATGTAATTAACAAAAATAATTACATCTAAAACTATGATATGAAAAACATACAAACTTATTTTGTTATCACTGATGTGTTTATTTTTAATCTGCAATATAACAAGAAATAAATAATAGTTGTTTTGAAATAAAATCACACTAAAATATAAAATTGTCACCCCAAAATTGTTTTATCTCATAATCAATTCGTTCTTAATTAAAAAACTATTTCATGATAGATGTCGTGTACGATGAAATGTAAAAAGAAAGGTGACAAACATCAAGGTTCCGATACGCCAACACACCGCTAAACATATTAAGCGGATACTTGAGAAATATTGGGAAACATGATGAATCATCTGAAATTTCTTTTCTCCGTTCGATATATTCCCCTAAAATTTCAATATAAAACGTTATAATATAAATTAAACTTCAATGCCCATTTTAAGTAAATTATCAAGACAATTCACATATAAATCATAATACGAAGGTCAGTCTATTTGTTTTTAAATATATATATATATATATATATATATATATATATATATATATATATATATATATATATATATATATATATATATATAGGATGTTAGGTAAACATGAAGATTCAGGGTGAACACAATTTACGACATTAACAACATTTTATTATCAAAAAGTACATGTAAAGTTGCTCAATATACAATACCATGCAATTATCCGATTTCGCAAATCATCCAAATTCTTCAATGGAGTAGCGGAAACTAATAACTTCATATATCCCCAGAAGAAATAATCCAGGGGGTTTAAGTCCGGGATCGAGCAGGACATTGCTTAATATCTACATTTATCAGTTCAGGCCAAAGATATACTGTTAAGATCTCTATAAAGTGTTCACCAATAACAGTGACATGATTTCCATCATCGTCTTCAAAAGAAGCTCTTATCACTCATTCACTTCAAAAACCTCACCAAACAATAACTTTCTAAGCATGAAGAGGAAAGTTCTGAATCACTTTGAGGATTTCCATTGGAGCAAACCCTGCAATTCTATTTGTTTATGATCGAATTAAACCAGAAGTGCTCTACGCCAAAAAAGATTATTTTTTCGCAAAGTGGGGGTCGCCTTCAAACTGTTCTAGAGCCCATTTCGCGAATGTTCGATGCAGACGATGATCAGCTGGTTTTAATTGAGACAATCTACTGATGACATTTTTATTTCAAACAGTTTTGTCGCTAGTATGTTTCAAAGTTCTGACACTAGATCTAGATAGACCTATGTACAAGGATGAGTTATAACAGGTTGAAGAAAACGAAAGAAGCATGCATCGTAATATATTAGGCTGTAGGATGGCTTTGTTGTCGATGTGGGTGAATTCCCTACATTTATGCAAAATAAAAAAAATATATAGCATCATTCTTTGGTTTTTCTGGACATGTATTCATTAATTTGTATTTCTTGGTACTGGTTGTGCATACTTTTGGGCTGTCTAGTTAAGGGTTGATTATATTTTGTTAAATAAATGCACGAAAAATTGTAAAAAATTGTTTAGTTTAATAGTTAGAAAATGTATATAGACAAGATTAATGAAAAAAATACACACACCCAAGTATCACCTTAGTATTTATTCTAAGGACACAAACATTAAATTTTGTTATATATAATAATATAACAGTATAATTATTATAAATTGTATAATAATATAACATTAGTATAACTTACATATTGGGAGTATTACGATCCGCATAAATTAGTGAAATTTCGAAACATTGTATGTCCCTAAATTTATCAATACTATGATGATTTCCCTAAAATTTTTGATTTGATATAATTTTTTATAAATATCCGATTAAAACATTTTAAATGATTAAATTTTCTTACCTATTTTTATTAATTTAACCGTAGGCTAAACTATAAACCTCAAATATTGCAAAAAACATTCCTTGAATGCTTGTACTTGTCAAAATAAACAATACTCTATTATACGATAAATAACAGTATGTATATTCCGACAAGGTTTTGAGGGTTTTCCATTGTGAAATAATTACTACATTACCTTCTACCGTAACTCAAGACGTGAAGTATGAAAGTAAAATGTTTTTTTAATAGTCAATTCAAATTAAACACATATTTTGCATATTCAAAATTTAGCAAGTGGAAAAAATATTTGTCAAATAGATACGAAGGTAGCTCACGAATTATTGTAGTTATTGTAATAAATTTTGTTAATAAATGATAAGAAATGAGTTTTTATTGGCATTATTGAGCAGAACATTCTATGTGCCTATCTGGTTTTGTTCAAGATTTACAGCTCTCTCACAAAGTATGGATATTTGTGCCCTATTTATATTGAAAAAGCATGAATTTTTTATAACTCAAACATTTATGCATTGGAGAAGAATCAGGGAACTTTATAGTTGACAATAATAGGGATATATCAGAATGTGTGACAACAAAAAACTTGACAGAAAATGTGACAAGGAAGAGGAGCTATACGAAGACGGAATAGAAAATAGTGAAGTACGGAAAGAACATAGAAGAAGGTTTAATAAACACAACACTATAGGTAATATAGGTGTTAGGTAAACATGCGGCAAAAATGCAAGGGGTTATTCCTTGTCCTATGATGATTTTTGGCTATGACAAAATTTGACAAAATTTGCGACAACCATATTCGATATTTGTTGAAATCATTAATGTTTTAAATGTGTAATTAATGTGTAATGTGTTAATGTTAAATCATTAATTAAAAGTAGGGTGCACGCCAATGAGTTTATCAAGTACACACATTTTTTGTCGATCTCGATCACTTGGAACGGCTGTTTTATCTAGTAAGTGGATTTCATCGGTCGCATTTGTTTACATAGGTTGAGTGACGTTTGGCTGTTTGACGTGTCTTAAATAGTGAGTGAAGTCCTCTATCATAATATATACAAACGCCGAGATGACTGACATGCACTTCATGTATGGACTTGCTGATGGCAATACATTAAAAGCTAGGCGATTGTACAGTGAATGATTTCCAGTCCGTAATCCTGGCCGAAAAATCTTCGAAAACATTCATGTCTTCGTGAAACAGGCACATTGAAAGGAACTGAAGGGTCAGGAAGATCACTGACTGTAAGAACGGTACAATTGTTATAGAATGTGCTGGACATGATAGCGGAAGAGCCTGGTAGTTCTACGCGAAAAATTGCAAATACTTTGCATGTGAGTCACTGGATAGATTGGAAAATTCTTAGGGACAATTTGTTGTATCCATACCACATTCAACGCGTTCAGCCACTACTGGCACTACTACTTACTGGTGAGGTGTATCGCAACTTTTTGGAAGCAGCGCTGTTTGAGTTTCTGGAAGATGTACCATTGGCAACAAGGTCTGAAATGTGGTTTATGCACGATGGTGCACCATCACATTTCAGTTTGGTTGCTCGTGTGTTGTGTTTGCGTGTTGCTCGTGAACAGCAACATACGGATATCGCTGGATTGGTAGAAGTTGGCCACACGCATGGCCTACTGGATCTCCGGACTTAAACCCCCCATTATTTCTTCTGGGGATATCTGAAGTCATTAATTTACGCTACTTCATTGAAGAATTTGGATGAATTTTGATTTTGATGATAATTTTGCGAAATCGGATAATTGCTGGGTGTAACTCAATTAGAAACGACCCTGGTGTGTTTGAAAGAGTTCGGCAGTCAATGACGAAACGATTGAATGCTTGTATCAAGGCTGGAGGAAGTCATTTCGAATATTTATTGTAGATTGAACAACTTTATATGTACTTTTTGATAATAAAATGTTGTTAATGTCGTAAATTTTGTTTAATGTTAATGTCGTAAATTTTCACCCTGTATCTTCGAAACAAAGGGGTTTTTCAAAAATCATTATACAACAAAATATTCTTTGAATAAGTCAAGGAATAACCCCTTTAATTTTTGCCGCATGTTTACCTAAAACCCTTTATATATATGTACATGTATATATATATATATATATATATATATATATATATATATATATATATATATATATATATATATATATATATAAAGGAAAAGTAAAGAAGAATTAAAAATATAATAGTAATTAGGATCTTAATGCTATAAAAATATTTTATAAAGCAAGACGAAGGTAAAAGATACTGGGACCTTGAGGTTGAAGAAAAAAGATGTACAAATTTAGAAAATGTAGAAAAATAAATAAGAGGGATGGATAACAAGAACACATAAATATGGCTGGAACGTGTAGAACGGCTTGAAAGAGACAGAATGTCAAAATTAGGCCCTGTCTATAGAAGAAGAAAAAGGGGACCGAGAAATGTAATAGAGGATTTGGAAGGAAAACCCGTAAGATACAGAAGAATGTCAAATAATAATATATAAGTTAAAAAAAAGAATGAAACATTCATACATTACTAAGGTTATATAGAATTTCCGCAAATATCCTTGGGTCTATGTAGCCCGCAAAGCTTTATAATGATTATACTTTTGAAGTTACCTATCTTTGTGAGTTTGAAAAAAGCAAAATAATCTGAATGAGGAAGTTAAGACTGTCGTTCCATAAAAACGGAATATAGGAGCTCACATATGGTATCAACGTACTGTAATGCCTGGTGTGAAGACTGAGAAAGAGGCGCTACGAGTACAGAGCGTTGAATCATATATGAATAGTAAATAAAAGTCTAGTATTTAAATAACTGTAGAATGATTCAAGAAATACTGGGTTGTATGAAAAGGTCGTAGGGATTTTCCATTAGAGGCTTTTTAAACACTTCCAAACAAAAGCTGTGTTGAATTAGTACTAGGCTAATTGAAAAGTTCGCGGAGCGACACCTATAGAGCAGTAAAAGAACTATATAATCTACTACATGTTGAACTTTCATCCTTCATATAAACATTTGTGAAATTCGAACAAAAACAGCAGCTTAAAGTAAACCTATCAGTGTTATTTTGTAAAAAGGAAAATATTGAAAATCGTACAGTGATTAAATTCTTTGTAAAACAAGATTTTAAGCCAATGGAAATTCATTATGAAATGCTAAATGTATTAGAGGAGTGTGCTCCTTCAAAAACAATGGTTTGTAAGTGAGCTGGTGAGTTTGAACGTGTTCGTACAATCCTGGATGATGATCCTCGTTCTGGTCGTCCAATAAGTGCAACTACTGAACAAATAATTAATTCTATACATGATATGGTTATGGATGACTTTGAATAAAATTGTTAAGGTCATGGATATCTCAACTAAATGGGTGTTTCATATTTTGAAAAAAGAATTGGGCTTGAGAAAGCTATGCGCAAGATGGGTGCTGCACTTGTTAAATTCTGATCAAAAACGACTTCGAGTAAAACTTTCTAATCAGCATTTGGATCATTTTCGAAAGAATAAAATAGGTTTTAAACATCGTTTTTTAACTACCGATGAGACTTGGGTTTACCACTATGATCCTTAACTACAACAAACCGTACTGTGGACTGAGCCTGGTTGTTCAGCTCTGAAGCAGCTAAAGTAGTCATAATCGACCAAAAAGGTTAATGCATCAATTTTTTGGAATGCAAAAGCATTTTATTAATTGATTATCTTCAAATCTATAAAACAATAACACGGCAAAATTACTCAAACCTTTTGCATCAATTGAATGCCAAAATTCGTGAAAAAAGACCTGGTTTAGCGAAGAAAAAAATCATTTTTCATCAAGACTGTACACCGGCTCACCGAATAGTTCTGGCAATGGCCAAATTGAAGAATTTACCCTACGAATTGTTGAAACATCCAACATATTCATCAGATCTGGCCCCCTCTGACTTTCATCTGTTCCCAAGACTCAAAAAACGATTACATGGCAAGCGTTTTTCATCAAATAAAGAAGTTATAGCAGCCGTAGATGAGTGTTTTAAAGGACTTCAAAGATGGAATAAATGAATTGGAGAACCGCTGTAAAATGTATTGAGATTAAGGGAGAATATATGGAAGAATAAAGTTATTTTTTCATCTAAAAACTGGTTTTATCATTCCCGCTCCGCCAACTTTTCAATTAGCCTAACCATGTTTATTTACATATTATTAATTCCTGTGGTATATGTTCAGATTCGCTTTGATTTGTCTTCGGTTAGACAAGTTAATATATATTAAAAATGTCGGTCGACAACTTCCGTTTACGCCACATTAGGGTTTTTTTTTCAAAAAGTGCAAGAGCGCTGTTCAAACTAAAAGAAAAACTGTTGTTTTAATCGGGATGTTTTGCCCCAGCCACCTTACAATCAATCAATTTCGCTCCCGCTAAAATTTTTCCAAAATGGAAAATCTTTTAAAACGCAAGAAAAAGTAGAAAACTACCTGTTAACATTTTTTGGCAATAAAGATTCTAATTTTTGGCAAAAAGTCATTATGGACCTCTCACTACGTTGGTAAAAAGTTGTAAATAATAACGGTAATGATATAATAAATTAAATAAATATATGCGTAAATCATTTGCGTTTCTCAATTTCTTAAAAAAAATCCTATGAACTTTCCAGATATATTTTACATATCCAATCTAATTTATTTTATCAAATTGAATATAAACAATCTAATGATTTACCCAAGTTACTAATAAATAACTTTATAATTTTAATATTTTAAAATTTTCCATATTAGTTTCAATTGAAAACAGAACTAAAACATCAGGATAAATAACAAATTTCAAACAATCAGAACCTCATTTATAACAATAGTAATGATTCATATCTTGTCACTGATAAAGAATAAAATAAAATGTAATTATTTTGCCGCCTTTTACCCAGGAATTATTAAATGTAAAATATTACTATATCATTTCCCTAACGAAAAAAATAAACCATATGAATTATAGTTCATGTAGTACTTGGAATTTCTTTAAATATTTATTATAGGCGACAAAAAAATGTATTAATGTAGGTTATATAACAATATACGCTTAGCGGTTTTTTTTAAATAACTAGAATCTCACTCATAACTGAAAACAATGACTCATTGATAAACCAACCGAAATTATACCCAATTTTGTCGCTCACGAATAATCTATTTACAGTAGGTATATTTATTAATAAAAAAACGATAGAAATGTCCAATCGTTTCGATATTTTACAAAAATCTGAATTTGCTTTTTTTCACGCTCAATTTCTTTTTCAAATTCGAATGATTGCGACGTGGGGTATGAATTTATGGCATTGAAATTCCCTTTGACGGAGCCCCTGTGAAAAAAAATACTCAATAATATAATAAAACATAACTTTCTAAATCCTATACTTTTGCAAATTTCTAAAATAAATATACAGAAACATAAAAGTAAAGAAATAAAGCATTATTTCAATGTTAGAAGTAAGTTGAAGTTTAACACTAGAAGGAATGTGCAGTAGATCTTCTGCATATCTTCTCATATTGTCGTGCCATTATTTATTTGGTCTACCTTTTTTTCTGTTACCCTCTATTGGCCCCTGTTATCCTATTACTGTTGTCCCGCCCATCCAGTCGCTATAATCCACAATATCCAGATTTTTGTACGATTGCATCTTATTCTCCAAAATTCATTGTCATTCACAGCATCAAAAATTCTAATGAGCACTCTTTTTTCAAATACTGCAAGCTCATCTTGTGTTTTCTTTGTGAAAGCCCACGTCTCGCAGCCATAAGTGACTTTACCATTAGTGATATCCATAATACGATTTGTGGTATCTTATGGGATTGTTTTCGTCAAGTTTGCTTCGCGGACACGTAAATTCCTTCACAACTTCAATATTGTCATAGGCGATTATCCGGTTCGGATCTCTTCTTGGGTCGGTTCTTTTTCTATCACTTTTGTTTGGTCTATATTGGTTTCTAGACCAGGCCATTTGTGAGGAAGGACGTTGGGGCGCCGCCCCTCCCTCATTTATCACAGTACACAATTTTACAGAGCAAAACACTCTATTTTATTTCCGTTCAGTTTCTTTCCTTTAACTTATTTTCCTTGTTCACCTCCTGTATAGGGTTTCAATAGCACGAAAAGCAAAAAGGAGGAAGGGAAAAGCAAAAAAAAAAATCTTCAGTACTACTATTTTCTTCTACCCGCTCCCAGTTTAAAAACTCACGAGCCGCCACTGTTTTGAACTTTATTTCATCATATCTCTCTTAATATTTTTTTCGATCGCTTTAATACGTGTTAAGTTATCTGCATATCCTACGATGTGTTTTTCTTTATTTATCATATTATACTTTCTTATTCTCTAGTATTTTCAAGATTATATTGATAAATATTCTCAAGATAAAAGGGAAAAAGGTAAATATATTTTCAATCACAAAGAAAAATTAACAATTAATCTCAGAGACGGTGATACCGAGAACAGCTCATATTTAAGAAATCTGGTTGATAACATTGGACCAACTAAAGCTAATGAACTCAGACTGTAAAGATTAATAGGGCTTCAGGGGAAGACCAGACTGCAATTCAAATGATTGAGAGCAGTAGACTGAATATATAAAAAGACAATTGTTTGTAGTTATTAGAAATAACTATTCTGCGTGGTAAATTGGTCTTTTTAAACTATTATTAAAGGTGAATTAAGCTTTTCTAGTAGCTGTTCTATATTCTAACAAATATTGGCTTTGCTAATTATCAGTGTCAACACTGTGAACTGATCTTCAATAGTGATCGTAAACCACCTTGGGGGTCTACGAGCACCTAAAGCAATTTAATGCAAATGTCACTAATGTGTTCTGAAGAACGTGCAACTGTTTTAGTTTTTCGCATGATACCTCAACGAGGTATATGATAAAAGTAATATTATAAGTAAAATATCCAGCTACTTTTTACATTTCCACATTAGCTAATGTAAAGGACCAATGAAAATCTGATTCATATAATGATACACTTTCATATCACAGCTTTGGTTTTATTCTAAAATAAACGTCTGTGAAGATCGTCTAGTGATGTTACAACATTTTAGTAGTAAGTATTTGTTGTGCAACATGATTCCGTATTATGGTGATGAATTAGGTGGTGATTACTTTTCTATTTGATAATTAATCAGATTATGATTTTTTAAAAAATTATTTATTGCTTAATTTTAAGTAAGGGCTTTTAAGTTCATGTTGTTGATGGCGATAATTCACTTTACCACACCACAATGAGAACACTTGAGACGCTTCTATTATCAAAATATCAAAAATTATTAGGAACATATATTGATATTATTGATATACATATTGACAATGATAATCACAATTCATTCGGTAAAAGTCTAGAAATTGTACTGTTATTAATTAGCTATATTTTCAATAGAAAATATATTTACCATAACATTCTAAATAATTATCAAAAGGAAAAATAAAGCACTATGTATCAATTAACGTAAAAATCAATTATTACTACGGCAGATATTAAAAAAAATAATGTCACAGCTTCATATAAATGAATATAAATTTGTCTGTATAAACAGACAAACTTGTTCATCTCAAATAATATGTCCTGATCTAAAATAATCGAATTACAAAATTTATGATAATCTTATTAATTATCAAATAGAACAGTAAGTACAACCTCATTCATCACGACAATACTGACTCATGTTACACAACAAATCCATTTTGTAACATAATTAGACGATTTTCACAGAACATATTATTTTAAAATATTTTAAACAACACCAAAGCTGTGATAAACCTACGACTATGATAAAAACGTAAGGTAACTTTTATGTATTGATATAACCGTTTGTTTTCTAAGTTGGTACGACTGTCCTTGATATGTGACAGAAATTTCATACAATTTTGCTTGTTAAATTAGAAATTATAGCGTCCTATGTAATTGGTAAACATTTTTGTCAGCTATTTTTTAAAATGGATACATTTATCGAGCAAATAATTTACATTAAATTTGTATCTAGAATTTTTTTTATCTTAGAACATTCCTTGTGCGTATCCATTAAAAATGTTAAGAAGTTATGTCAAAAAAAATTGTTGCCTAGAGAAGCATTTAAAATTAAACCTGGTTCAGGAAGAGTTTCTCCGTTAACCAATTAAGAATTCATTAGCAAAATCAAGGATCTTGTATAGAGTAATCGCCAGTTAAGTATTAGAGACTTTGTAGATGTTACTGGAATATCGTAAAGATCATTTCATCAATTTTGAAGAACAATTTAGGCTTAAATACTCTTTTTTTTTTGAAACACATTGTCGGTGTCGTCATCATCATAATATTCCGAAACGCATAGTTACTGATGAGACATAGATCTATGTTTATGAGCTAGAAAGAGCTGATCAGTCAAACAGTTAATAAAGAATATTTTTAAGCGCTATGTGCCTTTTGGGTAACACCATAAAAAAAAACATTCAGATTTATAGCAAAACAATTCATGGTACATTCATCGTACACCGCTACAATTATTCATCAATTTTTCAATTAAAAAATTTCAATCAAAAATCAAACATCATAATCAATCACCATATTCACCAGATATGACACCGTGTGACTTTTTCATGTATCCTCGTTTGAAACAACTGGAGGACGAGTGTGTTTGAAGATTGGAAAAAAGAATGAGAGGGGATTACTTTTGACAACAAATTAGATAATAACAGTACAATATATATATATATATATATATATATATATATATATATATATATATATATATATATATATATATATATATATATAATTATTCCGGATATCAATCCGTTCGTTCTAGGAAAGCTCACGACGTTTCGCTAAAATACTATTAGCTATTCTCAAGTGTCGTTCCCTTCGTGTAAAGAGCTCCACTCAAACAAAGAGTCGAACTCTTCACTCGAAGCGAACAGCACTTGAGAATGCCAAACGAATCAATCAATTTATCAATAGAAAATATCAATAAACATTAAAATTATATGTATTAAAACAATCCAAAAAAAAAAACCAAACAACTACCAAAAAAAGAAAAAGAATGTTAATATTTAGAAAACCATCATATATCAATTACAACATTTACTCATTATAACAATACTGACTCATCCCACATCACCGATGAAACACATTTAAATTATTTTCTTAACTAGTATTTACTAGTAAAGTATGTTGTAAGATCACTAAACATTTATAATAAAAAATATAAAACCTTTGAGAAACGTAAATTAGAGAATAATTATAAGCTAATCAAACACAACCTTAATGTACTGAAACAATTAGGATGTTTATATATAGATAACTAGATAAAAGAAGCAGTCATTCCAAAATAAAATCTTTAATGAAATATTTAAAACCATTATCAGTTTCATTATTATTAATAATTAATGTCAACAAAAACAATCATTCAATTATTCTGAACTATATGAAATTATTTATGATTCTTGCTTCATTATTATTAATAACTAGTTCAAACAAAAAACAATCACAGTCTCACTCATATAATAATACTGAACAATATCAAATTATTCATGTTTCTTGCTTGTTACTCACGAATGATCCACTTTTCTATATCACTATAGGATCACTACAGATCATTTTATTAACAAAACACCAAAAACTTATCACGAACGTATAACGAAGGGCGCAGAAATAATCACTATCCGTTGAGTAAAAGTCCAGAAAGCCTACCTTTAGCCACTAGCGGTATGTTCGAAGTTTCAGCCATGTATAGTTCACGATAAAACTAACTGTTCTAATCTATCGTATTATCCGGTGATTCATACGCGATTCGAGACCCTTGTCGTTTATTCGTCAATCGTATGTCGTCTGAATATTTCAATTCGCATGTTAATACTTTTATAAGTTCCCCTCTCCAATTTCATAACTCCCGTAACTCTTCTGTTAGACGGTGAAAATATTGAAATTTTCTCTGTTTTTCGATTTAGTTAGTCGAAAAAGGTGTTGTGTTTTACCACAGTTATATTTTTAACAGTTCTAATTTTTCTAAACAAGTAGTCTTATTGAAATATACCGTGGTGTTTTATAATCATTACAAGTAAATGCAAAACAACTAAGTAAAATAAGTAACAAAACTCTTCTTCTTCATCTTTTCTGCAAGCCAAGGGCCTATTTTTCTTCACATTTGTTCGTGGTGTTTCAATTATTGTTGATTACAAAATTTCTCGCCACTTTTTTTTTGTAATATTCTGGATCTGCTTGTCTTACAGTCTTTTAGCTTACCTTTTTGCGTTATTATACAAAGTCAATAATGTTTGATACTTTACATTGCTCTCTGTTTCGTTTCTAACTTTATCTGTGTTTTTTATCATTTTTTTGTTCTTAGATTCATTTTAATAGTGCGGAGAAAGGGCTTTGTTCTTTTCGTTTTTGCTGAGCAGCTGCATGTTGTCTATTCTTAAATGTGTATGTGTTCATGTTAAATTCCTAATGTGTTCTATTATTTAACTTCGAACTTCTTTATGTACCTCTCAGTCACTAGTAATATGTGCTTCTAGATGATTAAATTTTATTGTTTGTTGTATTATAGTGTTGTCGACTCTCGATTAGATGCGTTTCGGTTCCATTGATATCACCAACGATTTCGTCTGACACGAACATACTATAATTATTGGCGGTTAAACCAAATATCTACTGATGATGGCTATCAACTCGATACGAGACTGACCTCAGCCATTACTAATAATTTTGCTGGGTCATTGTTGAATAATTATGGATTTTATAGTGACTCGTTCCGGCCTTTCGGATGCGGCTTTTTGGCGAATATTTTTCTCATGGAGCTGCACAGCTCTATATGTCTCCTCACGTCATTTGGGTATGTCGTTTGTTATTAAACTTGAAGAGATTTACCACTAAACACCAAAACACTTTTTTGAACTGCTCGACGCTATAACATGGTTAGCGAAACGTGCGTCGAGCAGTTCAAAAAAGTGTTTTGGTGTTTAGTGGTAAATCACTTCAAGTTGAGTGTTTCACACCAAAGGTTCCAATAGAAGAATTGATCATTTGTTATTATTTCCATTCATGCAAGCGATTTTATGATATTGTTGCATCTTCTTTTTGGATCTCTCACATTTCGTTTCTTGTTCTTTAGTTTGCCACAGAGGATCTGCTTCGGTATCCTAGAGTCCTGCATCTTTTTAAAAATAACTTAGCCATCTCAAGTGAGCTTTTATTATCTGGGATTCTATGCTCAAACTGTTGGCTATTCCAGGTACCTCCATATTGGTCTGATAGTTTTGTCTTTTAATTCGCATGATTTTTCTCGAGGCAGTCTCTACGAAGTCTCTTGAGTTGTTTTATACAGCATACGGCAACCAGGATTAAACTCCATGCAGAAAAGTAGGAAGTGTAATGGCATTGTAAAGACTGATTTTAGAGTGTTTCTTTCAGTCTCGGTTGCTAAACACTTCTCATAATACGTCCAAAATTGGCATATAAAAAAACGTTTTCTTGAAACTCGGCAAAGCAGGATATTTGACTTTCTAAATACGGAAAGCATGTTACTTTGTCCAGTGGTTAACCATTGACACAATATCAGCTTTCTCTTTCTCGGCAATATTTTCGTTTTTAATAGATTCATTTTAAGACAGAACGCAACAAATATCCATTGTATAGTATTGACTGTATAGCATACTAGCCTTGTTTGTTTTTTATCTATTCCGCCTATTCCGAACTAAACTATGTTCTATACACATGAAAACCGTTCCTAATGAAGTGTGTAAAAATCATGAACCGTTAAATCATGAAAGGGATTGAATCATATCCTGATGATGCTGACATGGTTAGCGAAACGCGCGTAGAGATGTTAGAAAAAGTGGTTTGGTGTTGAGTTGTAAATCTCTTGGAGTTTAATCTTTCAGATTGTCTATTATTTCTTTCATGACTAAGTTGAATATAGCTCGGCTGTTAGAGTTCCCTTGTTTTATTCCTACCGGTTATAGAATTTCTTGTCTGGTCTCCAGATTATATTACTGTTTTTTTTGCTTTTGTTAATTAACATAAAAATAACAAAACAGTATTTAATATACACTGAACCGACTTCAGTATTTTCCTTTTTTGTATTCAAATTGTTCTCTTAGATGTTTCTTTTAGGATAATATAAATAAAGAAAAAGCATTAGGGATAATTTTTGGGGAAAATAAAACATATAAGGGATTATTGTCCATAACTATTTTTTTCCTGTGCGAAAATGATCTTCGTATCATTGAAATCGTAATGATGTCTAAATTATTTCTTCTTCTCCTAGTTGTTTTTTCTTTACCTTTAGTCATGTATTTTCATTTTTTAAAGAAAAGTTTTATTTATAAAAAAATATATTTAATCAAGATAGCACGTGCGGTTCTATTCGATGATCTCTCTTCATCTCTCCGTTAACTGCATAATCTGGCGCTCATATAAGTTGTGAGGTTTCTGGCTAAAGAACTGATACAGGTGATTTTTTAAGCCTTCCAAGCCTTCCTTTTAAGTCGGGAAGATATGGTGGCTGGATCAAAACAGCCCACAAGTCAAGTCAAGTGGCGAAAGGCACATGCGATCTGTTTTTGTCCCTATGGAATGCAATGCAATTTCTGTTGCTAATTCGGACCGCTTCTGGTCGATTGTTCATATTAATTATCTTGGCATTTTTCGTATGTTACTAAGCTAAGCAGCATCCTTGTAGTTCTGTTAAAAATACCAAAATGTCTCGAGCTTATTCACCATGTTGTTTTAGGTCATTATTCGAATTTGACTTTAAGTTAATTCTGGTAGAGGCAACTTCAAGTTTTCTTAGCAAGATGACTGAACATTGCTATATCTATCGTTATGTGATCATGGATAAGATGGTTTAAGGATAAGAGTTATGTAGTAGAACGAAGTTTTAGTCATCGTATAAATATTTAAAGACACGAGGAATGACATCTTAGACTTACTATATGAAATCGACATGAAGATTCTCTGCAAGTGTTTTGTTTCAATCGTTTTGGTAACAATCAATTTTTGTTACAATCACAAATTGGACTGTTTCGAGGAAAATTGTTAATTTACATTTACTTGTGATAGGTACGCACGTTTATCATTCTTATTGGGGCCTTCTTTTTTCAGCATATCGTAAGACTCTTCCCATAAAATAGTGCAGAACTAGAATTGAACGAGATTTGGCATATGGCTTTTTCTGCTTTGATGATGTGTCTACATTTTTTTAGGTTATTATGATTAGGTTTAGACGTTTTCGATGAGAAAGGTGAAATTAAACTTCTGATTTAGAATGACATCACTCCACAGAAATTACATAGAATCATTCACATCACTCCACAGAAATTATGGAAGTTTACCATCAAAGAAAATATAGACCATTATTTAACCGAAATATTGCAGGCCGTCATTGAGCCATATTAATACAAATATCATCTTTCAGCAAGATGACGAACGAGAATTCGTCAAACAGTACAATCAGGAGTGTAAATAGTAATCAAATTGAAATTATTTGATTTATTATATATAATAAATTATATATTAAATACAAATTATACATAATACGTTAAATGTACGAGTTGTATATACGTTGTATAGAGAAAAATTATAAAATTGATCCAATAAAGAGTATTGTTCATAGTGTTTTTGTTATCCTTTTTGTTATCGAGTAAATTAAAGAGACCAAAATGTACAATATACTTCAAACAGAAAAAAAAACTAAACGAATGGGAAAGAGACATTACTACTCCAATATCCAAGAAAGGTGACAAAAAAAAAACTAGAAAATTAATTTATTAATTAAGTACTGTGCACCATCTGAAATGAAAAAAAGTAGGCAGTTATGGGGACTGATGACATAAGTGAAAACTTGAAACTTAGGAATAACTGTGTTTATTTTTTAATTAATTGTTCTTTAAAAGTACAATTTAAAAATATATAATTTTTTTTCACGTAGGATCGAGGATCTAAACAAATATAGAAAATGGACAGGTAAGAAAAACTAATTATATCACAATAATTTTTTGTAAAGCTCTAATGGTGATATTGAATGATATAAGTTTATAAATAATCATTTTGCAAAAAATAACAAAACGTATTTTATGTCGGACAATTTAAACCAATAAATAATAATTTTGAGAAATTAAATTTGTTATAAAATTTTATAGAATGTTTTAAATTTGTTAAAAAAATTTATAGAATGGTATCTAGTAAGATAACTCCTAAGCCACTATGAAATATTCATTGCACGATGTATATGCAGAGATTAAATATTAGAAAAATAAATAATATTAATTTTTTCAACACAACTATTGATACCAATATTGGAAATATTCGAAAATATATGCTTTGTTTTTATTATTCATTTTTCTACATAAAAATTTTAGCATATTAAGTACTCACTGTTGTACTGTACAATGATTCTACAATTAAACAATTAAAATAATGATTATTTAAAACACATTTAAAACACAACTGGCGTCGCTAGTCTGGCGCAACACGTCACTAGCATGTCGGTGACGCAAAGCCATAAGTTTTGTCCCTACCGAAAATCGCTCAACGCGGCTAAAGAAGTTTTCACTTCAAAAAATAATAAGATAGATGACAAGACAAGACAAGAATCTCACATACAGGATATTGTAAAATGGAGACGAAGACGCAGGGGATGGGGACATATGGTGCCAAACATATTGGTAAAAATAATAAGCTATGGCAAACCACACTCACGAAGACCCATGGAAAGGACGCTAAAGCGGTGTAGGGACTCGTGGGTATCAACATATAATGAAAAATTAGTTGTAAAAAACAGGTCCATGTCCTACAACAAGAGGAAAGAAAGAAGAAGAAAATGTACATGTCATACCATATACTACAACACTATTTTGACAATCTTATTCAATTTGTTAAATATCGAATCGAGAAAATACTACTGATATATTTTTAATCGACATAATGACATCGACAATTGAGGTTTTGCAAACAAAAAGTTGTCATAAATGGAAAGATAATATATAAGTTTTTTAACAAAACTATTTTTATTTTATTCGTTGTAATTAAAAAGTTATATCAAAATTGAAGATACATTTTTAAATCTAGTACCGATAACAGTTCCCGAAAAAACCCGAGCGCCTGTGACGTCACAATGTTTATTTCTCCTCAACATTAGAGACAGCTGATATTAGTACTTTAGTTTCTAGTCAACTTATTCTTGTTATTATCATCTGTGTATTGAAAAATTTATAGAAAATACCAAATCTAATTAGTTAACGTACCTGTTCGTATCATTTTGTACGAATACTACGAAATCAACTCGCGAAAAAATGTTTTAAATTTTTAAAACTACCTGTCATCAAATATATACGAATGATTATTATTTATAACATTATATCACTTTTTATGTTTGAACATTTATTATCTGCTGAATCTATATACATAATATAGCAAACATTTCGAACTTATCTATTTCCGAAGACTGTCAAAACAAAACTAAATATTATATTGACTTGGAATTCATGAAGATTACTTAGAACGAAAAATACTTTTCAAAAATGTAATTCTCTTTACGATCGTACTGCCATCTATTGGAAAAATATCAGATTTTTCATCTATCTTCGTAAAAAAATATATATATATATATGTATGTATTGTGTTGCGTTTTTTTCCGGGAGTACATCCGGTTGTCGAGTTGGTCCATGTCCCCGACAGGAACCAACTCAACAACCGGATGTTTCGAACAGTATCTTTTTTTTCAACATTTGCTATAAAACTATTTGTCGGTTATAAAAAAATAATACACAAATTTTATTGTTGATATAATTAAAAAATGTTGCATTTATGAGTTAATGAGAAATTGTTGTTTGTTGGTCAGTACTAATAAAGTGGAATAAAGGGAATTTCCTCAAAACTTCATCAGTCATACAGTCTTTCGATTCGCATTTCGCTAGTCATGTTAGCATCGTCAAATGACGATTAAATCTAGTCCCCTTAATGAAGTTGTCTAATTGTTAGAACACTAGTACAGAAAGTTGAATATATATGTTTTCTAAATCGAGTTTCTATAGAAATAAAATTCTATTCAATTGGGTTTTTGAATAAAAAACAATTATCGATTTTTTTTACTTTATTAAAACATTATCATAAATAATATAAATAATCGATGCGAAAAACTTAAAAAAAAATGTTTGCAATAAATTATAAATGAATTAAAATTTATAAATTAAAAAAATCACGTGGCCACGAAAGCATCACGATTGGCTGCCATGTTTATGACGTCATTATGTTAAAGTGTTTCACTTAAATACTCTCAACGGCTTTTACCTGTGTATATACTATCAAAATTAATGAGATTTAGTGCAAAAAAGTATTTTTGGTTACTAATTTAATTCAGTAATGTGTTACAAAGGATTCATAAAGGCCAATTCTGATAATATACGTGGTATGGATATTTTTATGCTCATAGATTTTCTGAAAAATGACATTCGGTTCAATTAACCTGAACTTCGAGGTGCTAAAGCAACAATTTGAATTTTTTTTTTAATAATAATGTAAATGTAAATGAGAAACAAAATTTTTCTATTAAATATAATTAAATGATTTGTAAGGGGTCACGCGAAAGTTATGGTGACAAAGCTATAGGTTATTATTGATTGATTTGTCCGTTACTTTGTGATAGTTAATTTTTTAAAAAAGAATAAAACAATTTTTTACTTTGTTTTCTATCACTTTTATTTATAAAAGTTCTAGAAAACAAAGTAAACAATTCTTTTATTGCTATTGGTTATGTTCAATTTAACCCCAAAAATTGTATTTGCACGGTAAAAGGACATGTATGTCCAAAACATAAAGTTCTGAGTATAGCTTATGCAGTTACTTTAATTATTAATGAAAAACGAAGAAAAGTTCAAGACATTCAATGTCACGATTGTGTAGGTTCAGCAGGTAATAAATACCAAAGAAAAAGAAAAAATAATAAACAATAATATTATAAATAATAATCTTTCGTATATATTTGATGACAGGTGATTGTAAAAATTTGATGTTGTTTTTCCACGTTTTACATCTTGTGGCACATTTAAAAACATTTTTTCGGGGATTGCTTTTGTAGTTTTCCTACAAAATGGTACGAAACAGGCACGATAACTAATCAGGTTTAACATTTTCAATAAATTTATCGATACACTGATGATAATAACAAGAATAAGTTGATTAAAAATTAAAATACTCGTATCTGCGGTTACAGCCCTCTGTAATGTTGAGGGGAAATAAACATTGTGACGTTACACGCACTTGGGTTTTTTCGGGAACTGTCGGCGCGTCATCGGTACCAGGTTTAAAAATGTATTGTCAACTTGATATAACTTTTTAATAACAAGGAAATAAATATAAATACTTTTGTTATAAAACTTATATATGATCTTTCCATTTATGACAAAGAAAAAAATGTTTTCGAAACCCCAGTTGATCGATATGCTGAATTAAAAAGTGACTGTATAAGTACCGATGATGCTGAACGATTTGGACGTCCAAATTAGGTGATTACTAGACTATATCAAAAAAAATCACATGATATTTTGCAAAACCGTAAGCTGCAGAATGTGATATAAAGATATCAAAAGAAAGTGTTTACGCCATCTTTACCGCATTTGCTCACAGTGGACCGAAAATAACAACGGCTTGATGATTCTGAGCAATGTTTGGAGCTGTTTAAGGAAAATAAAAAGTATTTTTTCATGCGGTACGTGATAATGGATGAAACGTGGATCCATCACTATACTCCGGAATTAAATCGACAGTCAGTTGCCATATTGTTCAACGATTATCTCGTGAAAGATAAAATCATCAATAGCGAATATAACATGACGCTATTGGTGTGTTTGAAGAACGAGATCGCAAAGAAAGGCTCCAAATGAACAAAAAAGTGCAGTTTCACCGTATCACAAATCGTTGGCGACGATGGCCAAATTGTATGAATTGCACTTCGAGTTGCTTCCTCATACACCGTATTCTCCAGATCTGGCCCCCAGTGATCATTTCCTGTTCCTAGACTTCAAGAAAATGCTTGCTAGGCAGAAATTAATAGGTAATATAGTAAGTAATGTAATAAGTAATATAATAAGTAATAGGTAATTGCTGAAAGTGACGGATAACTTGAAGGCAAAGAGAAATATTTTAATAAAGGTGTAGAAATGTTAGAAAAGAGTTAAAATGAGGAATAAAGTTGAAATTTGCTATTGGCTTATTGGATCTGTGTATTATATGACATATAATTGTGTATAGTTTTGTCATTCTTTTTTATATAACCATTTAGGAACAAGCGCATTATGCAAGCAATTAAAGCAAGAGGTTCTTGAAAAGTTCCAAAATAAAATAAAAGTGATTCAAATAATCAATAAGACAAACATTTAGAACTGAATCATTGTAAAATAAAACCGTTAATTGTCCAACTCAAGTTCATATTATATGAAGAGTTTATTTAACGTCGCGAGCAATATAAAGAAATGCATGAAGAGAATCGCTCACTCTTATTTATTTACTGAACAAGATCACAAATCCTGATGCTCAAACAATTACGGTGTATAATTACCCTACAAAAATACTAATGGGACAATAAAAAAATCGCTAAGCTGTATCAAGCGCCAATTAAATGTGGAAATAACAATAATACGTTCAGTATGTTATACCATTTCGTAGTCTTTCTACTTCTGGTATTTAGCCGACTATATGTGAAAGAATTACTTCAATACGCTTTTATTGGGGTCTTTAACTCTATAAGACTTCTTTTCTCTGAAGATAATTATATTTCTTTGCTGGTTCTTTTTCTTTACGCAGTTACCGTACTGGTAGTTTTCGATACATTGATTCTTTTGTTTAAACGTTTCTAATTCTATAGGAATACAAATTATTACATATTTTATAAAAATGATGATCTCATGTTAAAAATTAAAGATACACAGGTTTTCCAAAAGAACTATTCCGTAGTTTATCGAGACCGTTGATCATTTACCTTTTCATATAATTTTGAGATTCCACATTTGAGAAACTTCTGATCGCTATCGGAAAAAAATTTGATTGTTTGCGATGAAACTGTTGGATTAATACAAAAGTTCGTCCCTTTTTTTCCGAGAAAACATGTATTTGTTACAAATTTTTGATTCCTGTAGCTGCATAATAATGCTCGCTTATATAAATTCGGAGGTTTGCAGCTAGGAAGTACAGTTTTATCATCGAAGCTGTTTTGAAGGTATATAAATAAATGGTGCCCAAAAGAAATAGAGTTGCAATACAGTTATATAACAATACAATTTGCAGATGCAACAATAGTTTTGCATCTGCAAAACAAATGCATAACATAAATTTCTGCGGATATACCCTGACTCTTGTGCTGGTTGACTACGATCGCAATCAGAAATTCGGTCTATCAATTTTTTTTCAGTTTAAGCTGGGTCCACATCAATAAAATGTTTTGGGGTCAGAACGTCTTCATTGCCGCGCAAGCACGCCACATACAACACATGCAGCCCGCACAACGCAAATTTGTATTGATATGGATCAGATTTTAAGAGATAACACCACTGTAGATTTTAAAAAAATTGATTTTTTTTTATTAGCTTAAAAATGCTTTAAACCTTTAAAGCTGAGTCCACATCAATAACAATTTGCGTTGTGCGGGCTGTATGTGTAGTATGTAGTGTGCCGGTGCGGCACTGTAGACACTTTGACACACAAAGTCATACGCACATATTGTCGCCGCACAGCACACAGACGAACCATCTGTTGTCCACCAGAAAATTAAAAAAATTGTTCCAGTAAATCTAATACACACGCAAAATTTTATTGGTGAGGACCTGAGGACCTGACCGACTTACGATGACCTGAGGCTAGGCGAGTTGCCAAACCGTTGCTTAGGAGGCTTCATGCCAAAATAGCAATGAAAGTTTCAATGCTACTGTTTGGAAATTGCCATTGGTAAAATCTTATTCAAGTGGCCAAAAAGTCTTGAATATAGCGGGTAAAGCCTATGCGTGCATATATATATATATATATATATATATATATATATATATATATATATATATATATATATATATTAAAATTAAATTAACAGGGTATCAACCGCAGAGCCTATGCTTTCAAAAGGAAAACGGACAACTAGCTCTAAATAACCAAGACAATTGCAAAGAACTTGCGAAATATTTTGAACAAATACTAAACTGTCCTGAGCCCTTAAACAAATTACCAACACTAAACCCTAAACAAACAAACCCAGATTCATTACCACCGAATGAAGAGGAAATACTTAGGCAAATCAAGCGGCTTAAAAATAACAAAGCTTCTGGTGAAGATGGAATCACTGCTGAACTTTTGAAATCCGCTGGTCCAGGTACAATCAAGGAAATAACCAAAATTCTAGAAGAAGTTTGGCGAACCGAACGGATTCCGGAAGACTGGAAAGATGCTCTAATCCATCCAGAAAGATGCTCTAATCCATAAGAAAGGAGATAGAACGGATGTAAACAACTATAGAAGAATATCTCTTCTCCCAGTTTGTTACAAGATTCTATCTCAATGTCTACTAGACAGAGCACAGCGACAGTTAGAACCGAACATTGGTGAATATCAGGCAGGTTTTCGACCGGGCAGATCCTGCCCTGAACAGATCCTGAATCTAAAGTAGATTCTAAGACATCAAAAACTGTACAATAAAAATCTCGTCTGTACATATGTGGATTTAAAAAAAGCATATGATTCTATTGACCGCGAATCTTTATTCCGAATCTTGAAAGAACAAGGACTAGATCTGAAAACGCTGACAATTATTAAAGCAACGTTAACTAACACGGGGTCAAAAGTTAAATTCATGGGTGACATCTCAGAACCCTTCGAAATTAAAACTGGTGTGAGACAAGGGGATGGACTCTCGCCACTCTTATTTAACTGTTCTAGAAAAAGTAATACAGGAGTGGCGTGAAAAAAAGTCGGCACTGAATATTGACCACCCCATTAAACTGGGAAGAACCAACATCAAAATTGATTGTCTGGCATTTGCTGATGATCTAGCAATTTTAGCTCAAGATGTATTAACGGCTCAAAAACAGATTGAAATCCTAAAAGAAACAGCAGAAAAGGTAGGACTCCAAATATTCTTTGAAAAGACACAATACATGACCTGCAACAGACTTAGAACACCATTTCTAAAAACAAAATATGGTAACATCAGACGAGTCTCTCAATTCAAATATTTGGGTGAAATAATCATGGAAAATGGGTTGGAAAAAGCGGCCAATAAGGGTAGATGTCAAAAAATGGAAACGGCATTGAGACTTACACAAAATATTTACAACAAAAAATGCCTATCTAAAAACACAAAACTGAGACATTACAACACGGTTATTAAGCCAGAATGTCTATATGCTGCAGAAACACTCATTTTGAGTAGAAAGAGGGACGTCGAGGACATTGAAAAGAAGGAAAGAAAAATCATAAGAAAAATCCTAGGCCCCAAACAAATAAATAGCACAACATACCGACTTCGAGAAACCCAAGAAATCAAACAATACACAGATATACATATCGATATGAGAAAAAGAAGACTTAAGTTTTACGGACACATCAAACGGATGAATCCGAGTAGGCTAACTAGACAAATAGTCGAATTTTATGAAAATAGGGGTAGAGCTAAAGTAGAAATAATTAAATGGATTGCGGCAATTAAAGAGGACCTAAGATCAGCAAATATTACACAAAGTGAAATTCAGGATAGAGGTTGTTTCAGACCCAAGGTTAACGTTTGGAAGGTTGGCCAGAGAGAAAAATGTAGGAAGACTGGAACAACTTGGTCTGACGAAAGGAAAAAAGCTCATAGCGAAAGAATGAAATTAGTATGGGCACAAAGGAAGGCTAACAACAACAAACGCCTCTAATTGTACTTCGCGTGGTCCACCAGGGCCCATACGTGAATAATAATAATAATAATAATATATATATATATATATATATATATATATATATATATATATATATATATATATATATATATATATATATATATATTAATCATAAATCACAAATTAAAACCAAGATAAGGAATATGTGTTTTAACCCTTGTCTAATACTAATAACAAGTTAGTTGAAGTATAATATATGTAATATGCGGGTTGCAATGCTAATGCTTTGGAGAAAACCGAAACACTGTCAGGAAACATTCAAATGTTATGTTCGAAGTCCATGTAATTTTTTAGGAAGCTTCAGACTGTTCCTTAATCTGGAATACTAGTCTTAAAATGTAGATAGATTTCCTTTCCCGATATTTCTAGTATTCCAATGTTTTTAAGTTACAAATTAAAGAAAAAAAATAGATCTTTGTGCTGCTTTTTTTAAGTAATAATATGTTATTAAACACCAACGTTATGGTATAATTAACAGGGTATTAGATGCATTATAGCAGGCGTGTGTTTGGGTTTTACGTTTCACGTAAGTCCAGAGCATTTTTACGATAATATGAAAATTACATAATGTTAAACTATTATAAAAATTGGCAATATCGTTTGTTGACATTTTTGTTTTGTGTTTAAGTACGTAAGAAGGCATTGATTGAATTGAATAGCACAAACAAATACATATTTCTGGGTTATTTAAATGTATATATTTACATATAACAAAATGACGATAGATGCTGCTATTTTTTTTTCTACAAACTTCACGAACAACACGAATAGTTGACATTTACGAGTGGAGTTCACCAGTTATTGTCCCTAAGGTAGCAAAAAAAAGTATGCGACTTTTAAAACAGATGTACAGATGTTACGTAGCACAACCTACGAAAATATAGAAGTTGTTTTCGAATCTAGCGTAATGTTATTATTGTCCACATGTTTATCATTTCTATTTATTAAAAAAAATCCTCAGTTCCAAAGTTTGCTGTAGGACATAACTTTTCTTTGAGCTCTCCTTGAGAATTATATGCAGTCTGACAATTTGCGTATGTTCCTGTAGTGAATTTGGTTCGAGGTTTTTCAATAGTTCCAATCTTCACCGGCTGTCCTGTTATTCTTTAGTTTGCGTATTTGCCTATGAATTTCTTCCTGTGTTGGTGGTGGTGATTCTGAGTGGGTATGGATACAATTTTCCTTGGGGAATCTTGAGTCGTGTTCGGGGCAATTGAGGAGATCTGAAAAATAGTGTGGCAGCCCCTGACAATTCTCCTGATTGGTTAGTAATAATCTCCCATTCCGCTTTCTGAAGCAAATATTTTGTGGTGTGTATCCACGGATTTCTCTTGCAAAAGTCCTAAAAAAGTCTCTCGTGTTATAATTACGGAAATTCTCCTCTATAGATTATAGTTGTTCCTTCATGTACTTCCCCTTAGTTTGCCTGATAACCTTTGCGGTCTGTTTTCTAGTCACGTCAAAAAGCTGTTGACTTTCTGAGGATTTTTTAGTGTTGTACTCCTGAAATGCTCGTTTGCGTCGCTGCAATGCACTTTCGCATTCCGAGTCCCACCAAGGGTGTTTTGTGTTCCTTTTCAATGGGATCAGTTCTTGTGCTTTTTATGTAATTTTTTTGTGAATTTTTTCTCATGGGAAGAATTTTTCCTATGAAACGGAGGAATGAGAAAAGGAACAGGCAGATACTATTCCTTTTCCCATTCCTCTGTTATGTTGGATTCCTTGATCTTGTTCGTGTCGAATTTCTGTAGGTGTGCTTTCTTGTGATGAATTTTCCTTGGGGTGAACTTGACTTTGATTCGGGTTAGGTAGTGGTCTGAGTCAATGTTCGCGTCCCTGCGTACTTGGACATCTTGGACCGGTCTTTGTTGGGTATGAGATCGCAACGTGGTCTATCTGGAATTCTTCAATCTGTTGTATAGGCGATTTCCATGTCTTCTGTTTTCGTGGAGATTTTCTAAGGGATGTTAACATGATCTTCAAGTTATTCTGTTGGCATACTTCGATGAGTCTTGTGCCGTTCCTGTTGATAAATTTGTGACCGGGGAATTTGCTTACGGTTTTCTGATGGATTTTTTTGGTATTTTGATTTCTAAGCGCTACAAAAAAAATTCAAAAATAAAAAAAATAATAAAAACTGGACAGCAAAGCACCTTTTTTCTGAGGCGCCTAATAAGAGTTGCTGTCATCGGCTCATTTCTACATATATTTTAATGAAAGTTTCACAGAATATTCCTAAAATGTCAATTAATTATATCTTATTTTAATAAATAAATTTATATTAACTGTATTTAAAAAAAAAGTTATAAAATTATGTTGTTTTTTGACCGAATTAACCTTTCCCCCCGTAATACCTAACGCTAACGCTGTAGAAATATGATAACAGTATATCTTTGATCTGTACTGATAATTGTGGATATAAACAATGTCTTCTTTCAACAAGACGCCAGACAATCTTGTCTTGCCAAACAATCAATTTATGCTTATTTAGAAATGCTTTTTGGATGCGTTATTTCGCGAAATTGCAATAATGACAAGGCCACCAATAGCATGCAATGTTACACCCTTGGATTAGTTTTTTTTTCCAGGCTATATTACATCTCTACTTTGCAGAAATAAACCAACACTCGTTTACCTTAAATGAAACATTCAGGCCACCATTGAAAACATACCACGCGATATGTGAGAAAGAGTAATTGAAAGTTGAGTCTCCAAAATTCGTTCCACCAAACGAAGCCGAGGGGCACATAATGCCATTATAAAATTAAAATTATCGGATTATCACCTATAGTGGTCATTATGTCTCATTTTTACAGTTCTGAATCTTTTATTGGACAACCCTTCATAATAAAAGCATTCGATAAACCTATATTATATATATATATATATATATATATATATATATATATATATATATATATATATATATATATATATATATATATATATATATATATAATGCCAGATATCCTAGTGGAGGAAGTAACAAATGCTATAGAATTGATGAAGAACGGCAAGGCTCCAGGAAAGGATAGTGTAACTGTCGAAATGATAAAAACTGGTGGTCGGACGTTACATAAAACACTGGCAAAATTATACTCAAAATGCCTCAAAGAACAAAAAGTACCTGACTTATGGAAAAATGCAGAAGTGATCCTTTTACATAAAAAAGGAGCACAGGAAGATTTAAAGAACTACCGTCCAATAAGCCTCCTATCAGTGATGTACAAAGTGTTCACTAAGATCGTTTCTAAAAAAATATTAAAAAAACTGAATGACGCACAACCAAGAGAACAGGCCGGATTCAGAAGTGGATTCAGTACAATGGATCACATCCAGGTTGTACAGCAGGTCATAGAAAGGCACAACGAATACACCATACCACTGTGCTTGGCTTTTATCGACTACTAAAAAGCATTTGATTCCATCTCATAGCATGCGATAATGGATGCACTGCTTAGCCAAGGTGTAGAGAGAGCCTATGTAAACCTATTAGAATCGATATATGATGGAGCTACAGCCACAATTCACCTTGATGATCTTGAAGTGGGAATTAATATAGAACGAGGTGTACGGCAGGGTGACGCAATATCGCCTATTCTTTTCTCGGCTGGCCTTGAAGAAGTATTCCGTAAACTGGATTGGGAACAGGATGGTGTAAAGATCAATGGTGCAAACTTAAACCATCTTAGATTTGCAGACGATATTATTCTCATTTCACAAGACCCAGAGGAGCTGCAAAGACGCATACAACAACTGCAAAGGGCTGGCGAACCATTTGGCTTGAAAATAAACCTAAAAAAGAGTCAGGTTATGTTCAATAACTTCGCTCAGGACAGAAGAATTTCAGTTTTAGGAAGGGATTTAGAGATTGTGGACAGCTTTGTATATCTTGGGCAGAGGATTTCATTGGAGGGGAATACCGCCCGGGAGGTGGAACGGCGTGTTAAATATGGCTGGCAGGCATTTGGTAAGCTCAACATAGTGTTTAAGAGCAGTCTCCCACTTTGCCTGAAAAGAAAAGTATTCGATCAGTGCGTTCTACCCGTTATGACATACGGAAGTGAAACCTGGACACTCACATCGCAATCAATTCAAAAACTTCGGGTGGCACAGAGGGGAATGGAAAGATGTATGCTTGGCATTACAAGACGAGACAGAAAGTCCTGCGCATGGATCAGGGAACAAGCAAAAGTCTGTGACATCATTAGAAGAGTAAAACAATTGAAATGGAGATGGGCAGGCCATATAGCGAGGCGATGGGACGACAGATGGACCAAGGCAATCCTGGAGTGGCTACCGCTTGATCGCAAACGTCCGCGAAGAAGACCGAAAACATGATGGATTGATGACATCGTTAAGTATATTGGACCCGAGTGGCAGAGGAAAGCCCAGGACCGTGAAGGTTGGAAGCATGCTGAAGAGGCCTTCATCCTGCAGTGGATCGATACGGGATGATGATGATGATGATGATGATGATGATGATGATATATATATATATATATATATATATATATATATATATATATATATATATATATATATATATATATATATATATATATATATATATATATATATATATATATATATTAATAAAGGAACACAGTTGTAAATCTTTCCTAATTAATAATTATTATTTCTTGTTATATTAAACGGTTTATATTAGTAATCCACCGTAATAGTTTATATAATTTCATGTATGAATATTTTTCTACTAATTTACATAACTATATGCGTGCGTACAAGGCAAATGCCTCAGTCTACGGTAAAGTACCTATTACATAAACTCGTAATTGTACCTTCGAAAGTGATGATTTATATTAATTTTTCTAGATAAACTGGGGGATGCACAATCGAAAAAAATTCTCCGTGTTTTAGGAATTTTTTATTATTTATTGGTACGTGCGTTAATTTGCATTTTAACAAATGTAAATGCTTTAATTACAATAATTACGCTTAATTGAAAATGTATTGTCGTAATGCATTTTGAAACTGATTAGAATAAATTTGTAGAATAATTTATCCTTATTGTTTTCTTGTTGCTATTTAATCTGTTTAACATCTCCCTGCGATTTCGGTTTCTGGCATAAAGCACTGTCGATCCAGATGTAAATATTACTATTTCTAGATCAGCTAGGAATAATGCACGACTGAGAATTCAATAAATTGTAAATTCTAAAGTTATTTCAGCTATAAAAACTATTATTCAAAGTGTAAGTAAAGTAACTATTATTCATATAATTTTAATGGAACATGTTCTTTACAACAATGGTCAAAAACTTAAGGGTCCCGGAGAAAAAACTGCGAAGATAACCAATTAAAAAGCCATGATAAGAATTAATATTTTAAGCAAATATGTGTATAAAACATATTTAGCAAATATTAACCGATAATTATTCAATGAATAAACCACAAATAAACTGATGAAGATTGTTAAAAAAAAAATAAGAATATTGCCAGATATCAGCCAAGAACGATGTGGCAACATCATCACAACAAAGAATGTTATTACAAAATTGCGACAAAAATTATTTCAGTGTATGTCAGTGCGTGCATTGAAGTTCGATTTAAAACCAAATATATATTCTGTAGGCCAATATCACGATGTGCTTCTTATTTGCGGAGAAGCTCTCCAAGATTTCGAAGGAAATAGGCGTATTTAGGGGCAACGCTACACAGAAAGGTAGCCTCCAGCTTAGTAAAAAAACTTAAAAAAAAACAAGTTTCTCGAAGACTTTTGGATGCGGGTAGTGGGGTTCAAAAATTTCATGTGGATGGCAGCCTGAAATCGGCCCTGAAGTCGAAAAACAAATTTTGCATCTTGTTGAAGAGAATTCTATCAGAAGTATTCGACGTGTTGCCCGTCAAAGTGGAGTTTTTAATTAGTTTGTACATCGAACACTAACAAAGAAATTACTTTATCATTATTATCTACAGGGGGTATAAGCATTCTTACCTGCTGATTTTTCACACAAGTAAAAATATTGTGAATGATGATGTATTGGCACAAACCAAAACGGTTTGCTAAACCAAAGACCAAACCAAATTTTTTTTAAATATTTTATTAACCGACGAAATTTCTTTAATGGCGTGATGGTCATTTCGAACAGTAAATTTAACAAAAACTGTTGTAGCTGTTAATGTAACCATTAATAATGTGATGTGAATAATTTAAAACGTATTATCGTATGAAAAATTAATGCTGATATTTCAACTTTGATACTAAGCGACTACAATGTGTAAGTTATTCTTATAACAAGACAAACCAAATGTATGATGAAACGTATGGAATGAGTGGCTATAGACATATTTAATATAATTTAAAAATAAATCCTTAAGAAGACCATGAAACAAAATACTGAATCCTGAAGCACAAAACTAGGTTAGACAAGAGGTTTGTTTCGAATGGACTTGCGCAAAACGCATAAAAATAATCTTCTTTGATCAGTGGAAGAAAGGCGTTGTGGACAATATCACGCTAAATGAAGTAAAACAGTTAACATGACTTTAATTTTTGACCTGCTGTGCGTGTTATTTTCAGGTTTGTGTTGTTAACATATTATTATTGTTTTATTATCAGTAATTATGTATTTCAGAATGAAATATTTAGATAAAAGATAATCTTAGATAAAATTTTAATACAAATTCTTTGCGCGACCCATTTATCCATTTTAAAAGATCTCCGATAATTGTTTTAGAACTACAGAAGGCGCTATAATTTATAACTTAACAAGCAAACTGATATAAAACTTCTGTGAAATGTTAAGGACAGCCATATTAACTTGAAAAATTAATGATTGTAACAATACGTAACGCGCCCAAATTTTTAAAACAAAAGTATATATTTAGTATATACAAGGTGTCCCATAACTTATCTGCTATAGAGCAACTGGTGATAGTAGTAGCCATAGTAAATTTTCGAAAAATTGGCATAATTTAAAAACGGTTAGGGATATCAAGTTCAAAACCGAAGTACTTAAAAAAAGGCGACAAATCCGAATTTGGTACTAACTCGAGCCTAGTTTCTAAAGTGAGAAATTAATTCGTTCATATTTTTTTATCCTATAAACCTGGGAATATTTTGACTTCAAAATAGAGAAGAGTTATAATTCCCACGTAAAAAAGGTACCCTTGGGTAATGTCGATATCTCACGCCATTTGTGAGATATTTGTGTTCGAATATCCCATTGCACATCTTATCGATGGCTGAAAAATCTGCAGGGTACAAAGTGTGCCTTGAATACGAGGAAAAAAAACATTAAGATGTCAAAAATTCAACGGAATTTATTTAAAATAACAATTTTTTGAATTGACTTCAATATGTGTTGAAAGTGTCCACCATTTACCGCAATACACTTTCGCAGCCTCTTTGTTAAGTGACGCCTCACATTTGAGAAGATATTTTCTTCATTTCTAATAAAATTTTTTGTTCGTTTCGTGTATTGATTTCATCATAGTAAACTAAAGACTTCATATGTCCCCACAAATAAAAGTCTAACGGATTAATGTCTGGGATACGAGATGGCCAAGAAAACTCGCCACCGTGTACAATCCTAGGAAAGAGAAAAAGTTGATTCAAATGATTTCGCACTACAACAGTAAAATGCGGTGGCGCCCCATCTTACATGAATGTCCGTGAATGTCTTGTCTCAAGTATAGAGGTCCAAAAGTTTAAAAGTCCAAAAGATCTAATAAATCATTTTCTAAAAACTGCACATATTGATTCCATTCAGTCTTTGCGGACACTCAAATGGGCCGACTAAAAAATTGTCGATAATGCCGCATGTTAATTGAAAATTCGTGTTGGAAATGTTGCTCTCTTGGTAGGAGTAGATTTTCCAGGGCGTAATAATGATTATTTCGCAGTTAAAAATGCCGCGTCTGGTAAAATTTGCCGGTATGAGTAAATAATATCTTTTTCGGGAACAAGGGGTCTTCGTTTTTTTATGTAGTAGATTTTGACAAAATTCCGATCTAGACGGCAAATCTTGTGGTAATAAATTTTGAACGGGCGAAAAATAGTACAAAACAATTTTTCTTTATGGAGAACTCTTGAAACGGTAGATTTGCTAATTCCTGTAGATACCTCCAAACGCCTAGTGCTTAGTCCAGGATTTTCCGCGATACTAACCAAGATGTCCTGTTCACCAGGATGGTTGTAATAAAACGAACCTATTTCACATAACTGATTGAAAATTCTTTGAAAAATGTATCGATCTAGGATGATTCAGGTTGGGTAGAGCTCTTCATACCTTTTAACTGGAGCACAACTATTGCAATTTACTGTGGTTAAACTCAGAGTTTATTATTCCTTAAATCACGGGTAGGAAACTGAAGTCTGGGCATTTTTTACAAATTATTTAATATAAACTTAAGATTTGAGAAACTTGTTTCCAACTCCGTTTAATAGGAGAGATAGAAAACAATGACAGTTGTCATCAAAAGGTAATTTATACACAACGTTTAACGTACACTTTGTTAACTGCATATTTTTAGCCATCCACAAGATGTACAATGGAATATTCGAACACAAATATCTCGCAAACGCCAAGAGATATCGATATTGAGCAAGGGTACCTTTTTACGTGGAAATTATGACTCTTCTCTGTTTTAAAGGGTAAAAAAATATAAGCGATTAAATTCCTCACAAAGTAGGTAGCAAGCGCACTCTAGAAACTAGGCTCAAGCTAGTACCAATATCGGATTTGTCGCCTTTGAAAACCCAACTATCCCGATTTGAACCTGATACCTTCAACAGTTTTTAAATTATCTCAACTTTTCGAAAATTTTGTTTCACTTTCAACACTTGGTACCTTTTTAATGATTAACATTTGCCAATACATTTATTGACTAAAGCCTCTTATTTTGATCTTTACTATCACCACTTGCTCTATGGCGAATAAATTAAGATGACTGCAAATTAATTTTTTTTAATTTTTAGTTTTACGAAGAAAATTTATTGTTTATTAAATTGATGTTTATCATACATCAAAATGTATTAACAATAAAGGAGTTTTGTTGAAAATATTAATTTGGAGAATTAAAAAGGAGTTTTGTTGAAAATGCAAAAGAGTAAAGTACATTTCTTAAAATATTGAAAATTATAATAAAGAATTTTTTTTTTAATTAAAAAGTTTATTAAAAAATGTAGTTATACTCTAAAAAATCTGTTTTAGAAAAACACTTCTCCACACTCTTCCAATAACACTGTGAATTTATTATTTCGTCGCAATGTTAGTAGTATACTCTTTGTAGTCAGTTGCCCTGATAACAACATTTTTGTCAGTTTATGTCAAATAACTGTTTCAACTTGGAAACACAGTTTCGAAATAAGTAGAAATATCGGCAATATTGACTTTGGAAAATAAAATAAAAATTATATTGTGGAAGAAAATTATAAAATTTATTAGAAAGCAGCAGAAATTTTTAATAACAGACATCCTGACAAAAATGTAAACAATACAACAGTGGGAAAAAACTAGGAAAATTGGAAACATACGGAGATATTAAAAATAAATTCAATAACAAGCTTCGGAAACGGATGGCCATTAAGCATACGATGTTAAATGTATTGTTATCTCCATTAAAAATCTAAAATATTTGCGAGAAAAATGGCCTCTTTGTTATAAAATAAAATAAGTAATGATACAATTTAATAAAATTAAAAAGAGAATAAATTTCGTCCATATAAACGTCAATTTGTTGATACATTACAACATACATTATAATAGATGTTTTGAATTTTGTTCTCTTATACAAGGGGAGCTGGAAGACAATCCTTTTATAAGAAGAAAAATCTTTTTTTCCGATGAAGCTACAGTTACTTATTTCTAATTTCAGCATTAAAACGCGTGGTCAATGCAATTTTAAGACTAACATTTGGTGAGGGATTTACAGAAATAAAATAAATGGACCTTATTTTCCCGACAATCCATCAATTTTGAACGGTATTTGAATTTCTTGGAAAATCAACTGAATGATTTTCTGAATGACCTACCCATAAATGAATGGCAGGAGAGATTGTGCCAACAGAACGGCGCAACATACCATAGTACTTTGGAAGTTAGACAATACCTGGAAAATATATTTAATGGAAAAGTAATATACTCAGTTGCTGCGATTTTTTTTCCAGCTAGAGCGCACGATTTAAACTCCTTAGATTTCTTCTTGTGGGGCTTCTTAACACACAAAGTATACCAACAACGGCCGTATACAAAGGTCGGACATTTGGAGCGGATTATCAAAGAAAATATTCAAATATTCATTATCAAATTTATTATGAATATAAGAGGTAACTGTCTATACGTAAGATGTGCAAAATTAGATGAAATTTTGATTACGTGAAGGTTATAATATTTAATATTAATTTTTATGCTATTTCAAGTTTGATAATTTCAATCATATTTTCTCAAGAAGCTAAACTTTTTATAACGAATAATTTTTCTTCGTAAATCCATAAATAAAAAAAATTAATTTGCAGCCTTAACTATACACCCCGTATATAATATATTTTTTCCAGGAATGATTTCGAATCTTTGTCAGAGTTAGCTATTTACCATTTAAGGTGTTGTTGAAGAAAGGAAACAAATTTAATGATGTGATATGAGGTGTACATGGTAATTAACCCAACCAAAATCCAACAACTCTGATGAATAACCACACTATTTTGTGGTTTAGCTTCGCGGTGGTTGAAACGCATACTTTACCAATTCGTCATTTTAAAACGGAACATTTACTTTAAGGTATTTACAGTATAAAAAATATAAAGCAATAGGATATTCTAAAAAATAAGGTGACTTTTGTTTTACAATTTCATGAGCTGTACGTATCGATACAACTAGTTTTTTAAGTTTTGAAGTTTTTTAAGTGAATTTAAGTTGATTGTCGCTTGGTAACTTAACAAGCGAGATATACATACATGTGATGAAATGTGATGTGATGAAAACGTAGGCAGCGGTGAATACAAAATTGCGTCAGTGTGTTAGGACTTATACCGAGAGTATGCGACAATAAGTGTAGATTGGAGAAGAAAATTCTGATTTAAAGACTGGCAAAAACGCTACTAAACTTGGCTCAGTAGGAAAGAAGATGCTAGCAAAAATTTAAATAAGTCTTCCAGGGATAGGGAAGATTGAAGGTCTCCAGGAGCCTCTCGTTTCATGGAGTCACATTCCGCCAGAACATGAGACACAGTTAGAGGGACCCCGCTTGGAAGGCTCGCCATTCAGCAAATGGTTGTGAGAAAATTTACAGTGGCCAATCCTGAAACGCAGCCATTTCACCAAATGAGAACGGTTACAACGGAAAAAAGAAGAATTCTTGAAAAACTGAGGTTTAATGGGATAGAGTTTGAAAGAGTTACCAGCCACGTCTCAGTCGAACTGTTCCAAATTATTGAAGATAACATTACTAAAATCATTGACCTTGTTCTTAGTAAGCACCGATTAGATATGAGAGTCCAATCGAAAAAAAGTCCAGATTTGTGTTAAAACAATTCAGGAAAACTCACCATCTTCCATCTATCCCATCGATTAAAGAAACCGCTTTGTGGACGCCGTTTAAGTCGATAAAACCCGTTGAAGAGAGTTCGATGGCTGTTTTAAAGGAAATACTAGAAGTCGAGTATAAAAACTATTTTGAAGACTGGAAAATACAATAACTGTATTACAGCGAAGGTGACTAACATGCAGTGGCATCCCATGGCATATAGACTATCACAAACGGTTCGGTGACTAACATTTAACCTGTGTGCCATTTGTTGTTGAGTTTAGTTGTTGTTGAGGGAAAAAAGTCCAGATTTGTGTTAAAACAATTCAGGAAAACTCTTCGCCCTATCCCATCGATTAAAGAAACCGCTTTGTAGATGTCTTTTAAGCCGATATAAGCCGTTTAAGAGAGTTCGCTGGTCTTTTTTTCGAAATACAAGAAGTCGAGTATAAAAACTGTTTTGAAGACTGAAAAATGCAATAACTGTATTGCAGCGAGGGGGAATAATATGCAATGATAAATAAATAAATATTTACTTTGTGTATTTTTAATTTTTTTTATGAACATAATTGTGACGAAGCTACAATGTTAGCGAAATGCATCAAATATAAATAAAGTAAAGTGAAAGTTGGACAAGAGAAGTCTTTCATTAAACTTCATATTTTATTTAAAAAGCCACTTTACCTTTTGATCGTAGTAGTGGAAAGTGGGGCAATTGTCGCACTACCATTTTAATTATTTATAACTTCTAAAGCGGCCCCTAGACGTTCAATATTATAGTCAATATATTGAACAATATATTGTGCAATATATTGACTGGAGGACCCACACGTTGCAATATTATTATCCAATAATTTAGTTTACAACTGACCCTTCTACAGCCAACAACTTAACACGTCGAAAAATAAAGCTTGTGCGACTATTGCTTTAGTCATTACTTTGAAAAAGAAGGACAAAAAAAGCGCAGATGGATGAAAGAATGGTTCAAAACCAGAAATAAATACACTCATGAAAATTTGTTAGGTGAACTAAGAATATGTGAACTAGCTGATTACTGAAACTTTCTGCTAATTGGCGGTACAATATTTGATGGACTTTTGAGAATGGTTATACCTGAAATTCAAAAAAAGGAAACTATAATGCGAGATGCTACACCAGGCCAACGTTTGCAATTTTTGGTATATTTCAACGACCTGTTGTATTATCTCCTGAGAAATGAATAACAATTGTCTTAGTATATTAATATTTGCACAATTGCTTAAGAACAAACCAGTCACAAATACACATGAGTAGCAACTCTGTAAATGTAGAAGGTTTAGGATCTGGTAATATCGTAGATGGAACTTGGAGAACAACTGGACAATCAACGTCACTTGAGTCAACTCATTCCAGAAATTCACTTCTAATTGCAAAAAATGCGAGAGCCAGTTATTGCAATTACTTTAATAATTAGAGGCAGGTTTCATGGCAACATACATTTTCATATATGTACTCATATATGTACGTACTAATGTTACTTACATTGATTCTAGAAGTATTTGTTCCAATATCCACATCGTCAATAGAATTCTCATTCTCCTCTTTGTCATCTTCTGTCTGAATACTCTCAATGATATTTTGTGAAGTACTTAGTACTTCATCACTTATTAGAAACTTTATTTCATCAAAATACCATAATTGGTATCTATTATGTCACTTGTTCCTGCACCACTTTTTTCAGAATCCTTGATACGTTTTAATTCTTTTCTAAAGTTAGTGCGCAACGAATTAAATCTTTTAACTACCTGCCACTTATCAGCATCTGGATACAACTCGTTATATTTACAAAGCATTTGTTAGTATTGTTCATTTTTCTTAATTTTATTGCTACAATCAGTGCTTTTAATATCTCACAAAGCTGGTATGCTATGATATAATTCAATACACACCAAAATAAATTTTCTCTCTTCTTCTGTACTTATTTTATCTTTCGTAGCCATCTCGAACAAAAAAAAATCAATATCTTACTGATGTTCACTGCTTGACTGCGGAGACAGAAATGAATAATATAATTATGCAATATAACCCACAAATGATTCAATATTTATCAGATAACATCATATTACGCAATAAATATCAAATTCTTTTTGATTGACTGAGTATATTGTGCAATCCTTCAATACAGCCTACAGACGGTCAATATTATTGTGCAATATATTGACCATAATATTGAACGTCTAGGGGCCGCTTAAAAAATAACTTTTACTTTTATCTGTCTGTCGTTCAGCTGTTGTAGCACCCATTTTCCTATTGGAAACCAACATTCAACCTCTCTGCCATTTGTTGTTGAGTTTGCACATCGCCTTCTTTCAACAATGCTTACAATTCGGCTTCTTCAATTTTTTCGGTTGGCCTGAACGTTCTTTATCTTTCAAGTCAAAATCACCACTTTATAAACATCATAACCAGGGGTCAAGTAAGTTCCAAGGGCCAAAACCATTCTAATTTTCGTACCATTATCTATAACGTCTAAACTAGTTGCCGAGTACGCGCCCTAAACGAGCATACCCTTGTTAAATTCGCTAGTCGCGGGTCGGATTGATGACACTGGCGGGCCGGATTTGGCTCGCGGGTCGTAGTTTGGAGATCTTTGTTCTAAACCAACGTCGATATGTGTCTTATGTCGGGGCATTATCACCGTAAGGTTCCTCAAGTGTAAGATGGCTTTCATTCGCGTTTTTCTTTTCTGTTAATGAAAAAAGAAAAACAGTACGTGCCGCAAATACTCTTAATTTGGCTCGAAACTCGACATGTTTACCACACGAAAAAAATATATCTAACTCGAAATCGTTTAAATATCAGTAGCGTGTTGAAAGGTATTGTTGTAGCTACAAAATTACTACATTGAAATTAATTGAATAACAAAAAAATTAATAAATTAAGAATTATTAATCGCCACAACTGGTATGTGTTGTTAATATTTTCAAGAATGAAATGCAGATGATTTCAATAATCTGCTCATGTTTTCGGAAGTTGTGGATTGGAAATTATATAAAATACTTGTGGTTTGTTAATCACGTAGTCTTATAGAGTCTGCTATTATAAATGTTGTTAAAAATCATAACAAATGATAAGGCTTTTCCAGACTTATGTATCGTTTTATCAGTAAACACAAGAGACAAATTTCAGCATTGGAAAATCCTTGCGAGATTTATCATAGCCCATATCATATTCTTCGAATTATATTTTACTGTGATGTTTGTAAGTTTGAACTTAAGTTAATCTGCGATATTACGTATAAGATGATCTGAATTGAGAATCTTATTTTCTTTGTTTGGAGTTATCTACCTTGAACAATTAAAAGGTGTACCTCTAAATAGTTTAGTTTTTTTCAAATTTTAAAAAAACCCTAGAAAAACGGAAGAGCAAAGTGTGGATAAGATCCATATTAAACATTTGATATTTTATTAGTTTCGAAAGCATAACAATGCCACAAATGTCGTTAATGCTCTTTATTCCGGTTCCTTGGATAGCAGAACATACAGCGAGGATTTAAAAAATATATTAAATGTGGTATAAAGGTATAAAATGTGATAGACCTGCAGATAATTATAAAAATCTGTTGTAGGCTGAAATTGAAGCTAATCCCAAATAAACCATGCAGGAGTTAGCCACAGAGCTTAAAACATCATGGTCCATGATACAACGGTGTTTTTAACAAGTGAACAAAATGCAAAGAGAATAATATGGGTACTATATTAACTTTTAGTTAAAAACAAAAGTAAAAGTTCAGCTAAAAACAATGATATGCCTTTCTTCACTAAATTTTTACTGGAGATAAAAAGTAGATTCTATACAGCAATCACAAAACGGATATGTCAATACACACTAGAACAACCACCTCTATCCGCTCCAAAACCAGCTCTTCAACCTAAAAAAATGTTACTGTCAGCATGGTAGGGCTTCACAAGAATTATTCACTATTAGGTTATGAATCCTAAGGACCATAAGTTGTGAAAATCACTGTGCTCAGTTTGATAGACTAAACATTCAAAAAGTCCAAGATTGATTAATGAAAAATACATTATCTGCAGCATGACAATGCAAAACTCCATAGTGACAGAATCACACAAGAAAAATCAAGGAATTTCGTTGGGTATCGGTTCCTTACCGACCATATTCTCCCTATGGTGCACTGTCAGATTACCATCTTTTCTATAAAATATTTCCTTCGTGGAAAACATTTTCCACAGCTATCAAAACTGCACTCAAAAAATATTTTATTTCTAAATCACCCTCATTTTACAAAAACGTAATAGAGAGTTTGTCAGAGAGATGAACGAAGGTTGTCAACGATAAATAAAACTATATTAACTTATAAATAAAATAAAATATTATACAGTATCAAAAAATGACAATACTTAAATGTGTACCTAATATTTTTGCTGTAAAAAAAATTTAAAGCTAACTTTCCAAATATACGTAAAGTGTTATTTTTTATACACCTCTCCTTTGCCCAACAAAGAAGAAAGACACGAACCGAAACAACGTGTAACCTTAAACTGAAAGACGTGATTCATAATATGTAGCCAACGCCGAATCTTATGTATTTTTACTACGACCGATCTAAAAATAAACCAACGCCTACCTAACCGGAGGTTAAAGAAAGTGCCGGTTAAATTATAACCATTCCGCATAACGATCAGAATACATCCTTTTATGAATTGAAGATGAGCAATAATCTTACGCATTAATCACTTTGTTAAATGTTAAATTACTTAAGATCGGTGGTCACGTATTTTTAGATTGTTTTGTGGTTGTAAATGGAACTCTTTATTGTTGAAATTGTTCTCGATTGTCGTTAAGAATTTCAGTTAAATATCACGTTGATAAGAAGGAAATGGTGCAATGATAAACTTTTTTCTTATTATTGAAATATAATTCTCATTATGTTTTTTTTTCCTAGGAATTTCCTAGGAGTCTTTATTTAATCATGTAACCCACAATTTTTTATATTAAACTAGCAGAATCCGGCAGATGTTGTCCTGCCAGTCTATATGTATTTACCTCTAGTTATCTGAAATGGATGGTCTATATGTAATGCAGAATCTATAAAGCGTTGTAGAAAAAGATTAGTCATAGGGGCGGTGAACACTATGCAAGAAACCTCGTGCATGAAGAGCATTCGTGACTGGCACCTGGAAAGTAACATGCGTGACGTGTGTACACGGTTCAAGATATCTGCTGCCTTTATTTGTAAAGATGACTTGGTTAGAACAAGGTGTGTGTGTTATTAGTGCAATGTTGGCAGTAATAATAGCAAAAAAACTGTACAAAAAAAAGAAAAAACCAACAAATAGAAGAGTGTGGTTACGAAGCTGGATAAACAGGCGAAAGAAATTTGGTGCTTCAAATCAACTATGTAGAGAATTAAGAAATGAAGATATTCCTTTATTAAAAAATTTTTTTCGGCTTAATCCAAAACTATTTGATGTTTTGTTGCAAAAAGTGCAACCTTTCATTCAAAAATAGTGGACAAATATGCGTGAGCCATTATGAAACTAGAAATAACATTAAGATTTTTATACACGGGTGACACCTTTTCCAGCCTCCAGTACTTATTTCGAGTGCCAAAAATTACAATATCTCGCTTTTTACCAGAAGTTTGCAATGCCATCAAAACAGCACTCGCAGAGTATATAGAGGTAAGGATTTTTACTGATTAGTGGTTAGGAGTTTAGGTAATAGTAAATAATCTAGACTTTAGAAACGATCGTTATTTTATGATAGTACTACTTCAGTCCTAACTTTAAACAACACAAAGCGAAAATAACTAATATCATATTAGAAGATACGCTATAGAGAAATGTCTGTCTCCGTATCAAATGTTATTTCTCTTTGCGTAGTCTGCAATAAGAAGAGTATGTTAAAATATGATTACTTGTTACAGGTTCCTTCATCATTGGAAGATTGGGGGCAAAATCAAAGTGGATTCGCAGAACGCTGGAACTTTCCAAACCTCATTGGGGCATTGGACGGAAAACATGTCAATATTAAATGTCCCAAAAAAGCGGGTCAGATTACTACAATTCTAAAGGCAAAAATAGTATAGTATTAATGGCGTTGGTGGATGATAACTATTGCTTGCTATATCAAAGGGACGCTTCTCAGATGGAGGAATATTTAGAAACTCGAGTCTCTACGAAGCGTTATTAAACAAAACACTAAATATACCAGAAAACAGTATAATAGTAGCTGATGATGCGTTTCCTCTTACCACTCAAATAATGAAGCCGTACAAAAAACGAAATTTGAACATTCCAGATAGAATATTTAACTATCGACTTTCGAGAGCAAGACGCATTGTTGAAAACGCATTTGGAATTTTAATAGCTCGCTTTCGAGTGTTTGAAAAAGATATTAGTTTAGGCCTAGAATCTCGCAAAGTGAATAAAGTCATAATAGCTGCATGCTCGTTACATAATTGGCTGCGAAAAACCAATCCTCGAAATTACTGGCCTAACGGGATAGCAGATAACGAGAACCTACATTCGGGTACAATTGTTGAAGGTAAATGGAGAGAAATTACACAGGGCTTAAGAAGTCTGAATGCTGATAGGAGTTCCAATAACCCTACACGAAATGCCTCAAGTTTACGGGATAAATACTGCCAATATTTCAATGGGGAAGGTGCGGTACCATGGACCGCAGAACAAAATGATTTAATTGTAATAGTTTGCAATAGAAATACTTACCTCCAAATTAGAATCTGTTTTCTGTATCACAACTGCTCTTAAGAAACTATCCAAAATATGGAACGATGTTGGCTTATACACATCATCGGTCCCCATACCGCTTTTCATGGAATTCTTTATTTTTTTCAGCTCTTGACAATAATGTGAGCGTACATTTTGTATTTTATTTTTACATTCATTCACTGTGAAATTCTGAATGTTCATCTCGTCCACTATATTCTGCAGAGCACTCTGTCTTTTGTCGCGATTTTTGTATTCCGGAGAGTTTGTTTTCCACAAACAAGAATGCGTTTCATACAAGTGAATAAAATTAAACATCTGTTGTTCTCTCCACTTTTCCATCCCGCATGAATCTCGAACGCCAACTAATAAACATGCATAAACAGATTTGAGCACGTTCGCGGTGGCATTCGAGCTCGCACGTGGTTAGTGTACACGGTTCGAGCTCGAATATGAGTCCTATTCGAGACCTTCTCGCGCGTGATTTCTCACATCGTGTACACAGAGCAATATTGATAAGATTCTATTATTTTTATTAGTTGATTAATATATAAATATTAATTATATTAATATAAATTAATAATTTATAATTAATTATTTAATTAATTATTTATAATTAATTTATGATTAATATATTAATATAAATTGATTAATATCTGAATGATTGTGGCGTATTCATATATTTTTTGTTTATTTGGAGTTTTTGCCACGATTTAAAACTCAAAAAATAACAATTGTCAATGTAAGACACACGATGTATGTCACAATGTGACATACACAAAAAATATATTTACTTTCTATTTTTTCATAATTTATAGAAATTAATATATTTTATTTTTAGGTTCGTTTTGAAAACGGAAGGAGAATACTTCCCGAAATGTTAACGTTAAAAGTTTGTATATTTTTTTAGAACATTTTTATATTTTTAAAATTTTGTTCGTTAGGCAAATTTATTACAAAAAAGAATCACTGAGAAATTTGTCTCCGTTTGATTTTTTGTTTTTACCCAGTGATGATTTACATAAGAACAGATATTTTGATATTTTTTGAATTTTAGATCTCGGCGAAAAACCTAAATAAAGAAAAAAAAATTAATTGTCAATGTAAGTATCATTGACATACACAAAAAATATATTTACTTTCTATCTTTTCATAATTTATAGAAATTAATATACTTTATTTTTAGGTTCGTTTTGAAAACGGGAGGAGAATACTTCCCGAAACGTTAACGTTAAAAGTTTGTATAGTTTGTTAGAACATTTTTATATTTTAAAAATTTTGTTCGTTAAGCAAATTTATTACAGAAAAAGAATCACTGTGAAATTTGTCTCCGTTTGGTTTTTTGTTTTTTGCCCAGTGATTCTTTATTTATCTAAGAACAGATATTTTTGATATTTTTTTAGTTTTAGATTGTGGCGAAAATACCAAATAAAGAAAAAAAGTATAAATTGATGATAAATTATATACATTTTTCGCTGGCATCCAGATCGTTCGATTACATGTCGAGAGTTTTGCCCAGTTAAGCCACCCTCCCTATACAAATTTTCTTTCACTTTTATCTATATCCATTGAGCCACATTGTCTATCGTACGGTAGCATTTTTAATTTAAATACTGTAAGTAGGGAAAGATGTAGTTAAGGTGTAGAAATTAATGCGCTACTCTGGAACAAGCAAAATATAATTGACTTTTCGATGGTCAACGAACCCAGATCGTTCGATTACATCTCGAGGGCTCTGTCCAGTTAAGCTATCCGCCCTATACAAATTTCCTTTCATTTTTATCTATATCCATTGAGCCACATTGTCTATCGTACGGTAGCATTTTTAAATTTATATACTCTAAGCAGGGAAATATGTAGTTAAGGTGTAGGACGACACCACCAGTAAGGCGAGGTATTAGGCTTTCAGTACAGTTTGTTTTAATCCAATGCTCGCTTTTAGCTCTGCACAAACACAAACAAAAAAAAACATGAAAATTTCGTGTAGCCGCCTTGTTGACTCAATAAAAAGTTTTCCATTTTTAAATCAAAGATATCATGAACATGATAATTCTTTGTCAATACAAGCGATATGGTTTCATACTAATCCTTATTAGCAATAGAAACCGCAGCATGCTTATTGAAATTATGTAGCAAAACACATTTCAAACTTCGTTTGGAACTGTTTATAAAATGTCGCCATTCATTTCGCTGGTAGTTCAGGAAATCCATTTTTTAAAAAAGACCACCGACCTCATAATTTTCTGAGCAATAAAACGGAAGCAGTTCTTTGTTTCGAATACGATAACATGTAATTTTAGTACCTGGAGGAAGTAAATTTCTCTCTTTGAGTCTGGATGCCAACAGTTCTGATCTTTCTTTTGAAAGGTCGACGTTTCTCATCAGGTCACTTAAAGCCTCTTGAGTAAAAAAGGATACCAGACCACGCAACGATTTTAGAGGTGTTTTAAATTTTGTTACCTATCACTTTTATTTTTAAACAAAATTTGTGTGACTGTAGTTTCGTAAAACAATTTTACATTCTCAAACACTACTTTAAAACAGTTTCAAAGTACTGTTTGAGAATGTAAAATCGTTTTACGAAACTATAGTCACACAAATTTTGTTTAAAAATAAAAGTGATAGATAACAAATTAAAAAAAATGTTTTTTTTCTTTTTGAAAATTGAACTATTACAAAGTAACGGACAAATCAATCAATGATTTTAGAGGTATTTCTTTGATATCTGGAATACTAGAAAAAAGGCAACGATGCAGACGTGGACGATACTCTCCAAAAAATCAGTCAGGATATAGAGCTAGAAGGAGCACCCAAGGCTGGATATATCGTCTGAGACAAATTAACAGATATAATCATTAATGGAAGTGGTAAAATGTCCCAAGAAAATAAAACTAAAAAAGCTGCCATAGGCATATCAAACGAATACCAAGAGCATCTCTTCAAAAACACTTCATGAAATCAGAATATTTAAATGAAAGCTCTAGAAAATTTGTCACCTAGAGGGAGATGCATCAGGGAGGTATATTAAATCCACTTTTGTTTATTATAGTCATGTTTGATTTTAGAGTGTCACAAAATTATTTGAGATTTTGCTGGGAAGACATTTCATGAAGGAAGCTTCTATAGATCTTTGTATAGCACCATTTCTTCTACTAAGACAGATATTCCTAATTCCTCTGAAAGTTCCCTAGTGCTTGTTCTAGAATCTGCAGCCACAGCTGCTATTAAATCGTCGGCGTCCATAGGCCGTGGACGACCTGATCTTCCCTTAACTTCAATACTCATGCGTGAGCAGGGTCGCTTTGAATCGTTTTTTAAAATAAAGTCTTAAAATTGTCTTAATTTTGCGATTTATTTCACTCATTTTAACGTTTTTGTTAAAGACCGTCGATTAAATATTTAGCAGTGGAATCACTTTAAGATTGAACAAGGAATGTTTATTTGTCGAAGCAAAAAGCTGAAATATTTTATTTTAATGTATAATCTTTTATTCATATGCGAAGCAAAAATATATATAGTATATTAAGAGTAATAGTCTGGTGAAAGATTACTCAGAATCAAGAATTTAAAACTAATAAAGACTTAATAAAAAAAAATTTAATGCTTTAAATGTACCCTAGATGAATATATCCAGCTGAAACTGGATCCAGCTGAAACTGGAGCTGAAACTGGACTTTTGTTTCAAATAAATATCTTTTTAATTTTTATTTAATACATTTCAGGAAGTATCAATTACATTGGTAAAATGTTTTTAAAAGGAAAAATGAGTGAAAATATGTTGTTATGAAAAATTATTTTTTTTATTTTGTGATAGTCAAAATGAAACTCGTACACTATTAGATATATATATATATATATATATATATATATATATATATATATATATATATATATATATATATATATATATATATATATATATATATATATATATATATATATATATATATCTAAAAAACTATTTAAAAAGTACAAACTAATATTTGTTTGCTAATTCTTTATTAACAATTATATCCTTTAAACGGCGAGGCATAAATTCAACTAACTTTTCACAATATTCACGTGCTAGTTTTGCCCATTCTTCCGGAAGAACCAGTTTTAATAGCTCAACATTATCATGTGATGACTTCTAATTATCGCCTCTAAATGGTACCATAAAAGTTCAATCACATTTAGGTCGGTTAATCACTTTGTGGATGAGTTTCCATAACTTTGGGACAGTTATATAACAACCAGGTCTTAATTTTCACCGCTTTGTGCTTGAGATCGTTGTCTTGCTAAAAAATAAATCGTTTTTCTATTCCCAATTTTTGAGCACTTTGTTTCAGATTTTATCTTAAGATATCAAGATAAATATTTTGATTCATGACCTGGTCAATAAAATGTACTCATACCATTACGGAGCCGCCACCATGTTTTACAGTCGCTCAAAAATTCTTAGATTTTAGTGCTTTATTAGGTTTTCTGCACACACTTTGTACTCCGTCAAAACCAAAAATGTTGAATTTACTCTCGTCCGCGAATATCACGTTTTTTCAAAATGAAAAATCCTTGGTTGAAAAACTCCGTATTCTTCAGCAAATGCAAGACGTTTGATTTCATTTGCCTTGCTTACATAAGGTTTCTTTCATGCTACTCTACCATGTAAGTTGTTTCTATGTAATACATTTCTGATTGTTTGAGGATTAACTTTTCTACCTCTTTTGCTAATTTAGGAGCTGACGCTTTGGGATTATTACCAACTTTGCTTAGAAGCCAATGCTCATCGTATATATTAAAATTTTTCTTGACGAAACCCACACTTTATTTTTTATCCGATGGTCATTGTTATAACGTGCAAATTGTTATAACGTGCAAACCATTATAACGGTTTGCACTGAGGTGTAGAGCCTATTAATAATTTTTCCGATTTCCCGGTAATATTTTCTAAGTTTGTAATGATGAATAGCTAACTCGCTCTGCTATACTTGTTTCGCCTCTCTGACAACCCCCGCCCCCCCTTTCATTAAATATGCAAGAACTTAAAACTTACAAGTTTATTAAAGCTGAAGTATACTGTAATAAATGGGATTTTTGAATGAAAAATAATTATCGATTTTTTTACTTTATTTCAAAACTTTATCATAAATATTATTGATAATCAATGTGAAAAACTTTTTAAAAACGTGTTACAATTAATTATAGATTAATTAAAATGTATAACATTAAAAAAAATCACGTGACTCGAACGCGCCGCGACTGGCTGCTATGTTTGTGAGGTCAGAATACTGAAGCGTTTTCAGATCAGTAGTGTCAACGGCTTCTATTATTGACTTTTATTAAAATTATTGTTGCTTAAGTGAAAATAAAATATTGTTGATCACTAATTTAGCTCAGAAATGTGTGACAAAGGGTTCATTAAGGCTAGTTCTGATAGGACTGGTCACGGATTTTCTGAAAATTGACATTCGATTCAACTGATCTGAAGTTCGAGGTGCTAAAGCATCGTGTAAGTTTTTTAAAAAACAATAATAATGTAAATGTAAATAAGAAACAAAATATTTCTATTAAATATAATTAAACTATTTGTAGGGTGTCCCGAGAATATCACGGTCTCAAGGCAATAGGTAAAACATAATATAATAATAACAGCAAAAATTGTATTTGCACTGTAAAAGGACGTGTATGTCCAGAACATAAAGTTCGGAGTAAAGCCTATACAATTAACTTGATTATTAATGAAAAATTAAGATAAGTTCAAGACACTCAATGTCACGATTGTGCAGCTTCAGCAGATAATAAATACTCAAACAAAAAAATTATATAATGTTATAAATAGTAATCTTTTGAATATATTTGTAACATTTGTAATATTGGTTTTCAAAAATAATGAAAAATGTTAAATACTGAATAACCAAAAAATATTTTCTAGTTTTGTAATTATTTTTTGAGCAAAAAAACAATATAAATCATAATTAGAATACATACATACATACTGTTTAAATCGTTAATTTTATTTCAATAAAAAATACATTCTTAAATATACATAACTTCCTCGAACTAAGATTACTTAGATTACCCTAGATGTATACAGTATATGTATATATATATATATATATATATATATATATATATATATATATATATATATATATATATATATATATATATATATATATATATATATATCTATATATATATATATATATATCTATATATATATATATATATATATATATATATATATATATATATATATATATATATATATATATATATATATATATATGAGCGTGTATATGTGAGGGCGTGACGAGCTAAACATTTTTAAAAATGTTGTGTATTTTCAAGTGTTAACCGAGTAAGAAAAATTCTCAGTTATAATTAGCAAACTGTCTCCTACAACTTTGTTTTATGACATTTTGTCGTAACTACGCGAATAAAGAAGTTGGGTGGAGTTTTACCTATTTAGATAAAAAGTCGTCTAATGTCATTTGCCTAAACCGATTTTCCTCAATTTGGATTCATTTAAAAGGCAATTGCTGGGACAATCAGATAATCTGGGAGATAAATTATTTAGTTTATAAATGAAACCGCGAGGTGGCGTTACATTCAGCAATAGTTTTTTTGAAGTTTTGTTCAGTTTTTTCAAATGGAATGGTACAGCTTCTACTACATTGCAAGAAAGGTAATTTAAAGAGGAATCGTCCAGTGAAAGCCCGAAATCGATATCACTGACATGTCAAGAGATATTTCGATTTTTCTGAAAAAAATCAGTTAGTTTTAATTTTTACCCTTATATTAAGTTAAAAATTGGTCTTAATATTTAGGTCGCAATCGCAACCGCAACAATTTTATTTAAAAAATAAAATTATCTATTCAGTATCAATCATCATAAATGTTCTAATCCTGACCTTGATAATATTTTCTAATTTAATTACATAAGCGGAAAAAATGCCTTTCCCCAATTGTTGCATTTTCTCTTTTGTGATGCTTAAATACTACTTGACAGAATATTGAAATCAGTCATTAATAAATATACCTACTCTTTCTTTTAAACTAAATGAATGGATGAATGAAATTATGCGTTTTCGGGTTTCCAAATAAACGCATGCAATCCTTAGGTACATTACACAAAGAGTGTAAGAAGGGAATCATGGAAATAAACAAAAACAGTCAAATTAACTTGTCAGTTTTAATATGCATTACATTTTCAACATTACATTTATTGATTATTAATAATTATTATAATAATATCTAACAATGCCTTTTACGAATAACGAAGCCTATGACATGTTGGCGGTGTATTTCCAATGTTTTGAAAATGCATGTATTGCAGAGCGGCAATACGCAAGTCAATATCCCGAAAGAAGGCATTATTCGAAGAAGGTGTTTACACGTCTAGCAAGACGCTTACGAGAAACAGGAATTGTGCATCCAAGATCCAGCCCGCACCAGGTTACGTTCGATTCGTAATGGAGATAATGTCGTAAATGTTCTGGCTTATGTTGAAACCAACCCCCATTTAAGTATCAGACAAATATCTGAAGAATTAGGTGTTAGCAAGACATCCGTTCATCGAATCTTAAGAGATAACAAGCTGCACCCCTATCATGTTGTTTTACACCAAGCCCTTTTGGATAACGATTTCGACAGACGGTTAGATTATTGTCACTGGTTAAAAAATATGTGTAGTGGAAATAAACAATTCTTAAAACGCATACTATGGACTAATGAAGCTACTTTTAGCAGTGATGGAGGCGTTAACTTACATAATATGCACTACTGGGCAGTTGCTAATCCACATTGGATGTTAGAAATCATCCACCAAAATAGATGGAGTGTGAACGTATGGTGTGTTGTTTTGGGAGACAAAATTATTGGTCCCTTTATTTTTAATGGACATTTGAATAGTGAAACATATTTAAATTTTTTACAAAATAGACTGCCAGAACTAATGGAAGATGTTTCGTTGGAAACAAGAAGACAAATGTTGTACCAGCATGATGGATGCCCTGCCCACTTCTCGCAGGTGGTTCGAAACTTCTTGGATGCTTTGTTTCCAAATCGTTGGATAGGACGGGCTAGTTTATTTTCGTGGCCGACACGCTCACCGGATTTGACAGTCCTCGATTTTTACTTGTGGGGAAGATTAAAATGCCTTGTTTTTCAAACTCGTCCTACCACACGAGAAAACATGATTGAAAGAATTCAAAATTCAATAACCAGTATTTCAAGAGCGGAAATTAAAGCTGCCGTTTTTAGTACTCGTCGAAAAATAAATCTTTGCATTTCTAAGGATGGAAGGCATTTTAAACATTTAGAAAGGCGTTAAAGTTCAGATTCTGTTAATTATTAGACTGTTGTGCTGTTAACTTTATTTGACTGTTGTTATTATTATTATCTTCGTTGTTGGTCCGTTGGCCTTTAAACACGCTCCAAATTAATATGGCACGAAGAATTTGGACCAGTCCTAAGCCTGGGTAAAGTGTGAAGGAAGGCAAACATTAGGTTAATATTTTTTTAACTTAATGCAGGTAGTAGTGAAATAATAACTGATTTTTTCAGAAAAATCGAAATATCTCTTGACATGTCAGAGATATCGATTTCGGGTTTTCACTGTATGGTTCCTCTTTAAATTACCTTTCTTGCCATGTAATAAAAGCTGTACCATTCCATTTGAAAAAACTGAACAAAACTTCAAAAAAACTATTGTTGAATGTAACGCCACCTCGCGGTTTCATTTATAAACTAAATAATTTATCTCCCAGATTGTCTGATTGTCCCAGCAATGGCCTTTTAAATGAATCCAAATTGAGGAAAATCGATTTAGGCAAACGGATATTAGACGACTTTTTATCTAAATAGGTAAAACTCCCCCCCCCCCCCCCCACTTCTTTATTCGCGAAGTTACGACAAAATGTCATAAAGCAAAGTTGTAGAAGACAGTTTGCTAATTATGATTGAGAATTTTTCTTACTCAGTTAACACTTGAAAATACATAAAAAAAATGATTTTTAAAAATGTTTAGCTCGTCACGTCCTCTTGCGGTCGTTTTAGAAGCTTAAAAATATTTCCCCAAAGCTGTGGGATAAATAGTTTTCAAGATACGGCCGCGATTCATCCTTAATGGGACACATGGTATATATATATATATATATATATATATATATATATATATATATATATATATATATATATATATATATATATATATATAAATATAATATAATATATATATATATATATATATATATATATATATATATATATATATATATATATATATATATGTATGTATATAGACCACCACATTAGACTCTTAATAATATTTGCAAATATAAATACGTCCGACTGCCAACTAACCTAATGCATAACCAGCTAGAGATTTACCAAATAAAAGAAGGCCCCTTCTTAAGTGGAAAACTTTTATAGTCGAAGTGTTGGACTCTCCTGTTAAGGTCTACCCACTAGAAAACCACAATGTACCAACCACAACATATCCTGGAACCATTGTCACCCTGCCATATTCATTCAATGCCTATAACAAATTTCTAACCTATGTTTAAACATATCTTATCAAATAAATATGTTGAATTAATAGATGAAATGTACGAAAATCCTGAAAAACACTAAATAAATTAACAGTTTTGTTTTATTTAGAATAGAAATATACCATTTTCTTTACTTTTTGTTTGAATAGTAGGTTTGGTTTTCTATTTTTCATCTTCAGATGTTTGTTTTGATTCCATGAAAAACTGCTTTGCAGGTCCTTAATTTAACTAGTTGATGTTCATTCAACTGACCACACAAATTTCTGTCCTCGACCATCTACAAATTAGATTATCCTGTAAAACTTTCATAAGTTTTTTCATATACAATTACCTTCCAAATTAGTAGCCGAATTTTGTTCTTGTCTGTTCTAATTCTTGAATATTATTATTCGTATCCTACAAAATAGACGATTCTCTAGGGCTTTCTCACTGTTACTACCCTTGGTTGTATTGCTACATGAAGATTCTTTGCGGACACGCAGGAATATTCCTTCTTAAAAATTTGCCACGAATGATTTGAAACGAATGCAAAAACCAAATGATCCCTAATCTGATTTCATTCTGAACTTACCTTTGAGCCTCCATACCTTATGTAAAGATATATAAGTATAACATCCAAAACAGCACCGAAAGCCTAAATAGCAATTAAAGTATATTTTCAAATCGATAGCAAACCAACGAATGCAGTCAAAGATGTAGGTTAAACCCATAGAACAATGACTAAGATCGATAAATAGTTTTATTTGCCCGAGACTCCAATTATTTCCGAACATCTTTTGAGAAAGAGCGCGAAAGAAAATTTCGTATAACCGAATTGCTCCGAGCCGAACCGATATTGGCGATATAGGCTTTCGGTACAATTGTGAGGTCATAATTGTTCCGGTTTCTTTCGGGAATTGTCGGCGTGTCATCGGTACTAGGTTTAAAAATGTATTTTCAATTTGATATAACTTTTTAATTATAAGGAAAAAAATAAAATATATAAATAGTTTTGTTATAAAACTTATATATGATCTTTCCATTTATGACAAAAAAAAATGTGTTCAAAAACCCAATTGAATTATGAACTGGACAACTAAGGCGAGATTTTTATTGCAATAAATAGACAAGATTGTTATTTAAAAAAATAATTCCTGTTCAATGTATATCAATTTCAGTTTGATATACTGTATACTTATGATACGCTAAATATACTTTAGATTATCTTCTCTTGTGAAAATTCTTCTTCTATGTGAAAATAATACAAATTAATTTATATTAGATGTGACGCACATGTGGTAAAATATTTTGGATTGTATAGGTAAAATAAAGAAAAGCCACGAAGATCGTAAATGAAAGTGTCAGAAATGCAATGGACAGCAGAGATTTAAAGGAAGAAGGCGCCCTCCATCGAGAGATAACGTAAGTATAACGGGCAAGTAATGTACAGGGAATACATGTGAAAAATGTAAAAACTAAACATCACGATTACACGCGTATCATTAACTGGGTAATCCGAATCTGACACAGTGAGCACTCGCCTGGGGCTATAAAACTTAGTGTGTGTTTGACTTTAAATCTTTCGAAAAGTCTACTGACTGGTGAGTGACAAACAGAATATTAAAATATTAAAATAAATTAATAAGAAAAGAAAAAAGTCCAAATAAATTTAGAACAACCTTTGTGTGTGTGTGTGTGTGTATATGTGTTAGATTTTCTTGGACTACGTCCAATCAGACAGCAGTAGCTCCCTTCAACTGGATGACATATGTTTAGGGATAGGTGGGGCTCCTTCCCGGTCAAGCAACCAACAAAAGTGTTCATTTAGGCGGAAACGCAGGTTGTTGTGTGTTCCACATGAGATTGTGGAACCCAACGGTTGGGTGTGTGATAACACTCAGCTACTGCTGTCTGATTGGACGTAGTCCAAGAAAATCTAGCACTACATATATGCGCCATCCGACGGGAAGTCGGCGACAACATGGGTTGTTGGCTGTGGATAGGGTCTCCCTATTCTTGATGGTATGGTATATGTCGGCGCCCTGAAGAGTCTGAACCTCGAGAGACGAAACATATGTCATCCAATTGAAGGGATAGGTGGGGCTCCTTCCCGGTCAAGCAACCAACAAAAGTGTTCATATATATATATATATATATATATATATATATATATATATATATATATATATATATATATATATATATATATATATATATACTTATTTAATTAACAAATCTAATGGGATTTTCCCCGTAAAAATCATTGTTTATTCTTCAAAAATGTCCTCTCTGTGATCTCATTCCGTAAAGAATGATTCGTTGTATAAATATTTCTCGTGTAATTTTTGTCAAGTTTATGGGGCAGCATCACCAAACTACCAACAATGTATATCCTGTTATTATATTACTGCATACTTCGAAAGTTGAGTGTCATCATAGAAAGCGTGAAAATTCCCAACTACCAAATATGTCTAAATAACAAATATAGCACTATTCATCATCATTAGTTATTGTCAACAACCTAAACAGAAGTCTTATTGGTAAAATTTATTTATTTATTATTTAACCTTATTTTGATTGGAGTAATGTCGTCTCTTTGTACTAAGTTAACGCAAAAATTCACCCGTTTTTTTAGAAAAATAATGTGAATTTTCCTCTGATCACACATGCTTAGTGATCATATTCAAAATGCCGGTGTGGCTAACCATAGCTTCGTCTTTTGATAAAACTGTGTTGAAGAATAAATCATATTTAGTGCATTTTTTAAGAAATCCTGTTTAGAAGAAGAGAACTTGAATCTTATAATAGGATCTATTTCGTCTAATGTGTACACTGGTTAAATACGCGAAAAATTAATTGCACTTAAAATTATTCACAGCAATACTAACAAATTATACTCCGCAGCGACTTGTATTTCACAGCTAGTTTCAAGTTTTCAGAATTGAATTTTTTTTTAAACTGTTAAGAAATTATTAAGAAATTTCAAATTTTGTTTTAAAAATTTACAGTCATACCTCTGTAATTAGACTATACTAACTAAAAGTAAATTAAGAAAAATGTCATAATTTTCAGTGGTTATTACTTTAGGTAGTTTTGCGGCATACCATTACAAATTACGCTGAATATACAGGGTGTAAAAGAAAGTACTTTTGTAAATTTAATAAACAACATTATTCAATCATTTTTAAGAAAAAAGTTCTTTACAACAAGGGCCAAAAAGCATGGATTCATCCAAGTTTCTCAAAACTTTTTAGATACGGATAGCGTGGTTCCAAAATTTTAAAAACGTGGGCAGCCAAAGATCCAAAAAAAATTTCATCTTTTTAGATCATTAAACGAGCAATCATGTATAAACGGTCCAAACACTTTTACCCACTGATTCTCTACTCAGGCAAAAATTATTGTCAATGGTTATTATTAAAACTATTGTCAATGGTTTATTTCAATTTTTCTATTGGATCCTTCGGTGTGAAACACTAAACTCAAAGAGATTTATTAATAAACACCGAATCACTTTTTTGAAGTGAAAACTACTTTGAGCGATTTTTGGTAGGGGCAAAACTTATGGGTTCGCGTCACCAACATGCTAGTGACGTGTTGCACCAGACTGATGACGCGCAGCGGCCTGTGTACATGTATACGCATATATACACTAATGCATTGTATATACTCGACTGTATCATGTGCATGTTGGACTCTTTTAGGATAGGTAAAATCTTGTGAGTTGGCGTCACTGACATGCTGTAGTAGCAGTAAGTGAAGTTAAATTTACACGTGAAAAGTTTAATTTGTGTATACTGTGTATTGTTTAAATTCTGTTTTAGATAATCATTATTTTAATTGTTTAATTGTCGAATCACTGTGCAGTATAACAGTGAGTACTTAACATGCTAATATGTTTATGTAGAAAAATGAATAACAAAAACCATGCATTTATTTTCGTCTATTTCCAATATTGGTATTGAAATTTAATTATATAATGAAATTTTAATTATTCATACCATAACTAATTAGTTTCAAGTTTTCACTTCTGTCGGCAGTCCCCATGACTGCCTACCTTTTTTTATTAAAGTTCTCAACGCACGTTTCGCTAGATAATTTAATCTCCTAATGATGCTAACACGGTTAGCGAAACGTGCGTCAAGAACTTTAATAAAAAATATTGATTCGGTGTTTAGTGGTAAATCTCTTTAAGTTGAATGGTTTATTTGCCAAAACCAAAGGAATCCAAATATTTTGTTCAATATTTTATCAACCGACGAAGCATACAACGACAAAGCGATGGATTTAATAAAATAACTAGTAATGGGTTTCTTAATGTTACGCGCATCGTTTAAAACATCTTATAGTGCGAAAAATTGTTCTAGTAATTTCAACTTTGACATTAAACGTCAATAATGCCTATTTTTCCTTTTTTTTGTAACAAAACAAACCAAATTTATACTAAAACGTATGGAATATTATATTTATGTAAATATATTTTTTTTTTCAAATAATATTTTAAAAGACCAATGATACAAAAAATGAATTTTTGATCATAAATGATAATGAATAAACAAGACGATGAATCTTTGCCAATTATTAAGAAAATAATAAAAGTGAGCAGTTTTTCATGGAAATGGTTGCATTACTTTCCCATGCACCCAGTATATTAGGGATTCAGTAAATAGTTCAAAATTGCACTAATCATATTTTTTAATTAATTGCATAACTTGGAAGTATATTTAAATGTAAAATTACAACTTTGGCTGAATCAAAACGCAACTGATAATTTCATGCAAGTATTAACCCAAATATTTAGTTAATGGATTAAAATTGCCTTTCTAGAAAACATTATTTGACAGTCATCGCGTTCAAGGAACTTCTCACCCTTTCGTAGTAAAATGGGAGTGCAGGCGTATCAACTTGTTTCCGTCATTCTGATCTAGAAATAGAATCGTCCCACGCGTATTTCCAGAAATCCATAATAATTAACGTTGAAACACTATTCGCTTAACCGTCATATTGTTGGCCTGGTGAAAACGTTTAACATTGGCTAGTTCAATGTCAATGTTACAGCCTTTAACTTGTAACGATTGCTTGTTCTTAGATCTGCTTTAAATACATTATTGTTAAAAAAAATAGGGACTGTGTTGGAGGTGTTGTTTTTTTTTCGGGGCGTTTTTAAATTTACTTGTTAAATATTGGTTTAAATGGATATATTATTTGTTTAAATCAAAATCTGTGTGAAAATAACATTGATATTCCTTACGACACGTGAAAACCCATTTTTTTTTAATATTTCTGTAACATTTTATTTGATTTATTTTGATAATTTGATATTTAAGTATTGGATTGTCCGGAAGATATTTTTCGTATTATGCTACAGAGCCTTCAGTTAATCTCAAAACGTGATCTATAAATGTGGACAACCAACACGACAAGTTGGTAATGATTAATATGAAACTACGACATACGTATATTGTTTTTTCCAGTATTTATAAATAATTTTTTTTTTAATTATATACACAGTTTAGCACTAATAAATAAAATAAACATAACATTTAATCAGTCCTGCATTATTTTGAATCAATAGTAAGGAAAAATGTTAAAATAACTCCATTGGAGCAGATGTCATGAGGAAAAAAGAAGAGAAGCGAGTGTCGTAGTTTTTTTTATGGAAAATATTGTTGTGAAATGCAAAGAACAAAAATCTCTTTTTTTTCTAAATTTTCTCTAAAAAAATTTCTAAAAATTAATTAAAACAGCGACAAATCTCCATGGCAGATCTAGGGGAAATATTAGTAATATTTTTGTTACAAATGATTCTTTGGTGATCACTAGTCACACTGGTTACAGGATTATTTTTCAGAATATTTGATGCTTGAACCTTGGAAAAACTTATATTTATTTTTAAATTTATTCTTAAACATATCCACGTTAGACTTGGTAAAATCATCTGAGGTGAAGGTTCCAGGTTGCCAATGGCAAAGATAATTTCACTGTATTTGCAACATCATTATAATAGTAACCACGAATTTTTGGAACGGTGCATAAGCTCTGTCGTTTGTTAAAGCATATTACAAAAATAATGATTATACTGTGACTAGCTCAATGGTTCTTTTGACAGTTTAATATTAACCTGGCCATGCCGTCAAAACATTGCTTTAAAACTCTGAAGAAAGAAAAATAGGATATTCAGACTCCTTTCTGTGCACTTGAAAACACTTAAAAACTTAGAGACAATCATTTCGAACAAAAGTTTATGGCGCATTTTGCATCAAGATTAATGTTTATGTCAAGTTAATGTCTGCTTAAGCACATTTTTCAATTTTCGGTTTTGTGAATAAATAGAATTGTGAATATTCATCTGATTGAAAAATATTTTAAATTAGAAGCAATTTAGCACTAAATATCAACTCAACTATTTTAATATTTCGACGCGCGTTTTCCTAACCATGGCGTTTTCTATTCCTTTCCATCATCAGGAGATGATTCAATCTTAGATTGAATGATGATTCAAAGTGATTTGGTGTTTAGTGGTAAATCTCTTCAAATTTAGAGTTTCACCCCGAAGGTTGACAGTTACAGTAAAGTCAAAAGTGACAGTATGTTGAGCAATATAATTGTGGTATTAATAAACATATTAGTATTCATCTTGGGAAATATCAATTAGATAACCTTTTTGACACAAAAATTAAGCAGATTTTCTGTTGTTAATGATGACATATGGGTCTGACCAAGATAAGACAACGGCTCATATTGCTAGGATCTCGATAAATATTATAAATGACGGTCAGACAGTTGTTTCACAATCATCTTATCTCCAGATATAGAGGCATTCCTTGACCAGCCATATCTCCAGATTTAACATCATGGAATTTATAATTGTGGAGTTATTTAAAGAACAAGCTCTACGTGGACCTTCCACAAAATATTGCAGAGCTACAACTCAGAACTTTCAATGAAATAACCTAAATTCCAATAGATTTTGAGCTGTGTAATGAATGGCAGACGGTTGAGACTGGAAAAGTATTTACCAGGAAATGGAGGTCGCCTTTCAAACGTTACTTTTAATAAATCAATATATATATATATATATATATATATATATATATATATATATATATATATATATATATATATATATATATATATATATATATATATATATATATATGTATATACTCATTGGACGCAGTCCAAAGAATTCTAACACTGCGTATATAAGCCATCTGACAGGAAGTCGGCGAAAAGCATGGGTTGTTGACTGTGGATGGGATCTTCCTATTCTTGACGAGAGAGCACATGTCGGTGCCCTGAAGAGCCTAAACATCAAGAGACGAAACATGTGCCCTCCATTGGAAATGATGGGTGGGGCCCGTCCCCAGTCAAGGAATCAACAAAATGTTCATATATATATATATATATATATATATATATATATATATATATATATATATATATATATATATATATATATATATATATATATATATATATATATATATTATTTATTATTATTGACGTATGGGCCCTGGTTGACCACGTGAAGTACAGTTAGAGTCGTTTGTTGTTGTTAGCCTTCCTTTGCGCCCATACTGATTTCATTCTTCCGCTATGAGCTTTTTTTCTTTCGTCAGACCAAGTTGTTCCAGTCTTCCTACATTTTTCTCTCTGGCCAACCTCCCAATCGTTAACCTTGTGTCTGAAACAGTCTCTATCCTAAATGTCGCTTTCTGTAATATTTGCTGATCTTAGGTCCTTTTTAATTGCAGCAAATCCATTTAATTATGTCTACTTTAGCTCTACTCCTATTTTCATAAAGTTCGATTATTTGTCTAGTTAGCCTACTCGGATTCATCCATTGTATGTGTCCGTAAAACTTGTCTTCTTTTTCTCATATCGCTATGTATGTCTGTGTATTGTTTGATTTCTTTGTTTTCTCGAAGTCAGTATGTTGTGCTATTTATTTGTTTGGGGCCTAAGATTTTTCTTATGATTTTTCTTTCCTTCTTTTCAATCTCCTCGATGTCTCTCTTTCTATTCAAAATGAGCGTTTCTACCCCATATAGACATTCTAGCTTAATAACTGTGTTGTAATGTCTCAGTTTTGTGTTTCTAGATATGCATTTTCTGTTGTAAATTTTTTAATGTAAGTTTCAATGCAGTTTCCATTTTTTGACATCTATCCTTATTGACCGCTTTTTCCAATCCGTTTCCATGATTATTTCACCCAAATATTTGAATTGAGAGATTGATGACGTGCAACCATTATTTTCCTGAATGATCCATATATATATATATATATATATATATATATATATATATATATATATATATATATATATATATATATATATATATATATATATATATATATATATATATATATAAATTTAATTTTTTAGATTAAGTATTTGATTTTTTATAATTGTCAATTTCTATTCTCCATTCGGTATGTGACAACGATTGTGCTAGAATAAAAGAAATCAAAAAAGAAACAAATAATACATAGCAATTATATATTGAGTGTGGTAGTACCCCCAACGATTAAAGGTATATGTAGTCGAAAATCGTCGTGATAGAACTCACTACCTTGCTGATTCATCAATTTTTTTACGATTCTGTTGGCCTGTTTAGCAAATTGTTGGCATAACATATTAGAATTTATCATTTAATTGTTTTGGTAAAAGCTCAAAATTAACACATACGTTATAATCTCGCTAAATTAGTAATATGATCTTATTTTCATTCATATTAGCGGTATCAGTTGAGTTAATATATCACACTAGATCAGTAATATTTTGCTTTGAACATTACTCAGTATTGTTCAATCAGTATCATTCAACACTCTTCATTTCTTATTCACCAGCGATGTAATAAAAAATGTAAAATACTAGTTTATAATAAAAATATTTGTGTTTTTGATGTACTTAAAAATTCATTGTTTGAAAAATTAATTCTTCTGGATTTCTTTGACACTATTCCTTTGCCTTGTAAATAATGGTTAACGGTAGCGTTTCATAGTTCTAATTTCCTTGAAAGTTTTCTTGTGCTTATTCCAGGATCTACAGTCACAGCTGCTCTGAAAACATCGACATCGGGAATCCGTGGTCTTCCCTAACTTCAAGGCTCATAGCTCTGTTCAGGAACTCTTTGGCGACGGTCTGTTTGAACCGTTTTTTCAAATAATGCGCTAAAATTTGTATCATCGCGAATTATTTAACTAATTTTGACGTTTATGTTAAAAACCGTCGACTGAATATTTCACAGTCGAATCACAAGGAATGTTTATTTGTCGTAGGATAAAATTGAAGGTAGATTAAATCTCTAATGAGTGAAGCCTAATATTATATGTGTAAACAAATATACACTTTAATATTATTAGCATTAGCAAGATATAACGTTTGCAATAATGCTCATTTATTCTATTCCACCAATTTCGAACTGTTTCAAAATGAGAATGTAAACGAAAAATTATGTAATGTATGTAAATTGTATAATGTAATGTATAATGTGTGTAATGTAAATTATGTAATGTATGTAAATTATGATTCATTACATACCAAATAAATAAAAAATAAGTAAACTTCTAAATCTGAACTAATAATTCAACGAAACTATTTATGCATATAAACTTACAAATATTATATTTATGTAAATATTAACATACATGTGCAATCTTGAATTACTGGAAAAGATATACCAATTTTAAAAAGTACGTTATATCAGTGAAATAATCAGTGATATTAATTAGGCCTAGTCAAATTTACAAACTGACCAAAGGGCTGTTAAGTTAGCTCATATACGAGAATTTTATACCAGGTTTGTCACTTATGTATTCGGAATTGGCACCATTCACCCCAAACACCCTCTGACATATACATCGTAAAGTATGACGTTGACTGTATTCGAATTCAGAACGTTTTGTCATACGGACACTACGATTGTTGTACGTTTTGTCATACGACACTACGTTGTAGTGATTTGAAATTTTCATATCAGTGAAAAAATGGAATTAACTCATGAGAATTTTCGTTCAATGATTTACTACGACTATCGACGTGAATTATTTCAACAACAGTGCATCGATCAACTCTAAAACCACTGCATATTAATAGTTTAGTGAATTCAATCGTAGCCGTCATTTGCTGACGGACGAATTTAAAGAAGGACGTCGAAACTCGGTTGTTGTCCTAGAAATATCGATACTGTGCGCGAACTGATAAAGCAAGATCGCCATGTGACATACCGTGAGATTGAGGCATACCTAGGCTTTTGTATGACAAACATACAAAAGATTTTACATGAACATTTGTGCGCGTTGGATTCTGCATAATTTGATAATCGCTCAAAAAAGGCTGGTGTTAATTATAAAATGCTCAAAAAATACAATCATGATGCCTCAAAAGCCGTGCATAACATCTACACAGGTGACGAATCTTAGATCTATGCGTATGAGCTCGAAAGTAAATAGCAGTAGACTGTATGGATCTTTGCAAATGAGCCAAACCCAATGAAATAAGCACTTCGAAGCAAATAGTCGTCTGTTTTCTTTAAGATAAATGGGCATGTGCCACTAGAAAATCATAGAACGGTGAATGGTACACACAATAGCACACACTAATGGCGAACGGAACGCTGAATGGTACACAACCATTTGTTTGCCAAAAGTATTTGAAGAAATAATAAAAAACTACCAGCGACGCAGGATCATTCTTCACTATGACAACGCGAGTATCGAATCAAAGCAACATCGAATCTAACAACTCAATATTTGACCTGTCAAAATATCAAATTGATGACTCATTCGCCGTACCATCCTGTTTTGGTACCCAATTATTTCTTTTTATTCCCGTCCTTAAAGAAGAAACTACGTGTTTCGACGGCAGAAGAAGCGGTTGATGGGTTGAAAATGCATGTTTCGGAGATACCTCAATCAGAATGTAAAAAGTGCTATGAAAATGGGTTCAAAAATATGCAGAAGTACATCGATCATCGCGGAGAATATATTGAAAAACAATAAAACTATTTTCAATGATAAATATTTGTTTTTATTTATTATTCCGGATTCATAAATAGAAACCTTCGTATAATATGTATTGCATACAGCGCATTCACGGGAAAGGAAAGTTATTTAAACAGTGAAAGTGATGGTCATTTTCACAAACACATGGTTGAAGCTATTCACGAAAATTTTCCTCGGCCCTTCTCAACGTTTCTACATTTCTGGGGTTTAAAATCAGCACTTTTGTTTATTAATTACCCCAATGTGAGACATTGTTGATAGTTCCCTGTATTCAACTCATCAAGAATCAATTTTATTGGAACCTTCAGTGTGAAGTACTAAAGTCAAAGAGATATACCACTAAAATTTTGATAATCATGTTAGAATCAGAAGGAGATAATTTAATCTTAGAAAAGTGATTTGGTGTTGGTTAGGAAATGATTTAACTTAATTAGATTAAATCATCTCCTGATGATGCTTACATGATTAGCGAAACGCGCGTGGTTCAGTAAAGTTATTCGCTTCAACCATACTCAAGGAACGTATGGAAAATTACTATTGAAAATCTGCCTTACCCTGTATGATAGCTGTCAGCTCAATATGAGTATGATCTCAGGCATGGCTATTCATTTTTCTGAGCTATCGTTGAAATATTGTGGATTTTTGATGATTATTTTCCTTATGGGGATGCACAGCTCGGTGTATGCCTCCTCATGCCATTTGCATCTATCGTTTACCGTTTTTTCTTATTCAGGCTCGCTTGACATATGATTTTTAGGACAATTTGATAACAAAATTAAAACTATAATTGATGAGGGGAATTACACTAAAATACCTACAGATCGTACATTAAAAATAGAGAAAAATTACACATTATATGTATGAACACAAATACGAATTCCTATATTCCGCATTTCGCCCTATAGTTAGTAGCATAGACTCCCCATATTATAAACTAGCAAAATTTTTATTAGATATTTTAAATCCACTTTCAGGTAAAATATTCATATATTAAAAATACGTCAGATTATTTAGATAAAATCTCTAACATGAAAATTACAAACCAAAGTTTAATGGTTAGTTTTGACGTGGTGAGTTTATTTACTAATGTACCAGTTGATAAATCACTTTTAATAATTACGAAGAGATTAGAACATGACACAACATTAAAAGACTGCACTAAACTAAACATAAATGCAATTTTGGAATTATTAAATCTATGCCTAACAACCACATATTTTCAATTAGAAAATGATTATTATAACAAAATTTAGGAATGGTAATTGGTTTTTCTCTCTCTCTCCTTTGATAAGTAATATCTTTATGGAGAAACTCGAGAATGTCATATTAAGTAAATCTCTTAAAAAGCCAATTATATGGCTTGTGGTTGATGATATTTTTGCCATATGGCATTGATGATCTAAATAAAATATTTTTTTTTTATAATATATAAATTCTCGAGAGTCTACAATTATGTTTATCTTAGAGATGGATAGGAAGCATAAATTGCCAATTCTCGATACTTTAATAATAAAAAACAAACTAGACATTAAAAACTACAGTTTACAGAAAATATACAAACACAGATAGGTATCCCAATTTCTTTTCAAATCACTTAAAATCAGTTAAAATAGGAGTAATTAAAAGTTTATATGACAGAGCAAAACTTGTTTGTACCGACAATCATACGCTACAAAATTACATTAAAGACATTTTAATAAAAAAACATTACCCAAAAAATTTCAGAGATAAATCTTTTAAAACTTTTGAAACCAGACAAAACAGACAACTTATTAATAACAATAATAATAACTCTCAAACTATTAACATCACAATTCCTTACATTCGCGGTGTTTCTGACACAATTAAAAGAGTAAGAAATAAATACAATATAAGAACGATATTTAAAACAAAAAATACTCCTATATTTATATTGATAAAAACCAAACCAAACAACACGCAACAGAATACCAAAAATGTGGTTTATAAAATTTTCTGCAAATGCAGCAAATTTTATATGGATGAAACATTTGGACCATTAGATATTAGAATAAAAGAACATAAAAACCTTTTTAAAAAGGGTGATTTTAATAAATCTAGAATTTGCTAACACGCATGGGAATCGGGAAATAAAATCAATTGGAATAATTCCAAAACTGTATTGAAAGAATCCGTAACTAAATACAGACGATTAAAAGAAACCGCTATAACTAATGTCAATAAAAATAACTATGGCTTTGGTAGATTTAAATTCAATATGGTTCCCGATTCTAAAGAATGCAATTAAAAACATTAAATTATTTCAATACACAATAATCACACAGCAAACCTCACCTATATAATTTTTGGTAGTATGTCATTGTCAGTAAAAATATCATTGTCAATGTAAGTATCATTGGCATATACAAAATATATTTACTTAATATATTTTAGAGTATTATAAAGAAATTAATGTAAATTAGGTTTACATTTGTTTTGAAAACGGGAAGAGAAGACTTCCCGAAACGTGAACGTTAAAAAGTTTGTATTTATTTAAAAAAAAAATGATATTTTTGTTCGTTAAGTAAATTTATTACAGAAAAAGAATCACTTAGAAATTAGTCTCTGTTTAGTTGTTACTCAATGATTCTTTTATTTACATAAGAACAGATATTTTTGAGTTTTGGCTTGTCGAAAAACCCAAAAAACCTGAAAAAAGATCTGATAGTTTTACCATTTTGTTCTTAAGATTTTCCGGAGGATGCCTTCATGAAATCTCTCCTATTTTTTATTTGCTTCTCGATGCCGGACTTAGGATTCAACTCAATATAGGAGAATGGGAATTATGAGGGCATTGTAAACAATAATTTGAAATTAATTGAATTGAAAATTAATAATGTGTTTCTTTAAGTGTTATTTACTAAACACCCTTCTCATTAGACGTCCAAAACTGATACCAGCACACTTTATTCTATATCGTGCCCTGAATAAAGATATATTATATAAATTCGTATTATTTTCATTTACTCCTTGTAATATTATTAAGTCTTGCTGCCTTTTTCAACATGACAACAAAATAATTGTCACTCTAATCTCTAGTTTTCTTTCCAAAAAGATCATTTACTTCTAAGACAGATTTTATTAATTTTGTTTTTAATTCCCAGTAAATGAAACATTCTGTATATGACGTTATTTTATAATATTGAGGTTATAGGTCAGTAGCGTTTTTTTTATCCTCTGCAATGACGCACACGTTTCGCTTTTGTAATAAGATTTTCTTGTAGGATTCATCTATGACTAATCTTTTAATTAATTTAGTAATTAGTTATCTATTCATCTCCTCTTAACTTAAATAATTTGCAAAGCTTTCAGAAAAAGTAAAAAACACAAAATTGAGAGTGAGCTACGAGGGTAATGTTAATAGTTTTTTTTTGTCATTCTTAAGCTCAGTTCATCCATTTTTCGGAAATAAGAATAAAGTAAGAAAAAAGCTACATACGACAAAAATATACCTATTAAGAAAAGTTGATATTCTATATGGTAAACAAAGAATATTATTTACTGTTCTGCAAACTTAAGCATTATGAATTTCTTGTTATTTATTGAATTCAACTCTTGGTTTGTCGGTAAATTGTAATGCATCTCTATACATTACAGTTTACGGAGTTAAGTTTTGAAATTCGATTTCCATTTCGTAATTTTATTTTATCATTTAAACGCTACTGCCATATAGATTTTGAGTACTGTTAGTGATATATATCATCCATGTCTGGACCACTTGTTCACTAAATTTTTCGGAAATATATTTTCTTAGTTTTGCTGGTTTTGAAGAGGTCTACTAAGAGCATACTTGATGTTTGTTTCTTTAAACATATGTATGTTAGTAAACCATTCCGAGTATAAAGCGTTGTGCCGGAAAAATCTCATTTGGCATTTTCAAGTGTTTGATTTCTGATTCTACCATCATCAAATTTGTTTTCTTAAATGGCCGAAAAATTTTATTTTATATTAAGTAAATCCTACTTTTTATTTTGAATCCAACGACATGTCACACTTAATATTTATTACACGCTTCCGACTAAGAAACTCATCATCATTCCAAATAAGCCTATTTAAAAAAATATTTTTATTGTTGTATTAAAGTCGTTGGTTTTCCAAAAATTTTTTTTACTTTACACTATATACAATAATAAATTTATTGCTGAAATAGAAACTAACAAAAAAATGTTATGAATGTATGAACAATTCTCAAATCAGAGAAAGTTTGGTAAAAAATTCAATAAATAATAGATAATTTTATTTAGAGAGAGAGAGAGAATTTAGAGACTGATATAGCCGCATCAGCAACAAAGGCTATTTAGCGGCCGTAGCTTGGGGGGTTGTAAGTCAGTTTCAAATTTGTTCATATAAAGTTGGTGATTACAATATATAGGGAATGGAAAATACCTTACATACACATTAACAAACTGTGAGTATAGATAAATAGGTTGACAATACAATAATAAAAGTAATTAGTAAAAATACATGTTAAAATTAGTATAAATAAAGACGTAATAGTATACCAATTTGTAGGGAATGTAAAATACATTACATACACATTAACAAACTGTGACTATAGAAAAACAGGTTGACAATACAATAATAAAAGTAATTAGTAAAAATACATGTTAAAATTAGTATAAATAAAGACATAACAGTATACCAATGTGTCGGGAATGCAAAATACATTACATACACTTTAACAAACTGTGAGTATAAATAAACAGGTTGACAATACAATACAACTAATTAGTAAAAATACACGTTAAAATTAGTATAAATAAAGACATAACAGTATAGATAAACAGGATTACACTATATTAATGTATAAATAGACAGGTTAACACAACCATATTATACATAGTAAAATACTGTAAGTTAAGATTAAGTGTAGAATAAGCACATATGCATATGCACACACATATACGCAATTATACTCGTATACATACACACCCACACACACGCACACACACACACACACACACACACACACACACACACACACACACACACACACACACACACACACACACACACACACACACACACACACACACACACACACACACACACACACACACACACACACATACGTATACATGGGACAGGATTCATATTTTTGAAAGAAGGGATGTTTCCTTTAGAAAAGCAAAGAGGGAGGTTACATGATTACGAGACAATATGAATGATAGTTCTTGTGGTAGATTATGTTTTTGTCTGAGGAAACAAAGAGCAAAAATGTGGAACGCTTCACGATTTTGCGTGTCATCCTTGCGCAGGGGCTATGCTAATCTTCTCTGTATCGTTCCAATTTTAGTATATGTACCGTCGAAGCGAGTACTTAATTTTATTTAATACAAAAGTTTATTTTTATAATACATAATTATGTTTTTATTTTCAAATATATCACCCTCATTCTCCAAACATAAATAATTTTTTCCATAGCATTGTTTACCATTTCGGGAGTTATTTCTTTTATTGCAGCTGAAACCTCAGCTTTCAGCTCATCATTATTTTTAAAAATCTTATAATACACTTCATCATTAAGAAATACCCAAAAGAAAAAGTCCATCGGTGTAAGGTCTGGGCATAGAGAAGGCCATTCTATGGGACCACGAGAAGCAATTAAATTATTTTGAAAGCGGTCTCTCAGATATTTCTATACTATTTCTGGAATTATGAGGAGGAGCCCCATCTTGTTGAAACCACATATTACTGGTTACCGCTAAAGGAAGATTGTCCAGAATTTCTTCGATATCGTTCCCTTAGATGTGTACGTATCTTTCTTTTTTTTATCTTTTAGTTTTCCTTCATAAATTATAGGTCCAATAACTCGAGTTCCCCTTGAATATCGACCACATGTTAAGTCCAAAACGATGTTGATGTCTCGATGTTCGAACACGATTTTCATTTTGTGTTGACCAATAATGAAGATTTTTTCTGTTGAAGATGACATTATTACAAAAATAACTTTCGTCCGTCCAGAGATCATTATTAGGAAAATGACGATATTCATAGCTTTGCCTAGTAAACCATTCGCAAAAAGTCATTCTGAGCTCGTAATCGCCAGGAAGCAAAGTACAGGGAGCAGCATGTACCTTTTTATCAGAACGAAGTTCTACGGTATCATCTTCTACAGCAAGCAAAACGATCATTACGTGTGATTTTTTTACGATGTGACACTGGTTTGTAAAATGCACAATGTTCCCTTAATTTTGTTACCAATCTGTGAAAAATGGATCGTTTTGGGTTGATGCCGTTCGGAATATTTTTAAAAATATTGCCGCATCAGCAACAGCCTGCCTACAATTCTTATGACTCTCGATGTAACAGCAAATCATACAAAATTTTGTCTTCATTACAATAATGTTGCATTATATTAAGTATAATAATTAACAAATTTAAAATTGACAAACTTTTAAATGTCACATTTAAACAAATTATTGAAATAATTGCAAACTAATGCAAATGTCATTCCTTACTCGGAAATTATTATTATTCATGTCATCCTTTTGTTGGAAACGTGTAACAAAATATTCAGTGCGACATGTTTTTGGATTCAGAATAAAAAATAGAATTTACTAAACTTAAAATAAAATTTTTCGACTCTTTAAAAAATCAAATTTGATGATGGTCGAGAAAAGCCGAAACGTCGGATCAAAAATCTAATTACATCACCTTGTAGAGGAGAAAAAGTGGCTATGAAAATGTGGTATTTATTTTGACATATTTCTTCAAATAGAATCAGAATTGAATAAAACCCAAATCGCAAAAATTATAATATATATAAATATATATATATATTATATAATATATATATATATATATATATATATATATATATATATATATATATATATATATATATATATATATATATATATATATATATATATATATATATATATATATATATATATATATATATAATATATATATATATAATATATATATATATATATATATATATATATATATATATATATATATATATATATATATATATATATATATATATATATATATATATATATATATATATATATATATATATATATATATATATATATATATATATATATATATATATATATATATATATATATATATATATATATATATATATATATATATATATATATATATATATATATATATATGTACCGGACTATGATTTACAACTTCTGAAATATTATAGAATACAATATCAGATCAATTATCAGATTATCAGATATAGAATCAATTATCAGATTTATTTTTTAGATCTATTTTGGTTACCTTATTATTGCCCTCCCTAATAATGGAATCATTCTCTTTTAACATAACACAGCGGTATAAGTTATTAACAGATTTCAACAATGCATATTATTCATATGTTTAAATAAAATTAGCATTTTTCAATGATGAGACAAGAACCTGACAAAATGCTTCCTATTTGTACGTTATTTACATTTCGATAACAGGTTTTGCATCGTGTGTTATTTGAGTGGAATTATTCTGTATTTACGTAAGGTTTAAGAGAATTATATGTATCTTTACGAAATATTTTTACTTTTTGGATGATGTTGGTGGATTTCCTTCAGTTTTACTGCTTTAACTGAAAGTTAGTATGTCATTTTTATGATATTTTATAAACAGGATATTACACTGATTCGAAACATCATCCTCGATGTTATTGAGTTTGGGGACCAGAGCATCACACGGGGCCATATCCAGTGAATATGACGTTTAGTTAATGGCATTACATTTTTTAGTTTAGGCTCCTTATAAAGGGTTGTTAAATAAGATTCTCGTAAATTTAAAATAAGGCATAATGCTAACTACAGATGATTATCCTGTTATTTTTATTTTATCTTGAGGAACAAATAATGGAATAATATTCTGGAAATTATATGCTTCATATGTCCTCTTCGGCTTCGTCTAGTAGAATGCATTCTGAAGACACAGTTTTCGATTACTCTTTCACAAATATCGCGTGGTATATATTCAATTGTGGTATTTCAATGTTTTGTTTAAGGTCAGATATTTTTAGGTGTTTATTTCTATAAACCAGAGATTTAACATGACCAGACAATGATAATCCAAGAGCGTATGGAATTGGTGTCCAGATGACATTATCATTTCGGGAAATAAAGCACTCAGGAAACTTTTCTTGCAACCCATCGATTGTTTGGCGAGATGTATGACAAGTCTCACTGGGCTTCTTAAATCTATTTTTTTGAAATTTTGAGATAACTGTAAAAAAAATTATTTGGAATGATTTTGGCGTTATTTCATTAAAACTAGATTCTCTAGTGCTATATGGACTAATTACTTTTAAAAAATTCAACAGCCATGAATTTTAAAATAAATATAAAATCACAATCTGGATTTAAAATCACTTTTTTGAAACTTCTCCTATCTAAACCATGTTAGCATCAGCAGGAGATGATTTAATCTAGATCTAATGATTTAATCTAGGTTAAATCATATCCTGATGATGCTAACATGGCGTGGCAAAACGTGGTAACGTTTAGTGGTAAATCTCTTCGAGTTTAGTACCCCGGTAATGGATAAGATCATATTGTAATTGATATACTCCTTTTTATACTCTCCCCTTTTTATACTCTCGATATATTATATTTCCGAAATAAAAAAAAAATGATTTTTTTAAATTTCTAAATTTTTTCATCTTTAGATCTAGGTAGCAGCGACCAACAATTTTCGCTCTGCAGTAATGAGACTCCATTGACTTAAACTTCTTAATGAATTGAATAATTTCTTCTCTTCTTTTCGCACATGTCTTTGTATCTCCCCTCTTCTTTCAGTGGCCATTTCTGAACTTTGAAAGTGTGAAAAAGTGATTTAGTACTCCTCTTACTCTGTCACCTCCAATACACAAAATTCTGACAAACGTTTTCTTACACACAGGGACTAACCACTTATTCTTCTTTGTTTGGACTCAATATGTAGTTGAACACTTTCAAGACTGACCCTCTTTTCTGCTTCTTGCGCGTTTTGGCTTTTGTATATTGGAGAAGTTTATATAATATGTGACATTTTTTTAAATTTTAAATGACATATATTTGACTTTGACATATTTAATTAATCTTACTTTCCTTTTTTATTATAACCTAACTGTTTTGGATTTGTTACAGATAATTTAAGATAATGATACAGAAAATTTAAGTTGTATATATAGTAACATTATGAAATAATAAATTTTTATAATTTTTTATTTTAGCATCTAATACCATTACACATAACAAATCCAAGTCAGGTTATAATAAAAAACAAGAATTTAAAGGTGGAAGATTGTTAAATATGTAATTAATAACATTTAAAATTTAAAAAATGTCATATTAGTTAAAAAAATTTAAAAATGAATTATTTATTTAGATATTGGTAGGTTTTTAAAAGTAAATTTGTGTTTTTTATAAAAATAATATTTATTATAGAATTGTTCTGAGGATGATTCGTTATTGAACCAAAAGGCCCAATAACTAAAAAGTAATATATATAAATATATATATATATATATATATATATATATATATATATATATATATATATATATATATATATATATATATATATATATATATATATGTGACTTAGAATTTTTAGCAGTCTTAAAGTGTGCATGGAATTCTACATCGTTGTTTACATATTATTATAGAATTTCCTGATTTCGAAATCGTTTCCATTTTATGATTTCATGACCCATTGTTAAAAATAGTTGAAGTACCGAGATACTCTGAAATCTTGTAATAGCCTTATTTCTTCTATGAAAAACAACTACATATTTCAAATTTAAAAGTGCCAAGATTATATGCATTACCAAAAATTAATATACCATTAAAATCAATAAGATCAATTATATCAGTCATTGATTCTCCAGAATACAACTTGGCAAAACGGTTAACAAATGAATTGTTAAAAAAAATTTCCAAATCAACTACGTTCCTGTTCTATCATAAAGTTAACAAAACCCGAAAAAAAGTCAAAAACACACATCAACAGTTGATCGTTGTGGTATATTCAGACAATGGAAACATCATATATAAGTTTTATAACAAAACAATTTTAATTTTAATTTTTTTCCTTATAATTAAAAAGTTATAGGAAATTGAAAATAAATTTTTAAAGAAAGTACCGATGACATGCCGCCAATTCCCGAAAACAATCGGAACAATTTGTGACCTCCCACAATGTACCGAAGGCCAATCGGTTCGGCTCGCGGCAATTCGCCCTCTTTCTGAACAGACGTACCAAAGCAATCGGGTAAATAAAACTATTTATCCATCGCTCTATAGGTTTAATATATATCTTTGACTGCTTTTGTTGCTTTGCGATCGATTTGAAAACATACTTGCTTTTAATTGTTATTTAGGCTTTCGGTGCTGTTTTCGACGTTATTCTCATATATCTTTACATAAGATATGGAGGCTCAAAGGTAAGTTCAGAACGAAATTAGATTAGGGTTCCTTTTGTTTTTTGCAATCGTTTTTATAACTTTTATTAATAATATTTAATTCATGTAGGGATAACAAATTAACGTGCTAAATTTACGCACGTGTGTCCGCAAAGAATCTTAATGTAGCAACACAACTGAGGGTAGTAACAATAAAAAAGCCCTACAGGATTGTCAATTTTGTAGGATAGGAATAATAATATTCAAGAATTAGACAAGAATAGACAAGAACAAAATTCGACTACCGATTTGGAAGGTAATCGTATATGAAAAGTTTAATACTTATGAAAGTTTTACAGGATAATCTAATTTGTGGATGGTCGAAGAGTACAGAAATTTTTATGATTAGTTGGATTAATACCAACTAGTTTAATTAAGGAGCAATTAAATTCGCAAAACAGTTTTCCATGGAATCAAAACAAACATCTGAAGGAGTATGTAAAAAAAGAAAAATAGAAAAGCAAACCTACTTTCCAAAGAAAGAGTGTATTTATATGCTAAATAAAAACAAAACAGTTAAAATATTTAGTGTTTTTCAGGATTGTGGTACATTTCATTTATTGATTGAACATATTCAATTGATAGGGTATGTTTAAACAACCAAGTTTAGAAATTTATTATAGGCATTGACGACTGATAGTAAGCTGACAGTAGGTTTTCCAGTGAGTAGACTTTAACAGGAGAGTCCCATACTTTGACTATAAGTTTTCCACTAAAAAAAAATGGTTTAGGTGCCTTCTCTTATTTGGGAAATCTCTGGCTGGTCATGCATTACAATTAGCAGCCAGATTTATTTATATTTGCAAATATTATTAAATCAAAAGTCTAATGTGGTGGTTTGTAAAACATGTAAGGTGAAAAATCGCCATCGTTTTTAAAATAGTGAAAACCTTAATTAAAACAATAACGTAGTATCGGTGGGTTTTTATAAAATAATTTTAACAGAGTTTAGTGTGATGATTTGAAGAATCTGTGTGGTTTTAAAAGTATTACAAACTTCAATGAATACAATCAAACAAATATGTATATAATTTTGGGTGGTGAGTGTTTTATTTTGAATTGATTATTAATGTAGTTTTCATATTATAATCTTCTGTGATATATTATCCGTATTATGCTAGATGGGTGAAGTTTTATGTATATTTAACAGTGTAATTTTTATTGAAATAAAATTAGTGATAATATTCAAGAATTAGACAAGAATAGACAAGAACAAAATTCGACTACCGATTTGGAAGGTAATCGTATATGAAAAGTTTAATACTTATGAAAGTTTTACAGGATAATCTAATTTGTGGATGGTCGAAGAGTACAGAAATTTGTGTGATCAGTTGGATGAACATCAACTAGTTAAATTAAGGAGCAATTAAATTAGCAAAACAGTTTTCCATGGAATCAAAACAAACATCTGAAGGAGTATGTAAAAAAAGAAAAATAGAAAAGCAAACATACTTTCCAAAGAAAGAGTGTAATAAAAACAAAACAGTTAAAATATTTAGTGTTTTTCAGGATTTTGGTACATTTCATTTATTGATTGAACATATTCAATTGATAGGGTATGTTTAAACAACCAAGTTTAGAAATTTATTATAGGCATTGACGACTGATAGTAAGCTGACAGTAGGTTTTCCAGTGAGTAGACTTTAACAGGAGAGTCCCATACTTTGACTATAAGTTTTCCACTAAAAAAAAATGGTTTAGGTGCCTTCTCTTATTTGGGAAATCTCTGGCTGGTCATGCATTACAATTAGCAGCCAGATTTATTTATATTTGCAAATATTATTAAATCAAAAGTCTAATGTGGTGGTTTGTAAAACATGTAAGGTGAAAAATCGCCATCGTTTTTAAAATAGTGAAAACCTTAATTAAAACAATAACGTAGTATCGGTGGGTTTTTATAAAATAATTTTAACAGAGTTTAGTGTGATGATTTGAAGAATCTGTGTGGTTTTAAAAGTATTACAAACTTCAAAGAATACAATCAAACAAATATGCATATAATTTTGGGTGGTGAGTGTTTTATTTTGAATTGATTATTAATGTAGTTTTCATATTATAATCTTCTGTGATATATTATCCGTATTATGCTAGATGGGTGAAGTTTTATGTATATTTAACAGTGTAATTTTTATTGAAATAAAATTAGTGATAATATTCAAGAATTAGACAAGAATAGACAAGAACAAAATTCGACTACCGATTTGGAAGGTAATCGTATATGAAAAGTTTAATACTTATGAAAGTTTTACAGGATAATCTAATTTGTGGATGGTCGAAGAGTACAGAAATGTGTGTGATCAGTTGGATGAACATCAACTAGTTAAATTAAGGAGCAATTAAATTAGCAAAACAGTTTTCCATGGAATCAAAACAAACATCTGAAGGAGTATGTAAAAAAAGAAAAATAGAAAAGCAAACATACTTTCCAAAGAAAGAGTGTAATAAAAACAAAACAGTTAAAATATTTAGTGTTTTTCAGGATTTTGGTACATTTCATTTATTGATTGAACATATTCAATTGATAGGGTATGTTTAAACAACCAAGTTTAGAAATTTATTATAGGCATTGACGACTGATAGTAAGCTGACAGTAGGTTTTCCAGTGAGTAGACTTTAACAGGAGAGTCCCATACTTTGACTATAAGTTTTCCACTAAAAAAAAATGGTTTAGGTGCCTTCTCTTATTTGGGAAATCTCTGGCTGGTCATGCATTACAGTTAGCAGCCAGATTTATTTATATTTGCAAATATTATTAAATCAAAAGTCTAATGTGGTGGTTTGTAAAACATGTAAGGTGAAATATCGCCATCGTTTTTGAAATAGTGAAAACCTTAATTAAAACAATAATGTAGTATCGGTGGGTTTTTATAAAATAATTTTAACAGAGTTTAGTGTGATGATTTGAAGAATCTGTGTGGTTTTAAAAGTATTACAAACTTCAATGAATACAATCAAACAAATATGTATATAATTTTGGGTGGTGAGTGTTTTATTTTGAATTGATTATTAATGTAGTTTTCATATTATAATCTTCTGTGATATATTATCCGTATTATGCTAGATGGGTGAAGTTTTATGTATATTTAACAGTGTAATTTTTATTGAAATAAAATTAGTGATAATATTCAAGAATTAGACAAGAATAGACAAGAACAAAATTCGACTACCGATTTGGAAGGTAATCGTATATGAAAAGTTTAATACTTATGAAAGTTTTACAGGATAATCTAATTTGTGGATGGTCGAAGAGTACAGAAATTTGTGTGATCAGTTGGATGAACATCAACTAGTTAAATTAAGGAGCAATTAAATTAGCAAAACAGTTTTCCATGGAATCAAAACAAACATCTGAAGGAGTATGTAAAAAAAGAAAAATAGAAAAGCAAACATACTTTCCAAAGAAAGAGTGTAATAAAAACAAAACAGTTAAAATATTTAGTGTTTTTCAGGATTTTGGTACATTTCATTTATTGATTGAACATATTCAATTGATAGGGTATGTTTAAACAACCAAGTTTAGAAATTTATTATAGGCATTGACGACTGATAGTAAGCTGACAGTAGGTTTTCCAGTGAGTAGACTTTAACAGGAGAGTCCCATACTTTGACTATAAGTTTTCCACTAAAAAAATGGTTTAGGTGCCTTCTCTTATTTGGGAAATCTCTGGCTGGTCATGCATTACAGTTAGCAGCCAGATTTATTTATATTTGCAAATATTATTAAATCAAAAGTCTAATGTGGTGGTTTGTAAAACATGTAAGGTGAAAAATCGCCATCGTTTTTGAAATAGTGAAAACCTTAATTAAAACAATAATGTAGTATCGGTGGGTTTTTATAAAATAATTTTAACAAAGTTTAGTGTGATGATTTGAAGAATCTGTGTGGTTTTAAAAGTATTACAAACTTCAATGAATAGAATCAAACAAATATGTATATAATTTTGGGTGGTGAGTGTTTTATTTTGAATTGATTATTAATGTAGTTTTCATATTATAATCTTCGGTGATATATTATCCGTATTATGCTAGATGGGTGAAGTTTTGTGTATATTTAACAGTGTAATTTTTATTGAAATAAAATTAGTGATAATATTCAAGAATTAGACAAGAATAGACAAGAACAAAATTCGACTACCGATTTGGAAGGTAATCGTATATGAAAAGTTTAATACTTATGAAAGTTTTACAGGATAATCTAATTTGTGGATGGTCGAAGAGTACAGAAATTTGTGTGATCAGTTGGATGAACATCAACTAGTTAAATTAAGGAGCAATTAAATTAGCAAAACAGTTTTCCATGGAATCAAAACAAACATCTGAAGGAGTATGTAAAAAAAGAAAAATAGAAAAGCAAACATACTTTCCAAAGAAAGAGTGTAATAAAAACAAAACAGTTAAAATATTTAGTGTTTTTCAGGATTTTGGTACATTTCATTTATTGATTGAACATATTCAATTGATAGGGTATGTTTAAACAACCAAGTTTAGAAATTTATTATAGGCATTGACGACTGATAGTAAGCTGACAGTAGGTTTTCCAGTGAGTAGACTTTAACAGGAGAGTCCCATACTTTGACTATAAGTTTTCCACTAAAAAAATGGTTTAGGTGCCTTCTCTTATTTGGGAAATCTCTGGCTGGTCATGCATTACAGTTAGCAGCCAGATTTATTTATATTTGCAAATATTATTAAATCAAAAGTCTAATGTGGTGGTTTGTAAAACATGTAAGGTGAAAAATCGCCATCGTTTTTAAAATAGTGAAAACCTTAATTAAAACAATAATGTAGTATCGGTGGGTTTTTATAAAATAATTTTAATAGAGTTTAGTGTGATGATTTGAAGAATCTGTGTGGTTTTAAAAGTATTACAAACTTCAATGAATACAATCAAACAAATATGCATATAATTTTGGGTGGTGAGTGTTTTATTTTGAATTGATTATTAATGTAGTTTTCATATTATAATCTTCTGTAATATATTATCCATATTATGCTAGATGGGTGAAGTTTTATGTATATTTAACAGTGTAATTTTTATTGAAATAAAATTAGTGATTTAAACAGTATGTATGTTTTGTTTTTCTAATTATGATTTATATAGTTTTTTTTTGCTCAAAAAATAATTACAAAATTAGGAAATATCTTTTCGTAACTCAATATTTAACATTTTTCTTCAGTGGATGTTTGATCTTCACTTCTCCGATGTGTCCACAAAACTAGTGCTAATGCATGTTTACAACCACCTGTCATCAAATATATACAAAATATTACTGTTTTTAATATTATATTATTTTTTTTTTGTTTGAGTATTGATTACCTGCTGAAGCTGCATAATCCTGAAAATTTACTCCAAACTTTATGTTCTCAACATACACGTCCTTTTACCCTGCAAATACCATTTTTGCGTTTAAGTTTGTCATATATATATAGCCTATAGCCTTGTCACCGTAACTTTCTCGTGACACCCCTCAAATTGTTTAATTATATTTAATAGAAATATTTTCTTTCTTATTTACATTTACATTATTATTATTTTTTAAAAAACTTATATCGATGCCTTAGCACCTCGAACTTCAGCTGAATTAAACCGATTTTTTTTTTAGAAAATCTGTGACCATAAAAATATCCACAACAGGTATATTATCAGAATTAGCCTTTATTAACCCTTTGTCAGGCATTACTGAACTAAATTAGTAATCAATAATATTTTATTTTGTACTTAACCAACACTTCGACTTCGACTTGCTCAGCCAGGTTTTTTAGTTAGCCCGGAGGCTCTTACTTGTTTCCAATGAAATTCAAACCCTAAGATGGGCGCTTTTTATGTTTTGAGGTTTCTAGCTGACCTTTGACCTGTCGGAATTGAAGATTCCGACTGTCATTTAAGTTAATAGAAAGATAATAAGGATAGTATTTCAATTATTAGAAGTCCTGGCGAACTTCTTGAGGTTAACAAGAAAGGAAAAAGAGCATAAAACAAAGCTAGATTTCTATCTTTTTTATTTTTACTTCCATCGGAAATTCAATGGAGTTTTCGCCGAATGGCGGTCCGACCGATCGAAAAAGAGTGACCGATCGGCCGCCATCCGACGACGCCGGGGAGTGTGCATCATTCTGTTATTTATAGTCGAAGCGGCCTTACGCAAGCCAGGAACCGATGATTCGATTCCCTTCTGCTTGCCGCCCGTACAATGACATTGGGGATTTTTTGTGGCTCGATTTACCCAGGAGGTCCGGGTAAATTTTCCGGTATTTTCCGGACGAGCGGGTTTTCGCTTAGAGAAGTTTTTAGAACAAACTTCTCGTAAGCATTTTCAAATAATTGCGAAACCGTGGGGACTCCGGTTTCGGCATGAATTTGGGTGTTCCGAACAAACCATGGAGCGTTGAGCGCCAAACGCAAGGTTTTGTTCTGAAGAACTTGTAATCTGTGCACCGAATAAGGTGACTGGAAGCGAAAATACACTATTAGACCGTATAAATATACGGATCTAATTAAAGTGTTATAAATATTTACTTTGATGCAAGGGTATAGCTTGCTCGACCTGGAAATTAAGGGGTACGCGAGTTTGAAGATACCGTACCCCTTACTTAAAGTTAGCTGGATTTGACTAGACCACTGAAGAGAGCGGTCGAAATGTAAGCCTAGATAGGTTGCTTTTTGCAACCATGGAATAGGCACTTTGTCAACCAGCAGTCTGGCTGCGCACTTAGGGCGCTTTCTGGTGAAGATAATCGCCTGGGTCTTTTTTGGATTGACCTGCAGGCGCTAGAATTTAAGCCAGGAAATAGCAACGTTAAGTTGCTTTTGCAGTCGGTTATGAATAGCCGACGCATGACGTGACGTGACAAAGAAGGCAGTGTCGTCTGCGAAAAATGCAGAACTAACGTCACTGTAGCACGGAATTTTGGCTATGTACAGGTTGTACAAAGCCGGGGAAAGGGGTGAACCTTGCGGGACGCCCGACTCTATGGGCTTTCTCGTTGAAAGGGACGAATTAATCTTTACCTGAAAGGATCTGCCTGACAGGAAAGAGCGGATTAGTATGGTAAGGTCTTTAGAAAAACCTAATTCCATGGTCTTATAAATAAGACCACGGTGCCATACTTTGTCAAAGGCTTTGGAAATATCGAGAAACACAGCGCCAACGCACTTTGTTAATCGAAAAGCCTGGTGTATTTCGCCAGCAAGCCTTGCGCATTGCTGCAGGGACGAATGTCCCTTTCGGAACCCGAATTGCTCGTTAGGTATGATACCTTTGCTGTCGGTAAAGTCATTTAGTGCGGAAAGAATGACCTTTTCGGCTATCTTGGAGAGATTATTTAGAAGGCTTATGGGCCTGAAATCAAAAGAGAGGTTCGCGCCTCTCTTTTTCGGAATTACCGCTAAATTAGCGTGCTTCCATGAAGCGGGAAAGTATTGCAAACGCAGAATGAAATTCACGATATTCGTGATTTCTGCGATTTGCTTACTATGGAGCTTTCGGAGCTGCTTGACGGTGATACCGTCGCAGCCCGAAGCTTTGTTTGGGGCAAAACTACGAATGATAGCCACTACTGACTTTGGAGAAATCAGGTAATCCTGCAGAGACGAAAGTGCAGGCTTGGACTGGTCATCTGAAGTCTAAAAGACTCCGCCAGCATTTCAGCTTTTTCCAAGTCGGAGACGGCGAAAGAAACGCCAACCTTCGTACTTCAAGGGGGGAATGTCCCGTCGGGACTTCCCCACCAAGGACCTTGCCAGACGCCAGATCTGCCTCGGATTTGACGATTCGACAGAGAAAAGAAGTGAATCCCACTTCTCGTCTCTGTACGACATCGCCTCTCTGGCTTCTCTGATCGCCCGGTTTGCCCGTCGTTTATCCTCGGGATCGAGGGTGGATCTGGCCAACCTGACCAGGCGATTTTTCGCCCGGAGCTGGTTTTTCAGATCCGTCGGGAGGTCGGAAGTTCGCTGAAACTGGTCGACCGTCCGATGCTTCGTGGCAAGGCTGTAAGCCTCTTGGATATCCCTTGTCAGTTTACCGACAGCGAGATCGAGCTGCTTCGGGGAAGCAATAGTTGGGATTGGCTCCGTAGAGCGGAGATGGGCTCGGAAAACGTTCCAATCAGTGATTTTATAAGTCAACTTGAACGGAGCGCCCAAGAGCCGGCCGTCCCCCAGTTCGAGGAGGACAGGAAGGTGGTCGGAGTCGAGCTCGTACAGGACCGACGTGGCAATCGCTCTGGAGGAATTCTTCGTGATGAAGGAGTCTATAACCGATCCCGTGTGTTGCGGGTGGTTATAGGCATAGTGGGTAGCCTCATCAGGAAAGGCGATGAGGCACCCGAGCGATTCGCACACAGTGCTTAGGGTGCTACCACGATCGTTCGTGGTTCTGCAACCCCAGCGAGTGTTGTGTGCGTTGAAATCGCCGCCGATAATGATGGCGGCGTCGGTGTAATTTTGTAAGATTTTGTCGGTAAGATTTTGGTGTAATCAGCCGGAACCAAAGGTTCACCGAAACGCTGATACACGGAATATAAAATGATAGGTCGGTCCTTGAGCTCGACAGAAATGGCAGTGGCTTCCAGAGTGGCAAGCTCTGGTTTAGGGAGTCTAAAATGCCGGATATTTCTTTTGATAAGAATCAACGTGCCGCCACCACGGCCGTCGATTCTGTCATCCCTGTGAACTTTATAGTTCAGGATGCTGAAACGGATGGAGGGTTTAAGAAATGTCTCCTGAATTAGGATGACATCGATGTTGTGCGCCGAAAGTACGTGAGCAAGTTCCTCCTACTTCACGTCGGAGTTGGCATTCACGTTCGGCATTCACGTCACGTTCGGAGTTGGCATTCCATGAAATTATTTTAAGGGAGTCCGGTTTAACAAACATTATTAAGGAAGGCAGACGTTAATTGGGCCAATACTAGGCCCATAATCTGCTGGGTTAGTTGGTTAACTATCTGACTTACGTCAGATTGGACGTTAACTTGGGGTTGGGGTTGCGCCGTTTGGCGCTGAGATCCCCACACGAAGGTGGATGTGGGGATTTTCGCGGTCTTTGGCTGTGGAGCACTTAACCAACAATAATTTTGACAGTATATGTACGAATAGAAGCCGTTGACAGTACTGATGTGAAAACACTGGTATTCTGACGTTACAAACATAGCAGCCAATCGCGACGCGTTCATAGCCACGTGATTTTATTTAAAATTTTGTACATTTTAATTCATTTATAATGAATTGTAACAAGTTTTTAAAAAGTTTTTCGCATTGATTATTAATATTATTTATGATGGCACTGGCACTGTATACTGGCAGCGTGTCGAAGCAGCTGATACTAGCTTGATGGTGCTCTGGCACACTGTACCGAAGAAGTAAGCAGCCAACTCTATGAACTATTCAAAGACCGGTGGATTTGGACGTTCGGGTCAGTGGAATTGGCGATCGAGATCACCCGATCCAACTCTCCTTGATTTCTATCTTTGAGGTATTGTAAAAGACAATATCTACAAAACGCCAGTAAACACTAGAGAGGAGTTAAAACATCGGGTGAATCAAACATTCGCAACCTTAGATCTTAAAAGATAAGAAGAGCCGTTCCGGAAGGGATCCATATTAGTATGTTGAAATATTTGGAGACAAACGGTCAGCGTTTCGAACATTTGCTATTAAAATAGTTTTTTAGATAATATTCTGTTTATAATTTTAATTTTGTGTAATTGTTACTAAAATAAAATAAACCGTTATCTTTGCTTTAATTGCATTATTTTGGTTCTTTGTTTATAAGTTGAAAATCGTTAAAAATAGGTATATCATCACTTAATACTTTTAGATAAAGAATTCATTGCTCTTCTGAACTCCACTATAAAATACAGGGAGTTCCATTTAAAATTCCTACATAACATGAATTTTTAAGACCTATCAAAAAGTCACTATTTTGTAAACGCCCTGCATGCGATAAATTAATTCTCCCATATTGTCATAAAGAAACCTATTAAAAAACCGTATTCAAAAATTTAGGTATCTGGCTATGCCGGTTGTAAAAAAATATTTTTTTATTCAGGGATGTTTGTTGCCAAATTTCTTAAAAAATATTTTTTTATTTCCGAAACGGCTTAAGATAGGTATAGTATATGTTACATATAAAAGATTTAAAAGGGCTTACAGAATCTAGATATGCAATAACATACAGGATATTCTATTTAAAAAATGAATTTAGAATCAGCTCCGAGTAGATCTGGCAACACTGCAGCGAAGAAACTATTTTAAATAGAGAGTTATTAATTTACATACATATCTAAAATTTGAAATCATTACCAAAAGTAGTTCTTCGTAAACTTCTAATATACTATCCACCGTAAATCACCTTGTATATATATATATATATATATATATATATATATATATATATATATATATATATATATATATATATATAAATCATTCCAGGTGTCCATCCGCTGATGCGTTTCACCAAAATCGCATTTGGCATTTTCAAGTATTGTCCACTTCGACTGAAGAGTCCAACTGACATGCACGGGTCGCTGTATTCGCTTTTATAGCTGACCGGCCACAGAAGCGACTGCGAAGATTATATCGGGGTAATTCGGGACCATTTGCGGCGCTCGGCAACGCTGTCGGGCGTCCGTTTATTGATTTTTCTACCTCGCCGCCAGGTTGCCGCGCTTTTTCTTTTAACAGAAGGGATTTTCATACTTTTGGAATATTGCGAGCGTCGTTTCGCGTATTTAGCTTACCTCTTTCTTCTATTTCAAGGGCTTCTCTGATTGTTCGGACCTGGTAGTTTTCAATATTCGCTATTTCTTTGACTCCTTCAAAATTGATTTTTTGTCCTGTATGTAGATATTGCTGGAACAGAGCGGAAGAGATTTGTTTGTTTTTTAAGTCGTTTTTATGTTCTTGTATTCTGGCCGATATTCGTCTGTTTGTTTGTCCTATGTATGCTCTGTTGCAGTCAGAACAAGATATACTATACACTCCATGATTTTCCAGTCTAACTTTGTCCTTGGGGATTTTTAGGATGTTTGCAACAGTTTTATGCGGCTTGTAGGCTGTTCTGATCTTATGTTTCCTTAGTAGTCTACCAATCCTATCTGTGATTCCTTTTACGTATTGTAGCAGGACCTTTAGTGTATTTGGTTTATGATCTTCTATTGTTCTTCTTGTTTGGGTTTCCTGACGGCAAATGGCCTTCTTGATACAATTTTCTGAATATCTATTTTGTCTAAGAGCTGAGAAAATTTTTGGTAGTTCTTCGGTTCCTTTGGTAATTTCCAACATTATCTACCATCCGTGAAAATATCAGATATAATATATATATATATATATATATATATATATATATATATATATATATATATATATATATATATATATATATAAAACAGAATTTTTTCATCCGTACTTCCACATACCTCTGCTCGTCTCAAATCAGTCGCCGTCACCGTGCCGAGACAAGTACCTTCCAAGACCGGTTTCTGACCTCACAGCCGTCATCAGATGGGCTCGAGCTCAAAAGCAGGAAGACAGCTGAAACGAAACGAACAGAGCAAGACCAAGTCAACTGGTCATATCGATGGCGGGTCGCAATCTCAATGAAACTCGCGCCACCCTATGGTGAATGTTCGCGGCAGTCAAAAACTACGCGACACATTCTTCCCAACACCTTGGATATATATATATATATATATATATATATATATATATATATATATATATATATATATATATATATATATATATATATCTTAGCACCCAATGAAACACTAACAGAAATATATATACAGTTTATTTAAACCGGAACAAAATTTATATTGACTGACATTCAGTCATACCAAACAAAAATTAGTTCAGGGTTTCCGAATAATCCTCAATAATTAATAAAGTATCATGTTGGCGTAATGAAAAATTATCGTAATTAAACTGTGAATAAATACCTTGTTCGCCTTTGAATCTTATGCACCAGAAAAACGTGTCTACTCGTATTCAGTTAATTGAAAACAGAATCATCGTGGGTTTTTTCAATATAAAAGTTCAATATTGTTTTATATATACATATTTACACCAGTCTCCTTGTCTAGAATATCAATTTGGGACGGTTTCCTTGAATTTGATATGATTTCTGACAACGAGAAACCCAATCACACTCGTATCTTCGCCAACCTTATCGCTGTTATGAGGTATAATGAGGAAGTGACAATTAATAAACCGCCTAAGATCAATCACTGCTTACAAAAATGGTATGACAGGCTAGAAGGAGAAAATTAAAAAATCATAACTATAAATGTATAAATAAAACAATTTGAAGATATATATATATATATATATATATATATATATATATATATATATATATATATATATATATATATATGTATATATATATATATATATATATATATATATATATATATATATATATATATATATATATATATATATATATATATATATGTGAATTAGAATTTTTAGCAGTCTTAAAGTGTGCATGGAATTCTACATCGTTGTTTACATATTATTATAGAATGAACTTGTGCTATATTAGAGCTTTTTGCTATATTTGCTAATATAGCGAACTTGTTATATTAGATAAGTGATAGGTCGTTTCATGCAAGGCGTGCGCCTATCGCTTCAATTTATAAATATATCTATATATCTTAAAAAACCCAAAATGATTATAAATTAATTTGAATTATTTTTTATTGCTTTTATATATTCCATACTTGTGTACTTTTACGTAAGAAAGGTTGTTTAATTCAATATCTCAAGTATAGGACTACGACAAAACGCAGTGACCTTGCCGGAGCTTGGGCAAAAGTCTGCTCTCTACGTATCAATGTCTTTAGTCATAGCCGTACACCACTGATTCGTTCTGTAGAAAAATGAATTAAGCTTTTTCGTTGTATTTACTTCGTATGTATACATATTATTATTATTTATTATTCACGTATGGGCCCTGGTGGACCACGAGAAGTACAATTAGAGGCGTTTGTGTGTGCGCGCCCATACTAATTTTATTCTTTCGCTATCAACTTTTTTCCTTTCGTCAGACAAAGTCGTTCCAGTCTTCCTACATTTTTCTCTCTGGCCAACCTTCCAAACGTTAACCTTATGTCTGAAACAGCCTCTATCCTGAATTTCACTTTGTGTAATATTTGCTGACCTTAGGTCCTGTTTAATTGCAGCAATCCATTTAATTATTTCTACTTTAGCTTTACTCCTATTTTCATAAAACTCGACTATTTGTCTAGTTAACCTACTCGGATTCATCCGTTTTATGTGTCCGTAAAACTTAAGTCTTCTTTTTCTCATATCGCTATGTATATCTGTGTATTGTTTGATTTCTTGGTTTTCTCGAAGTCGGTATGCTGTGCTATTTATTTGTTTGTTAGGATTTTTCTTACGATTTCCTTCTTTTCAATGTCCTTGATGTCCCTCTTTCTATTCAAAATGAGCGTTTCTGCAGCATATAGACATTCTGGCTTTGTGTTTTGTGTTTTGTGTTTTTAGATAGGCATTTTTTGTTGTAAATATTTTGTGTAAGTCTCAATGACGTTTCCATTTTTTGACATCTACCCTTATTGGCCGCTTTTTCCAACCCATTTTTCATGATTATTTCACCCAAATTTTTGAATTGAGAGACTCGTCTGATGATACCATATTTTGTTTTTAGAAATGGTGTTCTTAGTCTGTTGCAGGTCATGTATTGTGTCTTTTCAAAGGAAATTTGGAGTCCTACATTTTCTGCTGTTTCTTTTAGGATTTCAATCTGTTTCTGTGCCGTTAATACATCTTGAGCTAAAATTGCTAGATCATTAGCAAATGCCAGACAATCAATTTTGATGTTGGTTCTCCCCAGTTTAATGGGCTGGTCAATATTCAGGACCGACTTTTTTTCACGCCACTCTTGTATTACTTTTTCTAGAACACAGTTAAATAAGAGTGGCGAGAGTCCATCCCCTTTTGTCACTCCAGTTTTAATTTTGAAGAGCTCTGAGATCTCACCCATGAATTTAACTTTTGACGTTGTGTTAGTTAACGTTGCTTTAATAATTGCCAGCGTTTTCAGATCTAGTCCTTGTTCTTTCAAGATTCGGAATAAAGATTCGCGGTCAATAGAATCATTAACTTCAGAAAACCTGCTTGATATTCACCAATGTTAGGTTCTAACTGTCCCTGTGCTCTGTCTAGGAGGCATTGAGATATAATCTTGTAACAAACTGGGAGAAGAGATATCCCTCTATAGTTGTTTACATCCGTTCTATCTCCTTTCTTATGTAGTGGATGGATTAGAGCATCTTTCCAATCTTCCGGAATCCGTTCGGTTCGCCAAACTTCTGGTAGAATTTTGGTTATTTCCTTGATTGTACCTGGACCAGCGAATTTCAAAAGTTCAGCAGTGATTCCATTTTTAAGCCGCTTGATTTGCCTAATTATTTCATCTTCATTCGGTGGTAATGAATCTGGGTTTGTTTGTTTAGATTTTAGTGTTGCTAATTTGTTTAAGGGCTCAGGACAGTTTAGTATTTGTTCAAAATATTTCGCAAGTTCTTTGCAATTGTCTTGGTTATTTAGAGCTAATTGTCCGTTTTCCTGTTGGAAGCAAAGACTTTGCGGTTGATAGCCTATTAATTTAGTTTTAAATGTTTTGTAAAAGTTTCAGGTGTTATTTTTTTGGAAATCTTTTTCTGTTTCATTAAGTTGATTATTTTCATATTTTCTTTTAGTTCGTCTAATTAGCTTCGATGTTTCTTTTCTTACTTCCAAAAATATGTTATAGTTTATTGCTGTTTTTGGACTGTTCCAATCTTTGAATGCTTTACTTCGGCTTAATACTGCTTGCTCGCAAACTTCATCCCACCACGGATGTTTTCTACGTTTTTTGTAAAAGGACCAACTTTAAGGCCGTTTTAATAATTTTTTGTTTCAATTCTTGCCAGTTCTGTGCTGGTTGTTTATCAAGCTCTTCTGTTAGGGCTGGTTTTATTTTCGTTGGGTCAAACTTTGGTATTAGCAGCCTCTTTTGAATAAGTTTTCGAGGTTTTAAGCTAAGTTTGATTCTAGTCAAGTAGTGTTTTGATATTTTCTTCTTAAAATGGGTTGACATTATTTTTAGATTAAACTGCGAACATAGTTCAACAAATCTTCTACCATTATATATATATATATATATATATATATATATATATATATATATATATATATATATATATATATATATATATATATATATATCTATGTATGTATGGGCCAAATCGACAAACACCTTTGGACCGGACCGCTTTCAACTTGACTGATTTCTTATCTTTTTCTACCCCACTAAAAACATTTCCCATTATTTTTTTAATTTTTGTGACCCAACCAAAAAAAAGTTACAAAATTTTCAAAAAAAAGCCTCTTTTTTCAAATACCCATAACTTTTTGAAAAATTGACTAAATAGGGCGTTTTTTTTTAAATTTTTTGTTTTCGAGTGTACTTTTCAGAAAAAAATTAATAAAATTTGAGATGTCAAGTTTTATGAAATTTTTCGGTTTTTTTGTGTGCAAAATCGTTAATTTTTTAAAGTTCACTTTTTTCAGCGGATAATGCCGCGAGTTTTCTTTCTATTTTTTTTATTGATTTTTTTCCCAATCGTGTATTTTTTCTATTATAACAACTATGTTTTTATAATAAAATATATCCAAGTAAATGGTTTTATAATATTTTAACTTAATTTATAATCTAACGATTGTTAATACGATTAACAATCAATGTCACAAACAATTTATTTTATTCTTCTTTGGACCAGTCACAAAGACAACCATCTGCATCTGGAATCACACTGTGCAATTGCTAAATTCTCGTAATTGGTTTCGTTTTTGAAAATCAGGCAGTCAAGTCATTCCAGCTTTATTGTAATCCGCATCTGGCGAACACTTAACCGTAATATTAGGAAGGTTATCCGGAGCAGAAGCCCATGCATAAAGTTCGCAGCATAAAGTTCGCAGCATAAAGTTCGCAGCATAAAGTTCAGCAGAGTCAGTTCGCAGCATAAAGTTCAGCAGCCAGGCATACAGTTCAGCAGGTATTCCAAAATCACTTTTGTGTTAGTACAAATTAATGAAGTTTTTAAAATTTTTGAATTGCTGAAGAGCCCCATCCGAAAAATAATAAACTTGTAAAAACATGAACTTCAACGGCATCATGATTATTGCAATCTGAAATAATTACTAGACTTCTATGTTATATAAAATTATTGAAAAGCCAAATAAAATAAAATAGTTTGTTAAATTAATATAAAAAAGTTGATTGTTAATCGTATTAACCGTGAAATCTTAATCATTAATCATTAGGATAGATTATAAGTTAAGTATAATATATCATAGAATCATTTGCTTGAATTTATTTTTATTATAAAAACATTCAAAGAAGAACATTCAAAACCAAAAAACTAAAAAAGAAATTTTTTGGGTTCGCTAAAAAAATATGAAAAATTCTGAGAAACGTTTTAGTGGAAACGGATCGGGTTTAAAAGTGGTCGATTTTGCATGGAATGACCTATATATATACATACATATATATATATATATATATATATATATATATATATATATATATATATATATATATATATATATATATATATATATATATATATACAGGGTGTCCATAACTTATTCGCAACTGGTGATAGTAGAGATCCAAATAAGAGGATTTAGTCAATGTTGGCAAATGTTAGTGTTGAAAGTAAAACTAAATTTTCGAAAAATTGAGATCATTTTAAAACGGTTGAAGATATCAAGTTCAAAATCAGTATAGTTGGTTTTCAAAGGCGACAAATCCGAATTTGGTACCAATTTGATCCTAGTTTCTAGAGGGCGCTTACTATCTACTTTTCGAGGAATTAACTCGCTCATATTTTTTTACCCTATAAATCTAGAAATATTTTGACATCAAAATAGAGAAGTCACAATTCCCACGTAAAAAAAGTACTTTTGGTCAATATCGCTATCTCACGCCGTTTACGAGATATTCGTGTTCGAATATTCCATTGCACATTTTGCCGATAGCTGAAAAATCTGCAATTCACAAAGCGTACCTTGAATGTTGTGTACAAATTATTACGTCTCGATGACAACTCTCATTGTTTTTATCCATCCTATTAAACGTAGGTGGAAACAAATTTCTCCAATCTTGAGTTGGTATTAAATAATTTGTAAAAAATACCCAGACTTAATCAGTTTCCTAACCGTGATTTAAGGGGTATGCTCTGCGTTTATGCTCAAGTAAATTACAATAGTCGCGCTTTCAAATTATCTCAATTTTTCGAAAATTTAGTTCCATTTTCAACACCCTGTATCTTTTTAACGACTAACGTTTGGCAACACATTTAGTAACTAAATCCTCTTATTTTGATCTCTATTATCACTAGTTGCTTTATGGCGAATAAGTTATGGGACTTCCTTTATATACATGCAAGAAACGATTTATTCGCTTATCTTTTGTAACAATTCCGGGGTTTACATATTATTATTATTATAGTAAAGTAATTCTATTAATAATACACAAAATATTTATTTATCCAAATTTATTTTGTCTCCTTTAAAACAATCCCATCTCACTACAATACATATATTTCTATGTTTTTTTTCCAGTCTTTCAGGTGTTATATTCGACTTCTGTTATTTCCTTCAATGTGGCCAGTCAATTCTCTTGAATCGCTTGTATGGACAACGTCCGGGGAGTGGTTTCTTTAATCGAGGAACAAGATAAAGTCACACGGTGTCATATCTGGTGAGTATGGTGCTTGTATATCAGTATCTATCTGATACTTAGCGAAAAACTGGTGAATAATTGTCGCAGTATGTGATAATGCGTTATCGCGATACAAGAGCCATAATTTGCCCGAAATCTGAAACATTTCTAATGATTTTTTGACATTAATTGTTCAGCATGTTCTCTTGTGGACGGCAACTGAAGACGGCTTGTGGAGGAGAACTCTTGTGGACGGCAACTGAAGAGAATAATTAAGGTGACTTTGGTTTTTGGCTGGTTTTAAAGAAGGTTTTTCGGCTTGGATTCGTTTTTAACACCATACTCGCTTGATTGTTGAGGTTTTTCTGTGTCATAAGCAGCGATCTATGTCTCATCATTACAACTAATGCATTTTAAAATATCATAATTCAAAAGGAACTCTGCAGAAACTTAATTAATTCTCTTAGAAACTGCAATTAATTATTCAATGATGATTTAACATTTTTTGTTTTATTGGTTGACGAATCTTATACCACTTGTAAATTTTTTGTTTTGTCATAACCTCACACCATTCGATACTTTTTACGATTTTTAATGCATCAACAAAAGACATTTAGGTTTTTAGGCAAAATTTAATGCAAATCCGTTGCTCGATAAATTTATCCATTTAGAAAAAATGGCCCGCAAAAACTAGTATCAATAACTAAGACGCTATAATTTGTAACTAAAGCGAAATGATATGAAAGTTTCCTAGAAGGTCAAGGACAGTCATACCAACTTAAAAAATATATGATTGTATATCGTTTGTAATTGTATCGTAAAGCGCCCGATTTTTTTTGACAAAAATCACTTTACTTTTTGATCATAGTAGAATATCAGCTTTAGCTTTAGCTTTATTCAAGATACGCTCTAGAGTGAGTATATTTTACTTTGATTCAAATGTGTATACTGGGTGCTGCACTATTTTTGTTCCTCAGTATAATTACGCATATACCAGATGTGGCGGTTAACATTTCTTAATTTTTTCTTTAAAAAAAAAGTTCACTCATCCAGACATTTTTCGACATCTTCGTAATTGTTGAAGTGTTTCACGGAAAATGCGTGAGACATCTATGAAAACGACTGGAGTCGGAAGGGGCCAAATCTGGTTTCAGCAGTATGGTGATATCCCTCTGATCCCACCAAATGTTTTCTTTCCAAAGCGATTTGGTCTCGTGGTTGATGTTGGTGGTTGTCCATTTTTCGTCTCCAGTCACGATCCGGTGCAAAAAAAACCTTTCTTTCATGTCCAGAAAGCAAAACTTTGCACACCGTTTTTCGCATGTTCCTGCCTTCTGGATCTTTGCTATGGTAAGCAAACAATCACAAATGGTTTGGTAACCAACATCTAAGCTCTTCTCTGCTTTTTATTGTTGAGTTGGCATATCGTCTTCTTTTAGTAATGTCTACAATTCGTTATCTTTAATGTTTTTTTGATTGACCTCGACGTTATTTGCCTTTTAAGTCGAGATCACCCTTTTTGAATAAACTAAACCACTTTCTTTCACTCGCATTTTTCTTTGAACAAGAAAAACAATACGTGTCGCAAATGCACTTTATCTGGTTCGAAACTGATTACACATGATAAAACATGACACTAACTTGAGATCGTTTAAACATTAATGACAAGGTACTGTCGTAGCAACAATATAAGATAATGGATTAGACTGGGAGCAGACTCTTGGTTCCAGCACCATCTCTTAAAATAATTAAGAATTATTAACTCTCACACCTGGTATCAGGTATCAACTTACAAATCAAATGGTTGTTGTATCGACACGTAAAGGGCGCGAATTTTTTCACAAATATCACTTTTCTTTTTTTTTATTTAACTTTAGTATACAAGATATGCTAATCAGAGAGTATATTTTCACATTGATTTAAATATGTATACCAGGTGCTGCACTATTTTGGTTTCCTAGTATAATTGCGCATATATATGAAATAACATTAATTAATTATTATTGAACGGTTCTTGCTTTTGTCAAGAAATACATAATAGTCATTGTTTGTGATCTATAACGTCACTTAGCCGGATATATTCAAATACATCACTCACAAAAATAAATCGCCAAATAATTGTTGAACAGTCCGAAACATTGATTGGATCTTTTCGACGATCAACAACCGTATCTTTAATTTTAATCTCAAATCTAATGATGAAGGTTAAATTTTTTGCCATATTAGAAATTCGAAATAAAACTTTATTCCCATCCAAGTGGTGAACGACCTCTCGCTAATTCGTAATGTCGGATTCTGATCGGATTGTATCGCCGAAATGGTGCAATGTAGATCATTAGGAGTCACAGAAATATAAATTAAATTAAATTTTATCTTTGATGGTCAACTAAGAACCTGCTTTAAACGAAACTTTCCTCATATATATATATATATATATATATATATATATATATATATATATATATATATATATATATATATATATATATATATATATATATATATATATATAAATCAATTGCTGTTCGTTAGTTTCGCTGAAACTCAAAAAACGGCTAGATCGATTTGAATATTTTTTTTTGTTTTGTTCGCTCTAATACAGGGGTGGTTTATAAAATAGAAAAAACGTTAAAGAACAGTTGAAAAATCCAAAAATTTGAAATTGATACTTTAGTATGGAAATCGCCACTTCGGATTACTTTTAATAGATGACGTTCGTGGCAGACCTATCGTCTATTTTCTTTGTATTTAGACATAACTACAAATTTTAGCGGCGTCACTCGAGGACTTAGTTTGAGGTTTTCAATATTTTAAAATTCTTATTTACAAATTTGAGTGTCTATGAAAACAATTTTGTGTTGTTTTATAGTGTTCATTACAATGCCGATGAGAAGACGAGCTGACATAGGTCGTCGAACTCAGTCAAATGTGCGACGAGCTACCTCACGTGCAAACCGTACTGATGACCAGCGAGCGAGATATAATGATAATAGTCGTATTGGTATATTCGAATGGCGTTCGAAAGTGACTGAAAATGAACCAGTGGATAGATTTAGAATGCAACGAGTTCGTGCACATCAAACACAACAACAGCGAGTTCGACAAAATGAACATGAGCGATTGCGCCGACGCAGTGCTCCCGTAAACCTGGAACAAGCGGCATTCAAAAATCGATTACGGTGCGGACTTATCAGTAACAATTGGAGAAATGTTAGTTGTTTGTCCGTATTGTAAGGCGTTGATATGCAGCAATGAATGTCCTGGATTATGTTGTGCAGGTGGAAAAGTGAAATTGCCACAGTTGGTCGCACCACCAGATCCATTATGCTCAATAGTTTCTAGGACGGGAAGTGATTCTATTAATTTCTTGGACAACATTTTATTCTAGTACAGTTGTTTTTCTTCAATACAGTCGATACAGTTATCAACAATGATGAGATAGTCAACTATCTCAGAATTTTTGAATTTGCTGGAATTGCCTGGAATACCACCTTAAATTTTGCAATTACAAGTAGGCTTAGTCATCATCATGTTGCGTAACATCAATCAACCTCGACTATGCAATGAAACAAAACTGGCTGTGAAAAAGCAACGCCATCGGACGGGAAGTCGGCGAAAACATTGGTTATTGGCTGTGGATAGGGTCTCCCTATTATTGATGGAGAAGCATATGTAGGTACTCTGAAGAGTCTAAACATCAAGACACGAAACATATGCCCTCCAGTTGACGGGATAGATGGGGCTCGTCTCCAATCAAGCGCTGGGTTGGAATTGGAAGATTGATTAGGATAGATAATCGCTGCTGATAAAAAGTTATCACGAAATAAATTGTAGGTGATACAAATTCACCGGTTAATATTTATATATATATATATATATATATATATATATATATATATATATATATATATATATATATATATATATATATATATGCGGTGCCGATCCACTGCAGGATGAAGGCCTTTTCAGCATGCTTCCAACTTTCACGGTCCAGGGCTTTCCTCTGCCACTCGGGTCCAATATAATTAACAATGTCATCAATCTATCGTATTTTCGGTCTTCTTCGCGGACGTTTGCGATAAAGCGGTATCTACTCCAGGATTGCCTTGGTCCATCTGTCATCCCATCGCCTCGCTGTATGGCCTGCCCATCTTCATTTCAATTGCTTTACTCTTCCAATGATGTCACAGACTTTCGTTTGTTCCCTGATCCATGCGCAGGACTTTCTGTCTCGTCTTATAATGCCAAACATAAATCTTTCCATTCCCCTATGTGCTACCCGAATTTTTTGAGTTGATTGCGATGTGAGTGTCCAAGTTTAACTTCCGAATGTCATAACGGGTAGAACGCACTGATCGAAGACTTTTCTTTTCAAGCAAAGTGGTAGTCCGCTCTTTTATATATATATATATATATATATATATATATATATATATATATATATATATATATATATATATATATATATATATATATAAATCTCGTCTGTACATTTGTGGATTTCAAAAAAGCATATGATTCTATTGACCGCGAATCTTTATTCCGAATCTTGAAAGAACAAGGACTAGATCTGAAAACGCTGGCAATTATTAAAGCAACGTTAACTAACTCGAGGTCAAAAGTTAAATTCATGGGTGACATCTCAGAACCCTTCGAAATTAAAACTGGTGTGAGACAAGGGGATGGACTCTCGCCACTCTTATTTAACTGTGTTCTAGAAAAAGTAATACAGGAGTGGCGTGAAAAAAAGTCGGCACTGAATATTGGCCAGCCCATTAAACTGGGGAGAACCAACATCAAAATTGATTGTCTGGCATTTGCTGATGATCTAGCAATTTTAGCTCAGGATGTATTAACGGCTCAAAAACAGATTGAAATCCTAAAAGAAACAGCAGAAAAGGTAGGACTCCAAATATCCTTTGAAAAGACACAATACATGACCTGCAACAGACTAAGAACACCATTTCTAAAAACAAAATATGGTAACATCAGACGAGTCTCTCAATTCAAATATTTGGGTGAAATAATCATGGAAAATGGGTTGGAAAAAGCGGCCAATAAGGGTAGATGTCAAAAAATGGAAACGGCATTGAGACTTAGACAAAATATTTACAACAAAAAATGCCTATCTAAAAACACAAAACTGAGACATTACAACACGGTTATTAAGCCAGAATGTCTATATGCTGCAGAAACGCTCATTTTGAATAGAAAGAGGGACACCGAGGACATTGAAAAGAAGGAAAGAAAAATCATAAGAAAAATCCTAGGCCCCAAACAAATAAATAGCACAACATACCGACTTCGAGAAAACCAAGAAATCAAACAATACACAGATATACATAGCGATATGAGAAAAAGAAGACTTAAGTTTTACGGACACATCAAACGGATGAATCCGAGTAGGCTAACTAGACAAATAGTCGAATTTTATGAAAATAGGAGTAGAGCTAAAGTAGAAATAATTAAATGGATTGCGGCAATTAAAGAGGACCTAAGATCAGCAAATATTACACAAAATGAAATTCAGGATAGAGGTTATTTCAGACACAAGGTTAACGTTTGGAAGGTTGGCCAGAGAGAAAAATGTAGAAAGACTGGAACAACTTGGTCTGACGAAAGGAAAAAAGCTCATAGCGAAAGAATGAAATTAGTATGGGCTCAAAGGAAGGCTAACAACAACAAACGCCTCTAATTGTACTTCGCGTGGTCCACTAGGGCCCATACGTGAATAATAATATATATATATATATATATATATATATATATATATATATATATATATATATATATATATATATATATATATATATATATATATATATATATTTAGTTCAATTTTAAAAGATGTCGGTAGCCATTTTAAATTTTCCACATAAATAACACGCAAAAAAAAATTATTCAATATATATTCATATAAATAGAACATAGTTTAGTTTTAGAATTAGAATAAATCATCTCCTGATGAGGCTAACATGGTTAGAGAAACGTGCGTCGAGCAGTTTAAAAAAGTGTTTTGGTGTTTAGTGGTAAATCTCTTCAAGTTTAGTGTTTCACAGCAAAGGTTCCAATAGAAGAATTGAATTTTTGAGTCTAAAAAATTAACTTTGGAGTAATTTTTTAGAGAATTTAACACCGTGCAAGCATATGCCTGGGAAAAACGTTTATCTCAAACGGTTCAAAGATTAATGCAATACACACCTATATACATATATAATATATATATATATATATATATATATATATATATATATATATATATATATATATATATATATATATATATATATATATATATACATAAGGTAAAAAAAAGGTTTAAAGACAATGAAAATTCATAGAAAATGGTAAATGTATTAGCGGAGTCTGTTTTATCAAACACAATGGTTGTTCATTTGTTTCAACGTTGTCGTACAAGCCTGGATAATCATTATCGTTCTGGACGTCCAATAAGTGCAACTACTGAACAAGTAATTAATTCTATATATGATATAGCTATGGATGACAGACAAATGACTTTGATTGAAATTGCTAAGGTCATGGACATCTCAACTAAACGGGTGTTTCATATTTTGAAGAAGAAATTGGGTTTAAATAAGTTTTGTGTAATATAGGCGCTGCATTTGTTCAACTCTGATCAAAAACGACATCGAGTAAAACTTTCTAACCAATATTTGGATTTTTTTCCAAAGAATAAAATAGATTTTAAACGTTGTTTTGTAACTATGGATGAGACTTGGGTTTACCACTATGAGCCAGAACTGCGATAACAAACGGTGGACTGGCCGGGTTGTTCAGATCCGAAGCAGCCAAAGTGGTCAAAATCGACCAAAAAGTTTATGGCATCAACTTTTTGGGATGTAAAAGGCATTCTGTTAATTGATTTTCAAACCGGTAAAACAATAACAGGACAGTATTACTCAAACATGCAATTTCATAAGCACCATATTGGCCGGATATTACACTATGTGACTTTATTCCTTTTTTTTCATATCCACTTCCGGAACGGAAATCAGCTTCGACAAATAGATGAAAAATATGCAATTTGGGTATAAACATGCTTTGTACGTACTGATTATTGTTACTATTTTTAACGATTACCATATAAACAATTCGTATGATGTAGTGATTTGAGCTTAGGCGACACAAGAAAAAATTATTCTCAGCCACTCAATGTGCCAAACATTTGCCAAAACAATCAAAATCGAATGAAAATAAACACTTTAGAACATACCCCGCTCGACTACGTCATTGTCGCTTGCTTTGACGTTTCTCGAGTGGTTCAAATACGTCATTACATAACATCTGTATCTGACCGTTAATTTTCGGGGATTCCTTGTTATTTTTCGTGTCATTAGATATTTTTAACTAAAACTAAACGTTCTTGTTTGTAAGAATTCTGACTTTCCTCATAGGAGGGTTGTATGGTTTATGTATTCGGAATAATAAATAAAACGAAATAGTTATCATAAAAAATTGTTTTATTATTCTTCAAGATATTCTCCGCAATGATCGATATCCTTTTGCATACGTTTGAACCAATTTTCATAGAACTTTTTCCATTCCGATTGAGGTATCTTCAAAATATAAATTTTGAACTTATCAACCACTTTATTGGGCGTCGAAACTCGTTGACTACTTAGTTCATTCTTCACGGACGGGAACAAAAGGAAATCATCGGGTGCCAAATCAGGACTATATGCCGGATGACGCATCAATTCAATGTTTCGACCACTCAAATATTTAATTGTTCAGTCCGATATGTTAGAGCTCGCGTTATTACACGCGTTATTGTTATTGTGAAGAATGATCCTATGTTGCTGGTAATTTTTTCTTATTTCTTCAAAGAATTCTGGTAAACAGTTAGTTATGTGTACTATTAAACTGGTAAAGTGGTTGTGTACTATTTAGAATTGACCGTCCTACGATTGTCTAGTAGCACTGTAGCCATATACCTATTTATTAAAAAAAAAAAACAGGTGACTATTTGCTTCGAAGTGACTGTTGCTCGAACAACTTTTGTTGAATTTGGTTCATTTTGAAAGACTGATACACTCGACTGCTGTTTACTTTCGGGTTCATACGCGTAGGTCCAAGATATTTCATCTGTGTAGATGTTAAACACTGCTTTTGACGTACCACGATTGTATTTATTGAGCATTTTTTTGCACCAATCGACTCGAACCGGTTTTTGAGCAATTGTCAAATTATGGAGGATCTAACGTGCACAAATCTTTTTCACAGCTAAATGTTCATGTAAAATCTCGTTTATTCTTATGCTACTAATGCCTAGGGGATGTTTCAATCTCACGGTATGTTACATGACGGTCTTGCTTTATCAGTTCGCGTACAGTACCGATGTTTTCTGGCACAACAACTGATTTTGGACGATCTTCTTTAAACTCGTCGTATATATATATCATCATCATCATCATCAGCCCGTATCGATCCACTGCAGAATGAAGGCCTCTTCAGCATGCTTCCAACCTTCACGGTCCTGGGCTTTCCTCTGCCACTCGGGTCCAATATACTTAACGATGTCATCAGTCCATCGTGCTTTCGGTCTTCTTCGCGGACGTTTGCGATCAAGCGGTATCCACTCCAGGATTGCCTTGGTCCATCTGTCGTCCCATCGCCTCGCTATATGGCCTGCCCGTCTCCATTTCAACTGTTTTACTCTTCCAATGATGTCACAGACTTTTGTTTGTTCCCTGATCCATGCGCAGGACTTTCTGTCTCGTCTTGTAATGCCAAGCATACATCTTTCCATTCCCCTCTGTGCCACCCGAAGTTTTTGAATTGATTGCGATGTGAGTGTCCAGGTTTCACTTCCGTATGTCATAACGGGTAGAACGCACTGATCGAATACTTTTCTTTTCAGGCAAAGTGGGAGTCTGCTCTTAAACACTATGTTGAGCCTACCAAATGCCTGCCAGCCACATTTAACACGCCGTTCCACCTACCGGGCGGTATTCCCCTCCATGGAAATCCTCTGCCCAAGATATACAAAGCTGTCCACAATCTCTAAATCCCTTCCTAAAACTGAAATTCTTCTGTCCTGAGCGAAGTTATTGAACATAACCTGACTCTTTTTCAGGTTTATTTTCAAGCCAAATGGTTCGCCAGCCCTTTGCAGTTCTTGTATGCGTCTTTGCAGCTCCTCTGGGTCTTGTGAAATGAGAATAATATCATCTGCAAATCTAAGATGGTTTAAGTTTGCACCATTGATCTTTACCCCATCCTGTTCCCAATCCAGTTTACGGAATACTTCTTCAAGGCCAGCCGAGAAAAGAATAGGCGATATTGCGTCACCCTGCCGTACACCTCGTTCTATATTAATTCCCACTTCAAGATCATCAAGGTGAATTGTGGCTGTAGCTCCATCATATATCGGTTCTAATAGGTTTACATAGGCTCTCTCTACACCTTGGCTAAGCAGTGCATCCATTATCGCATGCTTTGAGATGGAATCAAATGCTTTTTCGTAGTCGATAAAAGCCAAGCACAGTGGCATGGTGTATTCGTTGTGCCTTTCTATGACCTGCTGTACAACCTGGATGTGATCCATTGTACTGAATCCACTTCTGAATCCTGCTTGTTCTCTTGGTTGTGCGTCATTCAGTTTTTTTAATATTCTTTTAGAAATTATCTTAGTGAAAACTTTGTACATCACTGATAGGAGGCTTATTGGACGGTAGTTCTTTAAATCTTCCTGTGCTCCTTTTTTATGTAAAAGGATCACTTCTGCATTTTTCCATAAGTCAGGTACTTTTTGTTCTTTGAGGCATTTTGAGTATAATTTTGCCAGTGTTTTATGTAACGTCCGACCACCAGCTTTTAGCATTTCGACAGTTACACTATCCTTTTCTGGAGCCTTGCCGTTCTTCATCAATTCTATAGCATTTGTTACTTCCTCCACTAGGATATCTGGTATTATATATTGTTCTTCCGTGGGTATTGCTGTCCCTGACTGGCTCTGATCTTCATATAACTGGGAATAAAACCTTCTGACAATCTCTAACATTTGGGTACGCTTCCTGCACTCTGTGCCATCCTCACGCTTTAAAGCATATATTTGCGTTCTTTTGTTTCTCAGCTTCTGTTTAGCTTTGTTAATTCCTTTGTTTTCTTCCAGGGTTTTTTGCACTAGCTGCATATTGAATCGGCGCGTGTCCTCTCTGATACGTTTTCTTATAGTTTTGCAGAGCTCAGTGTACTCGACCCTGCCAAAAGGACTACCTGCATTTCTCATTGCTCGCCGTTTCTTCATTAAATCAATGGTCTCACTGGAAATTTTTGTTTGTTTGAGACATTTTTCCTCTGGTGCTATTGAAGCAGCCGTTTGAAGTACATTGTTGGCGATTTCTTCATATTGAACTGATATTTCCACCTCCTCTGGATCTTGTAACGCAGCAAACCGGTTTGACAAAGCAATCTCAAAATCGCTTCCTCTCTCCAGCAGTTTTCCAGAATCCACCTTGCCCTTCTTTGATCTTACCATTTTTTCGCGCTCTTTTCGACAGTCAATCCGAACCCTTGCTCGTACAATTCGGTGGTCACTTCCATATATATCCATATATATCCATATATATATATATATATATATATATATATATATATATATATATATATATATATATATATATATATATATATATATATATATATATATATATATATATATATATATAGTATTATATTTAGATTACGAATTCTTTAAAATTCCTCGGATAAATCACAATACTTGTTGATTTTTTCCCTTTCTTTATGTAAATTATGATCATTTGGATGAGAGATGTCCACGAAATAAGTTACTATTTTACCTTTGTCAATCATAATAATCGTAATATCAGTCTGTATTGATGTGTCCCAATATAAAAGGTATGCATCATTTTCAAGGGCTGGAAAATGTATATGTAGCTCATTCAGGGAAACAATGGTTGCATGTCATCAATCTAGAGAAATCTATTGCCAATTTAAATTCATAAGAAAGAAAAAATTATTTAAAGTTCAAAGCATCTTTTTCCTTCTTCCTCTAATCCTATTAGAATACGATAAAAATACGGTGAGCCGGCTAATTACATTTTGTGGATTCGGGGTCAAGATAACATTTAGGTTTGTGGTTCTGAACAGTGTTGCTGCCCTAACACAACTTTTTCGTAGAATCTGTTATTTCCATGTTCTGATCGTTTTTGAGTTGTGCCTTCAAACATTTTGAATTATCTTTACTGCATTCTTTGCTGTTTTAGCTATTTTCTGGTTTAGTTTCTGTTTTTGTGAGTTCTGTAGTAAAACATCTACAAGTATAATTGCAAAAAAAATGCCAAAACCGTTAAACGGTTAGTGTAAACAGCTTGTCTCGTCACTGATCAGTTATTTTCAACATGAACGAGTTAATGGGGCTCTTCTTTTGCCATTAAACTCTGTGAGAGAAGTATGTACTAATAATTTAGTAGGTCTCATGGTTAAAATCATCGAAGAATAAGCGTCAACCTCCAAAACGAGTAACTAATCTAGATCATCTTGATGTGGGTTCAATTCGCAATCAAATCTATGAAAAGTATGAAAAAAGTGAGTAGATTCACATAGTAATATTGTATTTTTAACAAATGTTATTGAACTATTTCAGAATAGACGATTAATCTTGAAAGTATTCATGAAAAACTAAAGAACATCCACCTCTTTGATGGATGTAAAATTTCGCTTCATACGTTTTTAAAAGAAATTGGTTTCAAGTCGAGTAAAGATACCTTTAAACGAATCCAATTTTTGAAGAGATATCAAAATATCAAGACGAATCTCTGTTTGATTTTGTTTATTTGCAAGGCAAGATGATAACAATATGAGTGTAAAGACTACAAAAGTGGATGGAAAAAGGTGATTGCAATACGTAATATTTAGGAGCCATTAAAGTCATGTTGCCATAAAGAATTGTTTTAAGACTTGTCAATAATAACATGTTATTGCAGATATATTGTTCTTCATGCTGGGAACAAGAATGGCTTTATTCCAGAGAGCGAATTAATCATCTTCTAAAACAAAAGCCGATTATCATGGAGAAATTAATCAAAATAAATTTCTGTTTTGGTTTGAAAACCAGCTATTGAAAATCTTGGAGGAGCCATCAGTTATTGTCATGGATAATGCACCATATCACAGTACACTGATGGATAAATCTCCAATTAGTACATGGACATAACCAAAAATTGCAGAATGCCTGACGAAACATAATCTTCCTTTTGAAAACAATATGTTCAAAAGTGAACTGCTGCAAATCGTTATTTGGTAAGCAGTAATTAAAGGGACAGGTTTGTGTTTCATAATGTTCTTTTCAGCAACAGGCCTAAATAAAAATATGTGGCAGATCATATGGCTGAAGCCATATATGGCTGAAGCATTCAAAAATGGTCAAATCGCGAAAGAGTATTTCGAACAGGCGAACATCGCGAAACAGCGATTTAGATGCTGAAAGTTGTTTTAGTGACACTGAATAATTAAACTTTGTGTGAACTAAATGAAAGCCCCTATGTTGACAAGCAGAAGTTTCGAAACAAATTTTTGATCAAAACTTAAAAAAAAAACTTTTCGTGTTACTTTTTCATTTACAGTTTTATCGATCATACAAATGCCAAAGTCTGGGTATTTTGCTGTTGATGTGACAACATTGTAACGTGAATGCGTCATAGATATTGGTGACGTGCAACCATTGTTTCCCTGAATAGTTATTGTATTTTAATCATTAATACAGCAAATAAACTTATTATTATTTCCATCATCATCTTCAAAAAATAAGGTTCTATCACTCATAATATTTTATTAATAGTAACTTTTTGACGATGAAGAGGTAATTCCTGAATCCTGAGCATTTTCATAAAGCCAAAAGTGCGCTTCGTTGGAAAGATTATATTTTCCCCAATGTGGGGGTCCCATCCCAAGTGCTCTAGAGCGAAATTCCTGTATCGTGTATCTTTCCATGGTGGTGAATTGACACAATGTAGTAAACAGCACTCTATGACTGACAATTACATTTCAAACAGTGTTGCCGCTATTACGTTATAAATTTCTGACAATCTTTTCGGATAACTATAAAAGATTGTCAGACCGCCTCTTTGAGGCTTAGAACTAATCGAACCGACCTTGTAGTGATATGAAACAAACAGTCTAAATGTGGCATTTCCGCCAGACAGAAAACTTAAAAGAATAGTAAATCTTGTTATGCGATCTGTTGTTCTTTCGACAAACTTTTAATAAGTATCAAGTCCAAAATTAATGAGTAGTATCATATTTCAGTTTGCCTAGTCTAGGTTTTTGCTCTTTCGTTCTTGTATTTTGCTCTCAGAATATCACAATCAAATGCATTACCTATATTATAATCAGTTTATTTAGGGTTTTTGTTAACTATAGTATAATTATAAATCATATATTAATATTGAGATTATTTGTTATGCTCTTATTTATCTTTTTTCTCAGCTAAGCTAGATTTTAAATAAAATTAAACAAAAAATTTCCGGGGATGCGCGCAGTATTAAGAACCCCGCCCTCTGCATTATTCTAAACAGATTGTCTTCTAGTCCCAGAATTTTGATGTTATTTTATCACAGGTATCATTTTTATTTAAAAAAATATATGTAAGTGATTGGAATACCAATTTTTGATCACTTTTCAACATAATTCGGAATTTATTTCATCAATGACATGGACAATGTTGGTTTTATGGACATTGGGTGTTTGTGGTTTATTGATATAAACCAATGATTTCCCATATTCCCAGAGAAAAAAATCCAATGGAGTTATATTGCATGATCTTGATGGCCAGGTAACATCGGCAATTCTTGAGATTAGAAGGTCATTGAACTTTTCTCTCAATAAATTGATGATAGCATGAGTTGTATGGCATGTTGCACCATCTTATTGAAACCATGTCATTCAGACCAAAATCATCCAATTCATAGCAAAACAAAAATCAGTAATCATATTTCTCCAGCGTTCTCCATCGACAACTGATTTTTTTTTTAAATTTTAAAATAGGTTCAGTCCAATTACACCTCTAGACTATAGGCACCAAATTTTTCATTTTTATCAATGTAAAGGTGTTTCAAGAACAGCATGTAGATTTTCTTCACTTTAAATGGGACAATTTTGCTTATTTACGAAGCCATTGAACCAAATATTAGCATCATCGCTGAAGATAATTTGTTCATAAAATAATGGATCTGTTTCAAGTTGCTCTAAAACCCATTCTGCAAAATTTCTACGCAAGAAATGGCCATTTGGGTTAAGTTCTTGTGTTAACTGAATTTTATATACTCCGAAATGCAAATCTTTATTAAGAATATTCCATGCAGTACAGTGGCGGCTCGTGGGTTTTTAAAGTGAGAGGGCGTAGAAGAGAATAGTGCTGTTGAAGATTTTTTTTTGCTTTCCCCTTCTTCCTTTTTACTTTTCGTGCTATTGAAATCCTATACAGGAGGTTAACCAGGAAAATGAGTTAAAGGAAAGAAACTGAACGGAAATAAAAGATGGTATTTTGCTTTGAAAAATTGTTTACTGTGAAAAATGCTGGAGGGCCCCAACGCAGTCTTTCACGAGCCGCCACTGATGCCATAAGAAAGCCCAAGTTCTTGAAAACGACGGGTAATTGATTGTTCTGGATTTTCATTCACACTTTGGTTCGCAGCACGGGCGTAGGCAAGGGGGGGGGGTTATATTACCTAATATTATACCTAATATATATATATATATATATATATATATATATATATATATATATATATATATATATATCATCATCATCATCATCAGCCCGTATCGATCCACTGCAGGATGAAGGCCTCTTCAGCATGCTTCCAACCTTCACGGTCCTGGGCTTTCCTCTGCCACTCGGGTCCAATATACTTAACGATGTCATCAGTCCATCGTGCTTTCGGTCTTCTTCGCGGACGTTTGCGATCAAGCGGTATCCACTCCAGGATTGCCTTGGTCCATCTGTCGTCCCATCGCCTCGCTATATGGCCTGCCCATCTCCATTTCAACTGTTTTACTCTTCCAATGATGTCACAGACTTTTGTTTGTTCCCTGATCCATGCGCAGGACTTTCTGTCTCGTCTTGTAATGCCAAGCATACATCTTTCCATTCCCCTCTGTGCCACCCGAAGTTTTTGAATTGATTGCGATGTGAGTGTCCAGGTTTCACTTCCGTATGTCATAACGGGTAGAACGCACTGATCGAATACTTTTCTTTTCAGGCAAAGTGGGAGTCTGCTCTTAAACACTATGTTGAGCCTACCAAATGCCTGCCAGACACATTTAACACGCCGTTCCACCTCCCGGGCGGTATTCCCCTCCATGGAAATCCTCGGCCCAAGATATACGAAGCTGTCCACAATCTCTAGATCCCTTCCTAAAACTGAAATTCTTCTGTCCTGAGCGAAGTTATTGAACATAACCTGACTCTTTTTCAGGTTTATTTTCAAGCCAAATGGTTCGCCAGCCCTTTGCAGTTCTTGTATGCGTCTTTGCAGCTCCTCTGGGTCTTGTGAAATGAGAATAATATCATCTGCAAATCTAAGATGGTTTAAGTTTGCACCATTGATCTTTGCCCCATCCTGTTCCCAATCCAGTTTACGGAATACTTCTTCAAGGCCAGTAGGCGATATTGCGTCACCCTGCCGTATATATATATATATATATATATATATATATATATATATATATATATATATATATATAATATTATATGTTGTTTTATTTACTTTAAACTAACCCCCCCCCCCCAAAACTAAATCCTGGCTACGCTCGTGGTTCGCAGCATCGATGTTTTCAGCAATAACTTTAGGCTTTTGACGGATTGGATTCTTAGCCCCACAAACACTAACATTTGATTCGAATTTTTGAATTAAATTGCGAATAGTAAGCTCTATAGGTCGATTACATTGACTATAAATTTCACGTAAGGTGCGAAACATAGCCCGAATAGATTCAATATTTTTGTAATAGATTTAAACAAATTGTATACGCTGTACAGCATTATGTTTTTTTATGATGATTTGCCAAACAATACTAAACACGAATGTTAATTTTGGTGGAAATAAGAAAAACATGGCTAATATGACGTTTTACTTTTGTAAAACGTATATTTTTATATATAGTAGAGTAAATGAGCCTAATATGGGACCCTACCTTAATATGAGGCCCAAGCGTAATAGAAAAACTATAATACCTTACGAACCTACGTCGGTCATGTTGGCAACACTGCATTGTCAATTTGAAAGTTGTCACTCAGTGCGTCTGTGTATCTCATGTATTTATCTGCTTTACTGGTTGACGAATCTTTATCGAAGTCCAGCAATTTACGTATTTCACAAAAAAGCTAAGTCTAATTGTATACTATTATGCATTTTATAGAAAGGTGTTATAACCATTAATAATACTTTAACAATAAATCTTCATAGATATTTGTAGACGCCTAACCTCGAAAACCATTTTTTGAAGTTTTTATTGTTAGACATTTTGAGTTCTTGATATGATATATTATTTATAATGGACTTGAAGACTACGGAGAAGATGACCCGAATTATATTTTTCTATCGTGAAAAAACTATAATAACATGATGGTGGTTTATGGTCTCATATTAAAGATCCTTTTAAAAAGAGCATAATTTTTCGTTTGTAATAGTGTTATTAATACAAATAAAAATCAACACATTTGTATTATTTACAAATAATTTTGTTAAATTAATATATAATCTACGATTCAGTTAAGATTTTATTCGCTTTTAATTTATGTTCTCCATTTATTTTCTATTTTTTTAAAAATTGTTTTCATATTAGTCTCTTTTACCTTGCTAGTTTGAAAACCCTTTATAAGGAATTCTTCAAATTCTTTTAGTGCGGTGAATGAATCCATATTACTTCTTGTTACCTTTTTTCATAATTCTTGATTAGCTTTCACCTTCTTAGCTAATATTGATATTAATGTTGCTATTATTTTTAAATCTACAAGTATTACAATAAAATAAATCTTGTCCTTTCCCAATCAAAAACCAAATAAACCAAACAAAGTGAATGAAATGACATTTTTTAGTATATATTTTCGAAATTAATCTATTTTAACTGTCTACAGTGATTTTTACGGTTAACAACCTCTGGATGCTTTTGTAGAAATAATTATCTCGAATGATATTCAAGTGATTGGATTTTTTTATTTTGTGAAAATTTTCAAATCAATATTTAAAATAATTGTCATTAAAATTATTTATGTTATACAACATTTTGTAGTTTTTGATTTACTTGAATAGCTATTTTTTATTAATAAAAATGTCTGTATTCGATCGAATCGCGAGAACGAATTTGTTATTTGAGCATTGGTTGTGGTTAGTGGAATTATTAGGGTAAACCCATTTTTTACTTAAGTCACAGTTGGACAAACGACAAGTTTATTCGGGGGATTTAGAAGCAGCGTTTAACACTCAGCTTGCATTTTCGTTATATTTGACCATGAGATATAATAATAAATGTTGAATATTCAGGTCAGTAGAGAATCTGGTGAAATTTCTACTAAATTGTCCTCAGTTACATCACACAATTCATCACAAGAGATCGCCATAAAGCTTTTGAATCCTTTAGTATTTCGGCACAAATTGAGTCACGTCAGTTTCATTTCATCTCGCTTGTAACTGTAGCGCCCTTTGTAATCGCATAATGCAATCGCATGAAAAAACGTAAAAGGAAATAAACACCAACTGTATAGATTTTTTTGTTTAAGATATACCAGGTATGTAAATATTAATCCAGAATGTTTGTGTATAAAATATGCGTTTTTTGAATGAAAATGATAAAAAATATTTTATTCAAAGTATTGGCCATCGCTAGCTATACATTTTTCCCACCGGTCCGACAATTTGTGGATGCTACGTCAAAAAACGTAAAAAAAGTAAAGCGGTATTCAGCAAGTGCGTATCCCATCGATGCAAATAAGTAGTAATCGGACTGAGCCAAGTCTGGTGAGTAAGCCGCATGCGAAAGTATTTCCCAACAAAACGCCTTCACCAGTTTTGATGTGTTTGATGGCGCATTATCATGAAACAAAATAATTTTGTGTTGCCTTTTTTTGATATTCTAGTCGTTTTTTGCCGCAAAGCTTAAACCAAATTAATCATTTGTTGTCAGTGACTTTCGGTATTAATAGTTTCGCTAGGTTTTAGCAGCTCACAATAGATCTCACCCTTCTAATTACACCAAACACAGAGTAAGCTTCGACAAGCTTTCTATGCGATTCTCCAGCAGTTTTCTTCAAATGTTAACAGAAAATCAATGTTGTTCAACCTTATTACAAACTGTGCTGTTGTATTTAACTTGTATTCGTGTGAGTTGAAAATCTTTTTTAGATATTAAAAAGGAAATAAAGGAAATGGTGCTAATGATAGGGTTTAACGGTAACTGCACAGCAGTCTACAGTCAAAGCTCTGTATTCGCGGGGGATACGTTTTGTAATGACATTATTGCGACGAATAACAGAGATTCGGCGCCGATCGTACGAAGGCAGCTTTTTTCAAAAGCCATAGCGTCATGCGTAACCCGGCGGTAGCGACTTATTTATCAAAGAAATTATCGGCTAAGCGGCAATAAAACTTATTGGTTTGCAAGTACATTGATACTTATTTGTTTGAAAGGTAATTGGTAAATAACTACATATTATTTTAAAATACAATATGCATCATTAGTTTTGGATCTGCGAATAAAGACATTTTTAGCCGGGAATACAATCCGCGAATACTGAAAACGCGAATAACGAAACCGTGAATAAGGAGCTTGACTGTACAATCCAGTGAATATACGAGGTGTGTATTTTGGACGTTTGATTTACTCATTTCAACTGTTTTGTGCCATGGTAAGATAGGAGTAAGCTATCTTCTAACTCTGGGTCTTCGTTTCCTCGTCGTATTCAAAAATCCAAGACTCGTTACCAGTAATGACACGCTCCAGAAAATGAGTTTTTTTTTTAACCGCACTAGAAAAATCCGTTTTACTAAAACAATTGCTACGAGCCATTAAGTGATTCTAGGGAGTTTAAACTCGTATTGGAGATGCATCAGATATTGGCCTGTCTTACCACCTAAGGGGAAGTAAATAGAATTGTCAGATTGAACGGTAGGCAACCAGTCTCATTTTCTTTATTTCTTTATTGAATATTTCCAGTTGAAAATGTCCATTCGTCATTTTTTCATTATCTCGACAAGTTTACCAATAACAAAAAAACAAAACGGTATAATTCTTACTGTAGATTTGTTTTTAAGCTTACAAAATATAATCGCATCACTAATAGATTATGTAAACTATAATGGCTAAATTTGATGGTATTAATAATAATTACGCTGCATATTTTACGAGGAAATTTGTATCGCCACGTTCACAGATTTATTTACTTGACAAAATCATTTTTCGTTGTTATAATAACCGGATAGTGAGATTTCAAAATATACTTGAATTCATATGGCATGAAAGTTCATTTTTTCGAATAGGCATTCTTGTATAATGCTCTTATAATTAATAAAATTAATTATGACATTATAAATATACCTGTGATTGGCTTCTGTAAACAGATTTTTTTTGTTAAAACAATATCTACTAGGGGTAACAGAAGATATTGGGTATTTTTCTATGGTTTATTAATATATGATTTTACTTCAGTTAGAGGTTTAATCCGATTTAAGCTTTTGTTTCGACAAATAAACATCCTTTCTGCAGTATTAAATTGATTTTATTGCGAAATATTCGACGGTTTTAAATAAAAGCGTTAAAATGTGTGAAATAAGTCGCGAAATTAGGGCAATTTTAAGACGTCATTTTAAAAAGGCTGTAAAGCGACCGACCCCGCTCATGAGATTTGCGAAGATTGATCCAAACCACTCTGATCTATATCATTATAGATCTATATCACTCAGATCTGTATCAAAAACTACCGAAAGAGAGACATAAGTGTTGTAGATAGGGAAAGATCAAGTCGTCCAGTCTTTCGATGCCAACATTTTAAAAGCAGTGGTGGGTGCAGATTCTAGAACAAGCACTATGAAGAAACTTTCAGGAGAATTAGAAGCATCCCATACCATCGTTAACTAGCATGGTGGTGTCAGAGTTGTAGAAAAGTCCCCATAAACAAAGAGAAATATTTGTTTTTCTATAATTTAAGTTATGTTAACAAAAATGTTATAAAAACCCATACCAGGATTCGAACTTGGGATCATTGGATTGCCAGAGGACTAGCCTGCCTGACCACCGCAGCCAAAAGTAGATGTTTTAGTTACAACCTAGTACTTTATCCTTATATATTAAATTTTTTTCTGTTCTTCACGTTATTTATTCCAGTAATATTTTTTAAATCTTCCTCATCTTTATCTTACTATATTTTGTTCATTTGTTTTTTCGATTAGTTGCAGGATACCTATGAAGAAGTTAAATCTAATAACATTGGGTTAGAGTTCACTTTTAATAGGATAATATAATTGTAAATATATATTTATCATTTAATATATTCACTTATTATCGTTATTATTGTTTAAATTGTTTTTTTTAGGGAAATTTAATTAGAAATCTTTCCATATTTTTTTTATATCATAATAATGTAAATTAGAAAGCTAATATGATTAGTAACACTACCTAATACATGATAAGAAAAAAAACATTTAATACTGCGGTATACAATTCAAGAAAATATTATTTTGAATAAAAATATTTGTTTGCAAATATTAGGGTAATTAGAAACGTTCTCAGGCTGACACAAAAATGCCACAAGTATAACTGAATAACTATGATTTGTCACCAGAGATGAGAAACGTCTACAAGAAACACTCGTAAAAATAGCTCAAATTTATTTATAATACTATATATGTATTATGCAGGTTTATATATAATATAAACAAAGAAAATACAAAATACATAAAATGTAGCAGAACGATGGACAGAAGTGAACAAAATTCTAGTTTGAGGAGGTGGACAACTTTAAGTAAGTAGTGAACAGAAACAACGACAGGAATATGGAAATAGTTCATAGAATTCAATAATTCAGATATATCATAACAAAAATATCAAAAGAACCTTCAATGGTAGCTCCAATTCCGCAGGAAAAATATGATATTTGTCAAGTATGATGCGTCAACTAGCGTGCTGTAAAGTTTCAAACTCGAGCGTTTATTTGGTTAATGTTGGCGATCGAGTAAAGAAAACAAGTTTTGATAAGTTTGCGCTGTTATAAAGTGCTTTGTTTTTATGACTTTAATGCTGCCAGAAATACAAAAAGTGTTTGACTCCAGCTTAAATTATTCTTTAATTGAAGATTATGAGCACTCAAGACGCTCAGAAACAATATGTTATGGAAGCAGCATCTTTTTAGTCAACCAAAGACGCATTCGAATAAAGAATTGAAGGGGCAAGTGGAAGAAGGGCTTATGTTCAAAAATATACAAAGGAGGTAATTAGATTTTAGTAAAACTAAATGGCATTTTTAACTGACGATAATTTTAAAATTGGGTTTAATTAATTAATAGCACTAGTTTTAATTATTTTCAAGAATATACAAATATTAGCTATTCATTAATTTTTTGTCATTATTTTTTATTTAAATTTGTATAACCCCTTCTTCCATTTACTAACAGTAATAATAAGTTCAATAAACATACAAATAAAGTCATGTACTGTAATAATTAGGTATTCGAATATGAAACGAAATCATTTGGTAGATCTCTTTTTTTGTGTTTTCACTTTTACAAATTTTTGGCTTATTATTATTTTTAAATAAAGAAACTTTTTTAAAAGAAGTGTATTCATCTATGTTTCCTTATATAGGTAACTACCAAACTCTTCAATACGTATCCATTTTATGCCATCTCTAAATGGAACTTTTTCATTTAGTAACTTCTTTTTTTGATTCACCAATCCCATTTTAATCCCAATTGGTAAGCTATCCACATCACGAAAGTACTATTCCATATCGTTAACCGTCGACTGTTTTGAGCATGCTGTTTTAATGATCTGTCTATATTTTTGCCGGAGTAAGTATGGTACTGTGTTTTCTTAGAATTTTTTCTATACGCCCAAAATCTCTATCTGAGTCTAAATACGTATGTCCTACCTCTGCAAATTTATCATCAATCATCTCAAAAGTACCTTTCAATATCATCAGCTGGTACAAACAACTCACATGAAAATTTTTGTTTTGGCCAGAGTATGAGTCGGACCATACTGTATGATGTTTTCTTTTTTTCGCATTTTCGCAAATTTGTGTAAAATTCCGTTAACAGCTTACAACTTCTGCACTACCTCTACCGGCTACATCTTCAGTCCACGTGTGCATTATACTTTGGTGCCCTTCAGTCGTGATCATGTAAACGCTTAAGTTGTAGAACCAAATTTGCCTTGGGTAAAATGCCTTTGACGTAGTACTTTTTAGTAAGGGTATGGTCTTCTGTAAGTCAACCGTTATGTAATATTTGTTTTTGTTTTTGAAAGTTTTCGCGATCTTTAGACATCAACTGAAAGCCTAGTTTTAAATTCTCTTCGTGTGTCATATCTGATTCTCCAGAATCATATTTGATGCAGGTATTACTCTTCCGTTGAGTAAATGACAAATTGAACTTGGTCGAGAAATTTTTTACATAAGTTGATTTTTTTATTAAAAAATTGTCTGGTTTATTCTGTTCTTTGCATTTTTCAACATATAATCTATACATGTGCGATATATTCAAATATGGGGTCACATACCTTTTATGTGGATTACTGTTTCTAGAAGAATGGGACTCTTCGGTGAGAAATTGATTAATATGATCTATAATAGCCTGCTCCACAGCATCGCTCATCTTATGTGGCATTGTTATATGTCGTCCAGGTGCATCTTGAGATGGAACTGATTGTCCAGACTTTAGTTTACCTTTAATGATGTCCACCTTTTCACGGCTAATTTGGTACAGAGCACAAAGTGCTTTTTTACATACATAAATTTGTTGATTGCCCAAAATGAATGAGTATTTGAAAGAATGAAATTTATATATAGAAAGGTTTTTATGCTGGCGTGCAACTTCCATTGGAGTAATACTTCTAAATAATAATGAATTTTTTAAATTTATGTCAAGGCTATAAAAATTATCAAATATTAACCGTTGTTTTTCTTCGTTAAATTTAGCACTGCATTTTAATCTGCACGTTTCTGTACATAAGCATCCCGAGCATTTGCTTTTAGAAGCAACAATATTCCCGGAATAAAAAATATAACTCTTCCCTGTTTCCCTACAAATTGCTGTAACAGGTCTTTTCCAAGTTTCTGGGTTTTTGATCCGTTTTGCCGTCCCAAATCCGTGCAACTTCCATTGGAGTAATACTTCTAAATAATAATGAATTTTTTAAATTTATATCAAGGCTATAAAAATGATCAAATATTAACCGTTTTTTTTTCTTCGTTAAATTTAGCACTGAATTTTAATCTGCACGTGTCTGTACATAAACATCCCGATCAGATGCTCTTAGAAGCAACAATATTCCAGGAATAAAAAATATAACTCTTCCCTGTTTCCCTACGAATTGCTGCAACAGGTCTTTTTCAAGTTTCTGGGTTTTTGATCCGTTTTGCCGTCCCAAATCCGTGCAACTTCAATTGGAGTAATACTTCTAAATAATAATTAATTTTTTAAATTTATATCAAGGCTATAAAAATGATCAAATATTAACCGTTTTTTTTCTTCGTTAAATTTAACACTGCATTTTAATTAGCACGTTTCTGTACATAAACATCCCGATCAGATGCTTTTAGAAGCAACAATATTCCCGGAATAAAAAATATAACTCTTCCCTGTTTCCCTACGAATTGCTGCAACAGGTCTTTTTCAAGTTTCTGGGTTTTTGATCCGTTTTGCTGTCCCAAATCCGTGCAACTTCCATTGGAGTAATACTTCTAAATAATAATGAATTTTTTAAATTTATATCAAGGCTATAAAAATGATCAAATATTAACCGTTTCTTTTCTTCGTTAAATTTAACACTGCATTTTAATTAGCACGTTTCTGTACATAAACATCCCGATCAGATGCTTTTAGAAGCAACAATATTCCCGGAATAAAAAATATAACTCTTCCCTGTTTCCCTACGAATTGCTGCAACAGGTCTTTTTCAACTTTCTGGGTTTTTGATCCGTTTTGCTGTCCCAAATCCGTGCAACTTCCATTGGAGTAATACTTCTAAATAATAATGAATTTTTTAAATTTATATAAGGCTATAAAAATGATCAAATATTAACTGTTTCTTTTCTTCGTTAAATTTGGCACTGCATTTTAATCTGCACGTTTCTGTACATAAACATCCCGATCAGATACTTTTAGAAGCAACAATATTCCCGGAATAAAAAATATAACTCTTCCCTGTTTCCCTACGAATTGCTGCAACACGTCTTTTCCAAGTTTCTGGGTTTTTGATCCCTTTTCTTGATATTTCTGGTATTATAGGAAATGTCTTAATCCTTCTGGTTCCCCTGGTTGTTCGGGTATCATCATTATTATTCAAAAGTTCTGGGAGTTTATCTTTATTTTCATCATCACTTTCCGATTCTGAAGATGACTGGGTTGATATTCACTGCCACTTGACTCATAAACATTGTAGCTACGATGAACCGCTAATGAATCTAAAAAGTTAAAATATTATGTAAGCTTTGGTGCTATAACAGCACCAAATCCTGATAAGGTAAGTCACATATGCACATAACTTTTTCATCTGCGACAAAACAGGACTTTTTCAGAAAATGTCACTTAACCCCTTCTTCCACTTGCCCCTTCAGTTATTAATAGTGTTTTGACATTTATTTAAAGTATTTAAAAGCATTTCTGCTTAACTTTCATCGACGTTTTTTAACAGTAGATGAAACATGGATTTGTCATTATATGTCAGAGATGAAGTAGTAGCTCAAACAGTTGGTGCGAGCAGGTGAAAATATGCTAATGAAAGGGTTGAATCAGAACGAATCTACGGTTTTTTATGGTTATCGTGGCTTGATGCTTATAGACAGCCTAGCAAAAGGCTGGATCATCACCGAGGAGTATTGTACTTCACTACTGGACCATTTGAGGAGTTGCTGTTCATCTGGCGAAATCCTGTTTCACCGCAATAATGCGGCTGCACACACGTCTCGGGTTTTTACTGCAAAACTTACACTTCGATGTACTTTCACATGCACCGGATTCTGTTTCCTGCGATTACTTCCTCTTCCCAAACCTGATGAAATGACTCGCTGGATGAATATAGACTTCAAATCTGGATAAATCACAATTCAGAGCTGGATAAATCCCATTATACTGAAGGCATTAAAAAGTTGAAACGTCATCGGTCTCAATGTTTTGAAGTTGAAAAATAAAATAAATCTCAATCATTTTGTGTTTTCTTTGTCAGGCCGAGATTTTTTAAATTTCCCTCGTAGTATAAAAAACCACTTAATCAGAGCGATCCTACTAATTGTTTCGTAAAATGCGCATCAAATGTAGCAAATAAACAATTTGGTGCCTAGTGAAAAATCTTCATTAATTTATTTTTTTGCATCAAAGATCCGAATAGAATAAAATAAATTAATATTCTGTCAGAACAATTTTTAGGCGTTCAACCATTACATGTATATATTAAATAAATCTATGTTCTAATTCGTATTCGAAAAAATGGACCAACCTTTGACCAACACCTTTTACAGAATGAATTTAAATAAATTTTTTATCTCGTTGCCTCCGGGCCAGTAAGCACACCTGTGCGTACCAGCTTTATTGATAATTCATTATGGACATTTATTACGTCATGGTTTTCGCCATGAATATGTTTACATCGTGAGTAAGAAATTGTTGGCAGCGTAAAATTATATCCACAGTATGGTCAAAGGAAAACAGAGAAGCGAACTGAAACAGAAGACTGAAATATAATTATTTATTTACGTCATATTCAAAATATTAAGCCTTCAACTTAACTGTCGGCTTTTTAATACACTTTTATTAGCTTCACCTGTCATATCTAGGTAACGGAATTTTTGAACGTCCTTTTCACCCACTTCAAATTGTCAGATTAAATTGAAACTTTGCATACTTATCAAGAACCGATGACAATACAATAATTTAATAAGTTCGTCCAATTATCCCGAACAAGATCGTCAGGAACAAGGATTTGCTTTAGGGAGCCTGAGACACGATTACAACGCTCAAGGAAGGCAGTACGCGCGCAAATTACTCACTCTACTAAAAACTAAAAAATTAAAAATAAATTATAGCTTAAAAAAACTAAAAAACACGTTTTAATGGTAAACTGAACTAAAAAGTAAAAAATAATTTTTAATAAAAGAATAAAGTGATGAATGAGAAAATTAATGTGTCATTGTAAAAATAATAGTTTAAAAAACTAAAAAAATACGCTTTTATAGCAGATCGAACTAAAAAATTAAAAATAAATTATAGTTTAAAAAACTAAGAAACACGCTTTAATGGTAAACCGAACTAAAAAGTAAAAAATAATTTTTAATATAAGAATAAAGTGATGAACGAGAAAATTAATATATCATTGTAAAAAAGGTGTTTGTCTATATTTTCATACTAACTCTACTTATAGAAACGGGACTGATGGAATATTTATAATAACTGACATCGAGCACCTCACGCCTTTTACACAATGACACATTAATTTTCTCGTTCATCACTTTATTCTTATACTAAAAATTATTATTTACTTTATAGTTCGGTTTACCCTTAAAGCGTGCATTTTAGTTTATTTAAACTATAATTTATTTTGAATATGTTTAACATTTATTTGTGAGAGAGTAATAGAAACTTTCTATACAATTTCGCCAACTGTCAGACAATTATCGGCTCTCAGATCGAAAAAACATGATGGTTGAGATGAAGGAATCGAAAGAGATAACAATCCGAAGGAACCAAGTCTGGAGACTGAACCGGTTACGATAAAATTCCCCAGCCGAACCCGGTTTCCAGAGTCGGTTTGGCTGTATGTGATTGTGGGTTGTTCTAATGCAAAATGACTTCCGTTCTTTCCTTGCCGCTATAAGGCATTTCTTCCTCCAGAGCGTCACTAACACGAATTAGTTGATACTGAAAACGATCAGCAGAGACCGTTTAAACAGATTGGAGGAAGTTATAATACACGATGCTGAGATGATTCCACCTTTTACACAGCAACACCTCTTTGGCGCGGATATTGGGTTTTGTCGTACTGGTTCACCTGGATTAATCCACAGTTTTGATCTGTTTGGACATGTTGATTATCGTAGAGGATGCACTTATGTAAAAAGTTATTTTTCTTAAATCTGCAGAGCAATGACACATTAACATCAAAGTCGCTACTATTATTCTCAACAGTGAGTCTACAGCGAACTCAGCGACCTTCCATTTCAATTTTTCTAGCTTGTGTAAAAGGTTAGAAATAACTTGCGACATTATTCCGAGTTCCTGTCCGAATTCTAGCAGTGGATTTTTTTAAAGCAAGGATTTTCTTTTAAGCTGTACGTTGAATTTTTTATCGTCCAGTTTTTGGCTGCCCTGGACGTTCTGCATCATTTAAATCTAAATTTCCAGTTTGCAATTGCCGAAATCATTCCATACAATTACTAATAGAAAAAGGACTATATTCTAAAGCCACACAAATTATGTCCTCTACGTCTGCAGCATTTTCTGTTTAGTTGAAAAGTGAAACGAATGCAGTACCTAATATATTACTTTTCAAACGACATCTCGTCTACAACAGACTGTTCAGTTTAAATTCATGGTAGAATCACACATTCATTATGTTTCATTTTGAAGCTGAAAGATTGGAATTTAAAATAACTGTAGAGCGATGAAACGTAAGGGCTCAAAATTATGTTGAGGACCTAATAGTTTCCTCCACGTGCTTAATTATAAAACGTGATTCATCGTGCGGTTCAAAAAAATATTTTGAAACAAAACACATAGAATTGAATGTGATGGTGAAAAATTTATTATGAACCGAAAGTACAATTGATACTAATTTTCTGAAGATTATTTCAATCAAAGGTTGGCTGCGGTTATACCTTAGGAGGTGGTCCATTCTCAAGCTCCAATTGTCGATTACTTGATCGAGAATAATGACCGGAATGTGGCCAATAACACGTGTAATGTTTACTTCCGAGACCTCAATGGAAGCTGGCTTAACCGCGTAGACTTGAGACTTCACGTAACCACAAAGAAAATATTCCAGAGGGCTGATATTACACGACCTAGGCGTGAAATCAGCTGCACACCGAAATGATTAAAATAAGTCGTTTCATGCGCTATATAGCAACTAGCGCCATCTTGTTGGAACCGATATCACCGACATGACTTGAATTTCAGATAACAAATATTCCATCATCATGGAGCGATAGCGAATGCCATTGATAGTTACCTTCCGAGTCATCCTCATCTTTGACAAAATATGGCCCGATGGTTCCATAAACTGCACCAAATTAGTGCATTTTGTTGGATATATCGGCCGTTCTTGAATTGCTTTCGGCTGCTCATCACCCCAAATCCGACAGTTTCGTTTATTAACGTATCCATCGAGCCAAAAATGGGCCCCATCGCTAAACAAAATTCTGCGAGAAAACAGCGAATCTTCATTGAGCTGTTCCAGAGCCTATTCATTTTTTTTTCTTCGACAGTTCTTCGACAAGTTAGATTTTCAATTCTTCTATTGGAACCTTCGATGTGAAACACTAAACTCGAAGAGTTACCACTAAACACCAAATCACTTTTTAAAACTTTTCAATGCACGTTTCGCTAACCGTGTTAGCATTATCAGGAGATGATTTAATCTGATTAAAGGTTTTAAAGATTAAATCATCTCCTGATGATGTTAACATCGTTAACGAAACGTGCTTCAAAAAGTGATTTGGTCTTTAGTGGTAAATCCCTTCGAGTTTAAATTAGATTTTGTCAGCTTGTAAAGCAAGATTATTAAGCATTCGACAAACACACTTTCAGCTACCGCCGCTACATTCTCTTCACTACGTACTGGACGTTGTCTATTCAATCGCCGGTCGTCCAATAATGAAAATTGGGTTTGTAATTTTCTGATGGTATTGGCAATAGCGCGTTCGGTGGGTCGATTATTCCCACAATAACTAGTTCTAAGCGCACGAAAAACTTGCTTCACAGAGCCCTGATTTTCGTAATATAGCTCTACAATTTGGTGTCGCTGTTCCGGTGTAAATCTTTCCATGATGCAATGGTATTGAACACTGAGTCAAACTGCAGTATTTAAACAAATATATTGAAAAACAACCTTATGATGAATTACCCTTTATAAGAATTGTAGCTAAGATGATACGATCATAACAGTAGAGTGGAAGATGAAACTATGGCGAAATAGATAGAAAAATGAAACGGAAGGCAGAAAAGAACATGGAAATAGTGAGACCACTAGCTGAGACGAGAGGAGGTAAAATTAATCGATTAGCAGAAGATAGCAATAATTGGAAAGAATTTCGAAAGAGAAAACGAAAAAAAATAAGCCTTACCATCACCATCACCTTACAATATCGGTTAATTGGGAGAACTGATATTGTAAGGTGATGGGGCTGTTAAAATTAAGTGTATAAATATTTCAATACGCTATCTATCATAGTAATGGAAGAGAAACTGGGATACAAAGATAAGTAAGTAAGTAAGATTTAATGGAGGTCGCATCGGTAACAGTGACCATTTAGCGACCATATTATATTGTTGAAGAAGGCTGTTAGTTCTTAAAGTGGAGATTTAGGCGATACAGTTAGTGTTGGGGGATGTTACTCAAGCTTGTGAGAATGGAGTAGACTGATTGGAGGACTCAAGATTGAAAGCAAGAAGAAGAGAGAGAGAATGATGCTATTGTTGAAAAGGGATGGACTAGATCAAGTCTATGATGGATATATCTCTCAGGTATGAGAGAAGCAAATCGAGGTTGTCTAACCGAAGGAGTGATTTCAAATCGTTTGAGAGGTTGTAACGTGTCCTGATGTTAGTGAAGGCGCGACATTCCGTTAGGACGTGCCGGACAGACTGGGGGTCACCGCACTGAGAGCAGACGAGAGGAGGTTCAGACCTCAAAAGATATTGATGAGTAATAGCACTTTTCTAATAAGATATTTGGTGAATGAGTTGAGATCAGAAGATACTAGTGGGACAAGGGGATCCTATAGTGGAGGCTATTTTAGCCTCAGTGTCCGCTCTTTCATTTCCCGTAATACCACAATGGCCAGGAACCCATACAAATCGGAGAGAGGAGCCAAAGGCCGGAATATCTTCAATGAGGTTTAAGCAAAGCGATGCGATTGGATGTTTGTTTGACCCTTTTTCTAATGATCTTAGTGAGTTAGCGGAGTCCGAGCCGACTACCCACTTGGAAGGAGGTTGAGTATATATGAATGAAAGGGATTTTTCCATGGCTAGGTTTTCTGCAGTGACAATACTGGATTGGGAGCTTAATCGATAGTGGGAGACCAAAGTGGGAGTAAAGGAGCCTTGTGAGTAATATACAAATGCGGATCCCACTCCGGAGTTAGATTTAGAGCCATCTGTAAAGATAATGTTAGTCGGGAGAAGTGTATTCAGGGTAGAACCGAAGAGATGTTTGAAAGTAGATACTGAGGTGTGTTGTTTATCATATTGGAGCAGTGAGAAGTAAAAAGGAATGGAATGAAAGGACCATGGAGGGTGTTTTGAAGGAGTAATTGGGTAACAGTCTAGAGGGGGGAGATTGAATTTGTCCTTGAGTGATGTAAATGAGTGAAGCAAGCTTGGCGAGGATGAAGTTCTGGAGTGAAGTGATGAGTTGCTGGGAGTCAAGGGATTAAGGAGAGTATTGCCTTGGGGAAGAAATGGCCTGGAGGCCAAACTGTAGCAATAGTTCATAAGAAGTTGGATACGCCGATACGACAAGGCTTCTATCTCTGCTTCGCAGTGGAGGCTGGTGACAGGGGTAGTGCGGAAAAGTAAAAGTAAAGTGTTTGGGTTAGAGGCGCATCAGCAACTAGGCTATTTAGCGACTGGACCTACAGCTTAACGTGGGTTCCGAACCACGGTCATCAGCTTCCGACAAACCCAGGCCAGCACCCCCCTCGGGCTATAAAACCTTGGTTATGTGCCTACCCATAAGTCTATCAGGAAACCTACCGACTGGTGAGTGACCAACGTAGAACACTTCTCAGAAGGCATCCGGCCTTACCCAGCCTTTAACTGGCGTGACTGAGGGGTAATTCGTAGTCGGATTTTACACTCTTGCCTAGAAACAATCACAAACATTTAGGAAAGATAAACGGACAGAAGAAAGAAAAATAACCATCCGAGCGCTGGAATCGAACCAGCTATCGCTCCAGTGCGGATTCGGCAAAGCAGGCGCTCTTACCGCCGCACCAACGCGACCGGCAGTGCGGAAAAGACCTAGGGACATTCTGATAGCAGAATTTTGAGTTGGATCAATCAGTTTAAGATAAGAGGCTGGAGCAGAATGGTACAGTACAGCCGTAATCTATCTTCGGCCTGATTGCTGTTAAGTAAAGTTTCCTAAGAGAACGATAATCAGCACCCCAAGTAGAGTGCGCAAGATATTTTATCAGTCTTAGTGACCTTGTGCAGCGAGATCTAAGTTCCGTCAATTGTGGTTTCCATGAAAGACGATGATCAAATATGAGACCTAGGAATTTTCCGGAAGTCTGAGAAAGAATGTTTCGGCCCAAGAATGTGAACGAGTGAAGTCTAGGGCATTGATTCTTTCTGCAAAAGTGCACAATTGAGGATTTTTCAGGTGAAAAATTGAAGCCCGAATGGATGGTCCAAGCTGTGAGTTCTCCGAGTACATTCTGAATTCTTCTCTCGCACACTCGAGTGCTGCGGGAGGAGTAGTAAAATAGGATATCATCTGCGTATAGACAGTATTCGACTTTTTGGGTAAAGATTTCGGAAATGCTGTTAATAGCTATGTTGAATAGGGCTTAGGACTGATCCTTGTGGCACCCCATTCTCCTGAGCGCGAAAGGAAGACAATTGACCTCTTATTCTCACTGCTAAGATGCGACTAGATAAGAAGTTATTAATGAATTTTATAAGTGAACCTCTGAATCCCCATTGATGTAGGTGTTTTATGATTTTGAATCTCCAAACTGTATCGAATGCAGACTTCATGTCAAGGAACGAAGCAATAAGGTGATGGCCTCTGGAGAAAGACTCTTTGATATTTTGATCAAATCTTACTAGGTGGTCAATTGTTGACCGGTTTGAGCGAAAACCAAGTTGGTGGATGTCAAGAAGAGAGTCCTTCTCAAGAAGCCATGAAAGTCTGCGTTGTACCATTCGCTCCATAATCTTGCATAGATGGTCGGTGAGTGAGATAGGTCTATAGCTAGAAGTAAGCGTGTGAGGTTTACCGGGCTTATCAAGATGGAAAGGCGCCAGGCAGATGGGAAAGTTCCTGTTATCCAGATGTCGTTATATGCTTCTAGAAGAAATTGAATCATGGAGGGAGGAAGCTGTTGATTAGGGGAATTGGAATAAGATCAGGACCTGGAGAGCTGGGTCTGCATTTTTGCAGACCCCAGCGTAATTCTTTTAAAGAAAAGGGCAGATTGTAGAAGGACGAATGCGGATCGTTGAAGTTGAGTGTTGGTTCATTTTGCGATTTATATCTTACAAATTCAGGGGAAAGGTTTGCATTGCTGAAGATAAAAATGTGGAACGCTTCACGATTTTGCGTGTCATCCTTGCGCAGTGGCCATGCTAATCTTCTCTGTATCGTTACAATTTTAGTATATGTACCGCCGAAGCGAGTACGGATACAAAGGGCTGTCCTCTAAGAGTATCACAACTATAAAACAAAATGAAGGGCAATGTTAGCTACAATTGATAATCGGGAAATTTTTAAGAGGGTTGCTATTTATGTATCCGGAATTGGTAACAATGTGTTTCTAGGCGCCATCTGACATATGCATCGTTGCAAAAGTTTGACATTGTTGACTGTATACGCACTCAGAACCTTTTATCATACGGATGCTATTTATGTTGTTTAGTGACTTGAAAATTTCATCTCACTCAAAAAATGGAATTAAATCATGAAAATTTTAGTGCGATGATTTACTATGACTTGCGACGTGGATTATCTCAACACTGCATCGAGCAACTCACTTCGACTTTTGATGATGAAGCACTATCTAAAACCACTGTATATCATTTGTTCAGTGAATTCAATGGTGGCCGTCGTTCGACGCTCACTGGCGAATTTAAAGAAGGTCGTCCAAAATCTGTTGTGTCAGAAAACGTCGATACTGTGCACGAACTAATAAAACCAGATCGTCATGTAATATACCGTGAGATTGAGGTATCCCTGGGCATTACTACGGCAAGCATACACAAGATTGTATGTGAACATTTAACAGTGAAAAAGATTTCGTGTCGAGTGGTGTAAAGAAATGCTCAAAAAATACAATCGTGGTGTGTCAAAAGTCATGTATATCATCTACACACGTGACGAATCTTAGATCTATGCATATGAACCCGAAAGTAAATAGCAGTCTGTATGGGTCTTTCAAAATGAGCCAAGCCTAACAAAAGTTGTTCGGGCAAGAAGTACTTCGAAGCAAAAGGTCGCCGGTTTTTTTTGGGATAAATGGATATGTTGCTACAGTGCCACTAGAGAATCGTAGAACGGCCAATTATGAATGGTACACAACCGTCTGTTTTGCCAGAAGTCTTTGAAAAAATAAGAAAAATTAACCAGCGACGCAGAATCATTGTTTACCATGTCAACGCGATCTCTCACACATCGTACCGTACAACTCAATATTTGACTGGTCAACATCTAATTGATTTGGCACATAGTGATTTTTTTTTGTTCCCGTCCGTGAAGAACATCGTGGTCAACGATTTTCAACGCCAGGAAAAGCGGTTGATGCATTCAAAATGTATGTTTTCGAGATATATCAATCGGAATGGAAATAGTTCTATGAAAAGTGGTTCAAACGTATGCAAAAGTATATCGATCATCGCGAAGAATGTTTTTAAAAACAATAAAACTATTTTCCATGATAAATTTTTGTTTTTATTTATTATTTCGGATACATAAAAATCAACCGTGTAATATCATAATATCAATAATATCATTTAAATATCGCCTTAGGTATTCTATAGATCAAATTTTTGATTACTCTTTCACACATGCCACGTGGTATGTTTTCAATGGCGGTCTGAATGTTTCGTTAAAATCGGCGCCATACATTGGCCATACGACATAACAAGCGTCACTTGGCCAATTTGTGGATGGTTGAAAGTTGGCGCTTGTGAAGTTTGCATTCGCCACTTGCTGATGGGTTGTCGGTTTTATGTCCCACATCAAAGAAACTGGCGCACGCTGGTACATATGCCAAGTCCCCATCCAGACATTGGCCACACCGTGAGCTATCTTTTCAACGCCTCGAGACACTTTTTTACTTTCTTTTATGAGTGATATTGACGTTGGCTCAGTTTATTGTGAACTAATGATGTGGCAAGTGTATAGCCAATGTGTGGATGCCCACTTGTCATGTATGAAAGAACAGTCAACGTTTGGTGGCGGCCATTAACCTGGCCATGTGTGGCGCCGACTTAAGACCAAGAATTGCCCGGAGTTTATTTTAGTAAACCAGAGATTTAACATAATTCCACAAGAAATAATCCAAGGGCGTGAGATAAAATGATCTTTGTGGACAGTTGACCTTGTCTTTTCTCGAAATATCGCGTACAGGAAACTTTTCTTACAAAACATCGATTGTCTGGTAAGATGTGTGACAAGTCGTACCGCCCTGTTGAAAGAAAATATTGTTTACATCAATATTTATTTTGAGTTCAAGCCAAAGATATTCTGTTAGGATATTGCTATAGTCTTCATCACTAACATTTTTCATCATTGTGCCCGTCCAAATGAGGTCATATCGCTCGTTTAACTCAAAAACCGCACCAAACAATGACTTTCTGTGGATGCGGACGTAATTCCCGAAGCACTTGACGATTTTTATCGGCCGAAATTGCCAAAAACCTATTAAGCTGGGCTTTGATACGAGGGTAGTGCCAGAAGTACCTCGACATAACAAAGAAAACACAATAAATATGGGAAAAAATATATTTATTTCTTTACATAGTATTCTTTTAACTCGGTGCAGTTTTCCCAGCGATGTTCAATAGCTTCAATTCCCTGTTTATCGTGAGAATCGTCGAGCTGCTCAAAATAGTCATTAACCGCAGACTCTAAATCTGGCAGGGCTAAATCTGGAATAAGTTGCGTGAGGAGGCAATTCGAACTTTAACTCATTGATTTTGCCCATCGCGATAACGGATGTGTGAACTGCGGCATTGGCTTGATGAAACAAAACTTTCTTTTTCGTCAAATGCAGCCAATTTTTCTTAATTTCATCTCTCAAATGCTGCAATAAGTTCACATAATTCTCACCGTTGATTGTTTTTCCTTTCTGAAGATAATCAATGAAAATTATTCCACGCAGATCCCAAAAAACTGACGCTATGACCTCGCCTACAGACGGAACTGTCTTCGCCTTATTTGGAACTGATTCTTCCCTTTCAGTCCATTGTTTTGACTGTTCCTTCGCCTCAGGTGTGAAGTAATGGACCCGAATTTCATCCATAGTTATAAATCGATGCGAAACTCTGTTTTATTCCCGTGAAACTTCGCCAAACACTCGATTGAGATATCCTCTCGACACTATTTTTGTTCTATTGTGAGTAATCGCGGCACTCATCTTGCGCACAGCTTTTTCATGTCTAAATTTTCAGTCAATATGCGATGTACAGCACTTTTTGAAATGCCTACCATATCTGCTAGCTCGCGCAGTTTCAGTCGACGGTCATCCAATACCATCTTGAGGATTTTCTTCACCATTTCTGACTTGGTCGTTTTATTTGGTCGACCACTGCGATGTTCGTCTTGGCAGCTCCTACGGTCTCGTTTAAACTCTACCGCCCAATATTTTACTATAGTAAACGAAGGAGCTGACTCCCCCAGAATAAAATTTAGCTCCGTTTTGATATCGGTTGGGCTGAGACCTTTCAAATAAAACTGTTGCATCATGTAACAATGACCAATTTTGGTCTATGTTTATAAATTCACTGAGAGCGTTCACTATTAATGGCTGCCAAACAAATACTAAATAACGTAATGTCGTCAAAATTCAAACAAGCTTTATAAGGTTGATACTTTCTATCATAGTCATTCTTTTTCAAACAACAACCAACATCTATACGTCAGGTCGGGTACTTTGAGACTTCCCTCATAAGAAGTGCGCTTCGTCGGAAAACTATTTTCTATTTACATTTACATTTCAAACAGTGTTGCCGATATTACGTTTCAAGGCTGTAACACTTATTGAAAAACTCTTTATATTCATCGTGTTCATGCAGTTATATTTAACTGATAATACATATAGGCTTGAAATTGATGTAAAATAAATAATGTGACCCAGTTAAGATAAGAAACGTTCTAGTGAAAATCTAATGCAATTTTCTATTTTATTTCGTAGGTTTTTTAGCGGTCTACTTTATATTCATTAAACTTTTGTTTCGTTCGGTTTTCATCACAAATTGATTTAATAACGTGTTTCGGTATAATTAGTTCTCACTAGTTAATTGCTTTGTTATTTTTCGATTCTAGTTCCTGAACTGTTGCCTTTAGGAAATTCCGATCAGTTTTGCATTATTTTACAATGCGGATGCCCGGACTGTAAAGTATACATTCAAACGTTGAATGTGTCTATGTATTTAACGTTTGATTGACTTCTAGGGTTTGGGTTTTCCTATTTCAGGAGGTATCAAAATTATACTGGGGCTCAAAAAATGTGAAACACCCACTATACAAAGTATGTAAAAATAATGGAACATTTTAACTAAAAAAAACAATTAGTTATTCTGTGAAAATTATTTCTTTAATACACTGCTGGGTACGTTTAACCAATGCTAGCACAGATGTTTTATGACGTATTTCGTAATTGCCTCAATAATCCTTGTCACTACTTCTTGAACTTATGTTACACTGTCATAAAACGTTCCTTTTATGGCCAGTTTAAATGTTGGGAAAATGAAATAGTCACCCGGAGATGTATCAGGCGAATGCGGAGGATGCTGAAACACACTTACTTGTTGTGAATCACAAATTCACGAATAGCGACGGTCCTATGAGACTGCGCATTATATTGCAAGAAAAACCAACTTCCCGGCGCTCGATTATCTCTTTGGTCATATTTAATTCTTTCGCTATCCCTCTCCACAGCCCAATTCGCATCCCAGGCGATCATTTCACACATTTTTTCCACCAATTCATCGCGATTTTTGTTTTTTTTGCGCCAGCCTGGCTTTTAGTCGTCTTCCAAGGCATCACGACCGTCCTGGAATCGCTTATCCCACTCGAACACACGTGTACACGTTTTTGTTTGAAAGTTTTTTTAAGCTTGAAACAAAATTTAGTTTTGGCTCTTTGTTCCATCGTGTTTTTGTGATGAGGTGACAAAAGGTAGCGTCATTTTAAGAGCTATAACTAACCATGTTAGCATCTTCAGCAGATGATTTAATGTGACTAAATCAGATGATGGTCATCAGATGAAATTTATGAAATTTATGAGAATGAAATTTATTTTATGAGACATGAAAGTTAAGAAGGTATTTCCAAAATGTACATAAATATACAATTAAAATGAATGAAATATATGTGTTGCATCATTTTAAATCATTTTGATAAGTCATACAGATAAATGTGTTGCCAAATGAAGGATGTTAATCGTTCTTCTCGATGCGCCTTTCGCTAACCATGTTAGCATGATCAGGATATGATTTAATCTGATTAAATCAGATGATAGTTATCAGATCGTAATCGGATAATCTGATTAAATAAGAAAATGAAATTTATTTAACGCGATATAAAATTTAAGAAGATATTTCCAAAATTTGCACAATCATACAATTAACATGAATGAGATATGTAAGTGTTGCATCATTATAAATAATTTTAAAAAACCATACCGACAAATGAATTGCCAAATGAACGATGTTAATATGTCGATGTTTCGAATACCAAATAGTCAATGACAAATATCGGTACTGAAAGGGAATTTCATTGAATTACTGATGTTAACCGGTGATATAACGTGATATTAGACATGCGTGCGGTCGCGCAACTTATATAGGAGAGCTAGAGCTAACAGTTTCTTGAATGAATCAGGATTCAGGTGGTTGAGTTTGAAATCCGACTAAGAAGTCTTTCACTCTCAGATCGCCGCAAAATCGCGTCATCGCTCATTTTAGTGACCCCAGTGGCGTAGTAGTATTTTAATAAAAACAAATATATATAAATATAATTACACATTTTTAAGAATCTTTAAAATTTTAATAAAGTCTTCGGGAAATATTGAAAAATCGAATGAAAATAAGAGCAATTAGCAACATTTTCAAAGAGTTCTGCATTAATCGGAAAAGATAGTGATTCAATGATGTGAATTTTGGAAAATTAGTTTATTCATCGGCGAAGAATTGTTCGCTCTTGCAAACAGCTTTGCCGTTGCAGTATGCTGCTGGCAAATACAGAATATGGCCTTTAGATCGTGAATATGTTTCTTTACCCTCGATGTGTACAGTTCACCAGGTAGATACGAGGGTCGTTTGAAAAGTTATCGACCTGAGGCAGAGATGGCGCAATTGACTAAATAGCTATGATATTTTTCAAATATAATTTGTTTGATTTAACTTATTTGGTTTAAACGATGTTATGTTAATGTTAGTGTTAGCCCTGGAGAGAGCAGAGGAAATCAGAGCAAACTAGCCAAGAAGAACCTTGTTTAGAGGAGATGCTCTTGAGTGCTCTGTGAATTGCAGAGTCAACTGAAAATACGGAAGCTATGGAGAGAAACAAAATTTGTTTAAAAAAATGGGTCTTTCAAATATGATTTTTTGGATGGCATGTCTCGAGGTTTTAGACATCTGCATGTAGTGGCTTGTTTGTGGAGAAGTATTTTCAAGTTGTTTTGTTATTTTCGGAAAAATTGATAAAATTCAAATTTAAGCTGTCATAAAGTACTTTGTTTTAAAAGGTTTTATCATGACAGACAAACAATGAGTTAGTAAACAATGATTATGAATGCCCGAGACACCCACAAACCGCGACGGCGAACAAAATTCGTCACAAAAATATCACAGGTCGACATGACTTTTGTAACATTGATGAGAATGCTCTTTTTGCATTTCATTTGGGCAGCTATTAAAACATCTTTTCACAAAAATGGCCTAGCGCGTTCCATTTTCAAGTACCTGCTTCTCCTTTATATCTTGCAATCATTGAAATTATTTACCTGACTGTCTGTACCTGACTTTGGAATACAAAGGTAAGGAGTACTTTGGTACAAACTATTGCTGTGTTTGTGTCTGTGTAACAGTAGGGCAACAAAAGAATATTACAGTAAGAAAGACTGGCCTCATAGAACTTATTTTAAACCTGGTGCTTCAAACATAAAATATGCCCCCCTTGTTAACCCAAAAAAGGTGCTTCTTCCGCCTCTCCATATTAAGCTTGGACTAATGTAAAACTTTGTCAAAGCCATGGACAAACAAGGTAATGATTTCGAGTACCTAAAAAATATTTCCTCAATTAACGGCCGGTTCTACAATAATTCTACAAGAATATACCAAGTGTAGCTTATAACTGATGTATTCTTGCATTATAGAACAGGCCCTAAGTGATGCAAAACTAAAAGAAGGCATTTTTATTGGACCTCAAAGCTTCTAAAAGGAAGGAAGCTTCTAGATGATTTCCGTTTTAAAAAAAAACAATTATATGAAAAGGAATTGGTAGCTTGGAAATGTTTTATTAGTATAGTGGAAGGATTTCTGGGCAACAGAAAAGATGGAAAGTATAAAAACCTCATAAATGAGCCCTTGAAAGTCTATGAACTACTAGGGTATCGCATGCCCTCAAAAATGCATTTTTTTACACTCCCAATTGAATTTTGCTCAGTAATGTCTTTGCATAAATTTAACACGTTCTTCATGTTTATATTGAATAAATATTAGATTGTAAAAATATATCGTCTCCTTTTTTTCCCAACCACCAACCCCCTGTAACAAAGAACTGTACGAGTTATAGGAATCAGCTTATCATTTTCGGATTTAATACTACAGAATATTTCATATTCATTATTTTCATCAATAGTACCTCAAAAAAAATTAATTTTTTGACTTGTGTATTTTTTAAGAGTAGATGCAACATCAATTCACTATTACATAGATGAAGTAATCATATATATATGTGTGTGTGTGTGTGTGTGGGTTCCTCATGAGAATGTGGAACCCAGCACTCCTCTTTCCAAACCAGAAGAAATGGCGCGTTGGGCAAAGATGAATTCCAAATGATGAGTTCAACGTTAAGGTAAGCGCCTATTTTGCAGAATTGGACTAATTGCTTTATTCTGCGGGTATTAAAAAGTTGGAACACCGGTGATCTAAAAATTTATTGAATTGCAAGATGATTACGTTGAAAATATTTCAAAAATCTTGCAGTTTCTCTATCAGAACCCTTGTAATCCACATAAAGGCAAAAGAGTTATAATAGACCATCGATCTAATATTGCATTTTCAAAAGAAATATTTGTGTTGCGTACATAATCTTTCATGTTCCGTAATTTGCTTCGTTAATAGTACCATAAAAATGATAACGATTACTCTTACCATACTTCCTTGAGGATTTTAAGATTTCTAAAATCAAATTCGTCTCTGTATAATATACTAGTTATACTTTATATTTTATATAGTAAATATATAGTAAATTTATATAGTAAATTTATATTATTTCTGGTAGATAAATAGCTGCCTATTAATTATATATTATATAAACAAACGGTAGTCTGTAATAGTTTTTATTAAAAAAAATAGTTTTTATTAGAGATACTGTAATCAAGTTTTATTAACTGTTTAATTTATTTAAATATATTTTCGTTAAAAAGCAAAAACTTAATGACTAGTTTAGATAATGTAACCACTGTATCAGCCAATGATGATTAACAATTTGTTGATCCATCCAAATTCGTACCACACTCAATTACCAACTCGACTAGATCTCAGCTTAATGAGCTTATTGACTGGATCTTGTTATGTCTCATTCCAACCTACTTACGTTACTATCATGAGAACATCAGGTGACTAAATAAAATCCAAAGTATTTATCGATTCATTCAAATTTATTTTGTCTGATTTAAAGTAATCCCCTCTCACTGAAATACATTCATTCTAACGTTTTTTCTGTCTTGAAAATAGTTTTTACACTGGACTTCTGGTATTTCCTTCAAAGCGGACAACGAACTCACTTATGGGGGATTTCTACTTTGTTGGGTTCAAAAAAATCGATATTATTTTTACAAATTTCAAATGTACATATTCTTAAGTATACGTAATTAAAATTTTAAGTCAAAATGTTTAATATTAACGAAGTTACAGCCTGTTTAAAATCAAGTGGATAGCGCGCAAAGTACGGAGAGTTGAGGTTTACCTGCGCGCTATAGTCGTTATTGTCCTGGCATTTCAGAACCCTCGCACATTACAGACTAAACTGACTAAACTATTATACGATAGTTTAGTCGAATTGAACTGTTTACTGACTGTCTTCAAATAATGGATGGGTAAGTAATCTTAAAATGTTGAATGATTTTCTCAGTATGAATAATTCTGTCGAATTCACTTTATTATTGGCCGATTTGAAATCTTTTAAGTATGCGCGCTGGCATACGCCTTCACGGTAATTAAAAGACCTATCAAACTATCGGCCGATCAAAAGTTACAAACTTTTGATCTGCGGGGGGGTTTCAAACTTGCTTGAAACGTCGTGTTGGTTCAGTATTACCCATATCGTTCACAGCGAAGGAAATACTTTTAAAAAATATTAGTTTTAAATATATATTTTTCAATTAAAATGTGTGTATCGATAAAACAAAGTCCATCTAGCCATCAAAGCCCTGGACGTAAATCAGGAAAACGACAATTTCACAGTAACCGTTTCACGTTTTTAGTAGTGAGTACATCAGCGGCAAAATTACACTATCGAAAAGATTTAGAAGTAGCGATAAATCCCATGCACGGATATCGTACTATTAATTTTTTGGTTGTGTTTAATTTAATATCTACTCTGGTGAAATGCAAAGTTTGAAGTCAAGTTCTATATAAAAGGTAAACAAGGCTTAGGTTTTATACTTGTTGGGTCTTGTGAGTGTTAACCAAGTGAAATTAATACCCGCCAGAGTGCTATACGGCCCAGGTATCGCCGATTAAATGTAAGTATAAACAAGAAGGAAAAAGGAATGAAAACTTTAAAGGCATTTTTCCTTTTCGGATTTTCTCATTTAACTTCTGATGAATGGAATTGGCTAAACATAGTCTCAAAATACGCGGAAACGTTTATTTTAAAGTATCTGAATTGAATTTTTGAATTGAATATTGAATTTTTCCGAAATTATTATCAACTGAAAACATTTTTGGCAAATTTAAAATAAATTTTATTTATTCTTTTTTTTCGGAAAAAAAATTATATCATAATAGTCTATACACTGCATTATCATCTATAAATTGATAAAAAAATAGATTTTTTCGTTTTAGATAATTAGTATCCTGTCGAAAAATTCCGACCAGGCCACCACAGAAATTTTTGGCTTTTACATTTTTTGTTTCGTTAATACAAATATAATAAAACGAATACAGAGTTTCTTTATTTTATCTTTAATATTTTTTTTAAATTAACCTTTAAAAAAATATCTGTTTTTGGGTCCCACAAAGTAGAAATCCCTCTTAAATAGATTCAAAACTACGTTCAAGAAATTATTTGTTCTTGCAGAGATCTGTGTTTGTTTGATGTTTAGTGAAAAATTGATGAATAATTATTGTAGTGTGATTTAGGATTGTAGTGAGAATTAATATTGTACTGTGAATTAATATTGTGGTGTGAATAGCTAGTGGAATAGTGGAAGCTGAGTAGCTATGCCAGTATGATCTAACCCCATTTTTTGCTGCAAATTTAGGTTTTTTTTCGAATAGGTTTACACAAATGATGCAAAACTCTTAAATATTATTCTTCTCTTTGACTAGCTGGAAAAAATCTTTGTAGACAATACCACGGTAATCGAAGAAAATAATTAACGTGACTTTGACTAATTTTTAGCCGACTTTGACGTGGCTTTTTCAGTGTAGGTTCATCTTTAGCACTACCAGGTCCGTAAATATGAAATCGAAATTTGCCCATAGAAGGCCCTAGCTGTCAATGTAGTTACCGTCAAACCGCGTCAAATTGCGTTAAACCATCGTCATTGGCGCCATTTGCTTGTTGAGGTCTGACAAAGATTTTCAACTCACAACAATACAAGTTTCATAAAACAGCATAGTTTGCTGTAACGTTGAACATATCAAATTTTGTGCCTGGAAATTACGATTTGCGGACAGCATTGATTTTCTGTTACTATTTGAAGAAAACTGCTTCAGAATCGCATCGCATAAAATGCTTGTCGATGCTTACAGTGAGCATGCTCGTGGTAAATCACAGTGCTTTAAGTGGTTTAAAAAAATTCAAAAGAGGCAATTTTGACGTGAGAAGCGAAAAACGTGAATGACCCCGAAAAAGTTGGAGGACAGCGAATTGCAAGCATTATTTGATGACAAGCGTCTCTATACGTTTGAAAGCCATGGGAAAGATCCAGAAGATGGGAAAATGAAAACAGAAAAACCACTTGCGAAATGGTCCTCTCCAGATACAAAAGAATGTCATTTTAAAGGGGGCTTATAAAAGTAAAGCTGATTCTATTGCGGATTTCCGAATCTAAATTTGCTCTAGAATTAACTAGACTATTGAATTATCTAAACGGTCCCATATACTCAATTGGAGAAGCCAAATGCATTGATGTTGGAGTAAGGGGCGGAATTATCACGAACAGTGATAATTTTATTTTTATTTATGCTAATCCAGCCAGCTCCATTGAAATCCTCTGCCCAAGATATATATATATATATATATATATATATATATATATATATATATATATATATATATATATATATATATATATATATATATATTAGTATATATATATATATATATATATATATATATATATATATATATATATATATATATATATATATATATATATATATATATATATATATATATATGTATATATATATAGTAGTCCACAATCTCCAAATATATTCCTAAAGCTGAAATTTTTCTGTCCTCAGCAAATGTATTGAACATAACCTGACTCTTTTTCAGGTTTCTTTTTAAGGCAAATCGTTCGCCGGCCCTTTGCAGCTCCTGTATTCTTCTTTGTGGCCTCTTTGGGTCTTGTGAAAGGAGAATAGTTATCATCGGCAAATCCAAGGTGGTTTAAGTTTACACCATTGATCTTCACACCATCCTGTTCCCAATCTAGATTACGGAATACTTCTTCAAGGCAGGCTAAGAAAATAATAGACTACGCTCTACATTATTTCCAACTTCAAGATCATCAAGATGAATTGTCGCTGTAGCTTCATCATATATCGATCCTAATAGGTTTGCATATGCTTTTTTAACCCCTGGCAAAGCAATGCATCCATCCGTTATAGCCTGCTTTGAGATTGAGTCAAATGCTTTTTCGTACTCGATAAAAGCCAAGCACAGTGACATGGTGTATTCGTTGTGCCTCTCTATGGCCTGCTGTATAACCTGGATGAAATCCACTTTCGAATATTGCTTCTTCTCTTGGTTGTGCGCCATTCAATTTTCTTAATATTCTTTTAGATAATATCTTGGTAAAAATCTTGGACATTTTGAGTATAATTTTACCTGTGTTTTATGTAAAGTCCGACAACCAGCTTTTAGCATTTCGACAGTTGCACTGTCCTTTCCTGAAGCCTTGACGTTTTTCATCGATTCTATAGCATTTGTTACTTCCTCTATTAGGATATCTGGCATTTGTTCTTCCGTGGGTATTGTTGTCGTTGGTTCTGATGTTCGTATAACTGTGAATAAAATGTTCTGACCATCTCTAACCTTTCCGTACGTGTCCTGCATCCTCACGCATTAAGGCATACATTTGCGTTATTTTCTTTCTCAGCTTCTGTTTAGCCTTGTTAATTCCATTGTTTTCATCTAGAATTTTTTATACTAGCTGCATGTTGAACCTGCCCGTCTCCTCTCTGATATGTTTTCTAATAGTTTTGCAGAGCTCAGCGTACTCGACCATGCCAAAAGGGCTCCCTGCATTTCTCATTGTCTATCGTTTTTTCATTAAATCAATGGTCTCACTGGAGATTTTTTCTGTTTGAGATATTTTTCTTCTGGTGCTATTTAAGCAGCCGTTTCAAGCATATTGTTGGTTATTTCTTCATATTGAACTAATATTTCCATCTTCTCCGGGTCTTCTAACATAACAAAGCGGTTCGACAAAGTAATCTCAAAATCGCCGCCCCTCTCCAGCAATTTCCCAGAATCCACTTTGACCTTCTTTGTCCTACCATTCGATGATTACTTCTAACATTAAAATTGTTAAGGACAGTACAATTGCAACATATTGTTTTATCGTTGGTCATGTAATCAATTCCATTTGTGAGTCCAGACGGACTTTCTCATATCAATTTTCTGCTGATATTCTCCTAATATACATATATATATATGTATATATATATATATATATATATATATATATATATATATATATATATATATATATATATATATATATATATATATATATATACATATATATATATATATATATATATATATATATATATATATATATATATATATATATATATATATTATTTAAATATTAAGGCCTATATATTATATTCATCTTAGTAATTTAAAAAATCGTGGATTAATTCAGCTAAGACATCGACCAGCACCGTAAAACCATGTATCCGCACCCAAAAGTTGTCACTTAAGTCACCTGACCATTGTCAGGTGTTATTACTGATCGTTACTAGCAGCAACTGATTCGTGTTAGTGACGGTTTGATGACAGAAACGCCTCATATTGGCAAGAGAAGAAGGGAAGTCATTTTGCTTCACGAAAACGTATGGTCTCATTCAGCAAAAATGTCTCTTGAAGCGATTACCAAGTGTGATTTGAATCAATTTGCTGCTTATTTAAAAATATACTACAGTGCGGTTCAAGATATATCGTTGACCGAATAGCTGCAATACACTGTTAACAACCCCTGTCGTAACGAAACCCGGCAAAGTTGCGAAAAACGTAAACAGGGTTGGGCCTAATAAAATAACAGGTAAAAATATGAAATTAATTTTATATCTGGTTTAGTAGTTTGGAATTATTTTCTTATCGCATTCCTTTTCTTAAACAGTGCAGTTCTATAATTTTGATCGTATTTTTACTATTCCAAATATGCTAAAAATGTGACGTTCTTGGCAAGATAATGATCATTGTGCCTCTAGTAGTGCTAATTTTAAAAGAAAACATTTTTCTCCGATGCTAAGCAAATTGTTAAAACTGTGTATTGAATAGGGGGTTTAATGTAAATGCAGCCGGAGCAGAAACGTCTTCATTAACGAAAACGCCATTGTCTACAGTTAAAGATATTGTGACGAAGCCAATTAAAGCCAAAAAAGTTCGTAAAAGCAAATGTGTTGACGAAACCGACAAATACTTAATTCGAAGCAAAATGTATATGTATGAAGAGCAAACTGTGCCTGCATTGTATTTATTGCAACAGCGACTGAGGAAAGATGAAATCAACATTCTTTGCAGCATAACTAGCCTCCAGAGAATATTATCTCTAATTGGTTTTGCATATTGGACCATTAATAAAAGACAAATACTAATGGAATCACAACGATGGCGGTTTGACTACTTAAACTCTATAAACAAAACTAATTAGAAAATTGTCTCATTATCTACCTTGATAAAACATGGTTGGATACACATGAGAAGCCAGCAAAAGGATGGAGATACATCAAGAAAATGCCAAACCAAAGATCCTGCAAACAAGGGAAAAAGAATTATAATTTTACATATTGGTTCCGAGGATGGATGGGTTGCAAATTATTTACGGTTGTCCTCAAAAATATTAAACATTCATCTTTGGACTACCATAACGACACCACAGGAGAACTTTTTGATGATTGGTTTATAAATAGCCTTTTGCCCAATATGCCTAAGGAAATCCTAATTGTAATGGACAACGCTAGTTATCATAACCGGCAAAAAAAAATTCCTAATGCAAATTACACCATATTAGAAATTCAGAACTATATGATAAAAAACGATATATACTTCGAAAATACATATTACAAAATGTGATCTTCTAGAAACATTAAAGACATTTAATATTAAAAATTAATATGTATGTGATACCATTGCTGCCGATATAGGACATACGGTTATACGCCTTTCCCCGTATTACAGTATTTTTTATTCAATTGAGCATATGTGGCATCAGGTAAAATCCAATGTTAGAGCAGAAAACATTTATTCGACTCTAAGTGCAAGTGCTGCAATATTAATTAGGAAAGTTGTAGATATTATTCCCAAAGAAAGTTTGAAAAATTCGATTTACCATGTTATTAAAATAAAAGATTCCTATGTATCATTTACTAATAATATAGAACCACTTATTATTAATGTAGATCAAAGTGACAGTGAAAGTGAAACCGAATTAAATGTATAACTAAATTTAAGTTATAATTTTTATTGTACTAATAGATAAATTTATTTATTTGTTTATTTTTATTGTACTAATAAATTCAAAATAAGCAAACCAATAAAAAGTGTTTTCTGTCATACATGATAATAATAATAATAACAATTATCATTTCATGGCGATTGACATTTGCAAAAAAACTCATAACTGGAAAGCTCCTGGACCAGATGGACTACATAACTTCTGGATTTAAAACTTTACGGCTACCCACTGCCAACTTGTTAGTGCATTTAAAGAGGTAATGATAAATCCTGATACTTTCAAGAATTTTTGTATGGAAGGCAATACATATCTTCTGTACAAAAAGGGTGATGCTAAGCAACCCAACAACTACAGACCCATCACATGTCTGTCAGTATTGTATAAACTGTTGACAGCCCTAATCAATGAAAAAATTTACAAACATTGTAAGGAAAACGATATATTTGAAGAAGAGCAGAAAGGATGTATAAGAGCAAGTATGGGATGCAAAGAACAGCTAACGGTCAATGCTATAGTTCTCGAACAAGACCAGAAAAGAAAACGCAACCGAAACAACTGCTATATAGACTACAGGAAAGGCTTCGATAGTATTACTAGAAGTCATAAAAATTTATAAAATAAACCCTCCCATAATTAATTCCTTAAGGTGCTTGATGGGGAAATGGAAAACAAATCTCTTTATCAATCAACAATGCATTACAACTGCAAATATCGAGAGAGAATTTTTTCAGGGAGACTCCCTTTCTCCAGTTTGGTTTTGTCTAGCCCTAAACCCTATGTCTAGATTACTGAACAACAGTAATATAGGATATAAACTAAAAATGAGGAATCCACGAAAGCTCCCGCATAACTCCCGATGACCTTAAACTCTATTTAGACACTAGAGAAAATCTAAACTCCTTAATAAAAATGGTAGAAGAATTTAGTAGGGATATCAAAATGTCATTCGGACTTGACAAATGCTCGACCATTAGCATTCAGACAGAAATAGTCAATAATCAACATTCAACACAACGGTACATACAACAACTGGTATCAGAAGAATCCTATAAATATTTAGGTATACCTCAAAACAAGAAACTTAACCATAGCCAGTTAAAGAAGGACTTCTCTACTATGTGCCAAAAGAGGCTTACAAAACTTTTAAATACCAAACCGTACAGTGGAAACCTGGTTAGAGCGATCAATGGATGGGCAGTGCCAACTCTGACCTATTCTTTTGGTATTGTTAAATGGCAGAAACAGACTCTTGTTGGACTAGATAGATTAACACGACGAACATTGACAAATTCCTAGTCTATATATTCCGAGAAAGTTGGGAGGCAGAGGCCTCGTGAACATTAAGAATCTTTGTCTGAACCAGGGGAGTAAGATGAGAGAGGACTTCATTAATTCAAGCAGCCCGCTAATGAAGTTGGTTTCTAAGGAGGACCGGGGTTTCACCCCGCTGAACTTAGATAAAGTGAACCGTGTTGATGGTGGGACAACACTTACGGATTGTGTCCGAGAATGGAAACAACAGACATTGCATTGGCTACTGCCCATGCCAAAGTCACTCGAGGATGATACCACTGATAAATCATTGTCTCTGAAATGGCTGACCGATGAGCTGTTGTACCCAGAAACAGAAGGTTTTACGACATCTATTTAAGATAAGGTAGTAAGAACACGGAACTACGAAAGACATATACTACACATGGATGTTGTCGACCGATGCAGGAAGTGCGGTACAGTGGGGGAAATGATTGAACACCTTATCGGTGGGTGTGCAGTTCTTGCCCCTGCTTATTTAGGAAGTTATAATCAGCTGGCGAAAATTATACATCAGCAAATTGCATTAAAGTCGTCGCTATTAACTAACCCTCCTCCTCCATATTACAAGTACTCACCTTTTACAGTACTGAAATCATCCGCTTCAATTCTATACAGTGGGTAGACCAATCACAACAGATCGAATGGTCTATTGACTAGACATTGTTCTGATTAGTGAAAAGGAGAAAAGAGCGTCTATAATTGACATCGCTGTACCGCTCTCTCACAATATCAGGAAAACCGAGTTGGAGAAAATCACTAAGTATGAAAACCTAGACTACGATTTGAAAAACCAGTGGAAATTACAAAAGGTAGAGATAGTGCCTTTCGTTATATCCGCCGAAGGCCTAATAAGTAAGACCTTTTCAAAAAACTTGAAGAACCTTGGTATCTCAAAATCGATTGCCATAGTAGGACAACGTGCAGTACTCTTGCAGACACGCCACATTGTTCGTAAAATCTTATGCTAAGTGAGAGGAGCTGAACTGCTTTCTCATTTTGGCATTATAATATCGACCAGCCTAGGCTTAGATGCTTGAATTCACAACGAACATAATAATTTATCAATATTTTATTTTTTCCAAAATTATTCAGAAATTAAACCACTCCGACTCTGGCGCCTTTGAAGAAACTGGGAATATTTTTATTGAATTATTGATTAATTTGGCCGTTACTTTGTGATAGTTCATTTTTTAAAAAGAAATAAAACAATTTTATACTTTATATAAAATGATAGATAACAAAGTATAAAATTGTTTTATTCCATTTTTATTGAAATTTATTGGGGCAATTAACATTTTGCCGAAAGGCAGCGAAATATCTTGAACCGGACTATAACTCCAATTTAAAGAAAATGGTTTGAATGACCCAGTATAGACAAGACATTTCGTGTTCGTGATTATTTTAACTGAGAATTTACGTCAAAAGTTTCAATACAAAAAAAAATAATTTTAAAAACCATTAAAAATTTCTACCTAATGTTACACCACTGTCCATCGTGTCATTCACATTCATGCATTATCGATATAGAGAGTTTTGTTCTAGTTCTTAATTAAGTTTTTTTTTTCGTCAAATAGAATCTAGAAAAAACTAGCATTAGTATTCGAATCAGAAATACGAGACATAAATTTATTTAATTTGAATAAAGACATAAAGTGAGCCGAGTGGTAGATCGCCAGTCCAACAAATCGTAAAACCCGAATTATAAATGGATTTAGGAAGTAAATCTGCTTCATCATTCTCTCGTATTTGTTTATTTTTACTCGGTTTTCGCATTTTGCTGTTGGCGGGATCAGTTTCAGACGACTTGGTTTACATTTCGTTTGGACTGGGGACGCAAAATATTAAAAGTGGCGTCGTTTCAGGCGTACTGGAAAATTTTAAAACGCGTTTTTTTATTTGTTTATGTTGAATTTTTGTTTGGAAGTTTTAGTTAATTACAACATGAGATTTAGTAACAAATATATGTAAATAAGTATGTAATGCACATATGTCTACAAGTTTGGAATATTCACACATTTAAATTTTTTTATTAACATTAAGTTTTTCTTTTACTCCTTTATATAATGATCATTTTATTACAACTTTTATAAGTATCAAATAAAACTCGACATCAAATGACCAATATGTGTAAAATTGATTTATTATTTTGGAGTAAAAAAATTACAATGTACCAATTGCCTTCAAAAGTAATTTAAAAATAAAAAGAACAACTTTCAATAAAACTAATAAGCAATAATTCCTGCATGGGTCTGTATGCATGCCTGTAGGCGATTTGGCATGCTGCCGATTAAATGATGAATTTAGGCTTGTGGAATTCGCTCCCATTCTTCATAAGCAGCATCTTTTACGTCTCTCGTAAGGTAAGAGGAGGATTGTTTCGTTTCTTGATGCGTATTTTCAGAATGTCCCAATCATGTTCAATGACATTCATGTCAGTAAAATTTGCTGACCACCCCAACTTGGTTATTCCCTCCTCTTCAAGAACATTTTGTACCGCTGCTGTTCTATGAAGAGTTGCGTTGTCATCCATGAAAACAAATCCGTTCCCACTGCGCCTAGGAATAGACGCACAAGAGGATTTAAAACTTCCTCGATGTACACACCAGTGACACTTTTCTTCATGACCAATAGAAGTGTCCGTTTACTTCTCATAATACCACCACAAACGTCACGGCCCCACCATCAAATGGGATACGTGGTTTCTAGTTGAGTCGGGCTTGTCGACCTCGAGCTCTCCAAATTAAAGTCCTTTGTGAATCAGAAACCAAACCAATTCTCGTCTCATCGGGGAACAGCACGTTATTCTAGATAGCGCTTTGATTCACCCTTTCTCAAGCCTATTGCAACCTTACATTTTTTTGTTGAAGGGTTAGTTTGGGAACACGTAAAGGTCTTCTGTGATGCATATTTATTGCTTTCAGTCTGCGTGTTATCGTTTGTCGTGAAACATTTACCCCATAAAGCCTAATTAGCTCCCTTGATATACCACTTGTATATTTATCGTTTCTACCACTTGTAGTACATCGTTTTCTACAACTTCTAGGGCGATCCTTTACGTCATTGGAATTTTTGATACGGTACTTTGGGAAACACCTAGAATTTGCGCGATATCACTTTGATAAAAACTCTGTTGTAACAAAGCAATTACTCTCGATCTGTTAAAATGAGATATGTTTCTAGGCATTTTTAACGGATTGATTGGAAATTGAAAAAAAAACTGAAATAATATGTAAATATCTGTTTTAATGGAATGGGCAAAAACCGAAACCTGTGTTATCAGCAAAATAATGCTATTGTTATTTTCATTTAAAAAAGGTATTTAAAAATAAATATCGATCACAATTTTTAGATTATCGTAGGCGTAGATACCCTATTTGTAAATATTTTAAACTTTTGAACATATGTGTAAGTAGAGACCGGACTTGTGAAAAAAGATAAGTGAATAAATTGTTTCAAGCAATGGCATACACCGTCACTTAAATAGATAAAAGTATTTATATAGCCAAAATGTTTATATAATCATTTCCAATATTTTTTGTGAGTACATTGAATTATTTCGTTTTTCACTGATAGGTAATGACCTTATCCGAGCACGATTTTGATATATCGGGTGGCGCAAAAAGAACACACGTTTGTTAAATACACTGCATCAAAAAGTCTGTAAACACTCTAAGTCTACATACCTTTATATACTATTTAACGTTTTAAAAAATTCTCGGAATAACAATTGTTTTTAACACTTTAAGGCCCCATGTGCATAATTATGTACACATTTTTCATATATTTTTCTTCTTTAAAAACTCATTCTGTAGCTTTTAGACAAAAAGTACATAACAATGCACATATTCTTTTGTAATATGCCGAGTTAGTGTTGTCATCCTCTGATAAATGTGATAACTACCACTTTTCGACATTTTCATGATTTCCATCATGGCTGGCTTATGAGGTAGGAAATATGACATCTTGTGTCATCGATACACATATATGAACAAATTTATGTATTATCTAATATTGAAAACAAAGATTTGAACTAAACATATACATGTATATTTTGGCAAGATCTTTATCAACCTGAAATAAAATGGCATTTTTTTAGGCGGCATAGTTATGCACAATTGTTTATAACAGTTGTTTGCCTTAAACAATGCTGCTGTTTATAGTGGTCATAATTAAGTACAGTTGGTCCAAATAGTACTTATTTGTTTTATTTTAGAAATTAGATATGATCCAGAAAATAAAGATTTTCTAGAGAATTAATCCAATTTGGATTTGAGCGATGATAAACAAGGGATAGAGGAAAATGATTTCCAAACTCCTTCACCAGATATTGTTCGTGTAGGAGCCGACAAAGTTGGTTCAAAAAGTTTTGAAATTCCAGAGTCCCATTTGGACGATGAACAAAATTTCCACTATATTCAAAATTGTATGTATAACAATTGTTTCGACACACAGTGTCTTTTTCAAATACAAACTATGCTAAACTAACTTAGTGGTTTAAACTGGAAGAGATTTACCACTAAACACTGTTTTTGAACTTCTCGACGCACGTTTCGCTAACCATGTTAGCATCATCAGGAGATAATCAAATTAAATCATCTTCTGATTGAGCGGAACGTGCGTCGAGAACTTTAAAAAAAGTGATTTGGGGTTTAGGGGTAAATCTCTTCGAGTTTAGTGTTTCACACCAAAGGTTCCATTAGAAGAATTTAATTTAGTGGTTAGTTTAGCATAGTTTGTATTTGAAAAAGGCACTGTGTGTCGAAACAATTGTTTTACATACAATTTTAAATACAATGAGAATTTTTAGATATTAAAATGAAATACATTTAAAATGAATTTCCATCAAGTATCGGCTACCTCAGTTAAAATTAAAGGAAATTTCTCGGGATAACAATTTTTTTAACCTTTTGAAACCCAATGTGCATAATTATGTACACATATTTCATTTATTTTTTTCTGCTTCAAAAACTAATTCTGTAGCGTTTAGACGAAAAGTACATAATAATACAAATGTTGTATCACTTTCTGACGTTTCGGTGATTTCCATGATAGCTGACACACGAGGTAAGAAATTAGAAATCTTGATGTATAAATAAATTGATATATCATTATCAAATATTGAAAACAAGGATTAGAACTAAAACGAAGATGTAGGGGGTCCCAAGATGAATTGTCAACCGAAAATAAAAATATTGCATTAGTAAAATTGATGGATAATCGTACAGTAGTATTCGCTTCGAATTTTGTGGGTGTTAGGCAGGAAGACTTGGTTTCTAGGTGGGATAAGACCGAGAAGTACGTAAATGTTAAAAGGCCTGACATTGTAACATTATATATCACTCACCACTCAATGGCTGATGTTGATTTACTCGATCAAATGATCGGATTATATAGAATTTACATTCGTTCTAGAAAGTGGGCGCTTCGCCGAATATTTCATGCAGTTGACTTGAGTGTTGTCAACAGTTGGTTTGAATATAGGCAAGATTGGAATCGACTACATCCCAAAAAATCTTAGATGGGTCTTTTAGACTTCCGCTTACGTTTGGTAGAGTGTTTGCTAAAAGTTGGTAAACCAGTTCAAGGTGAAGGCAAAAGAGGAAAGCGAACCAGTGTAACACCTGATGTATCAAGATTAAAAATTCCAAAACGTAATGAAGAAATCAGGCCATATTCAGAAATACAATGCGATTCCAAGGACGAAAAGAGGTGTAAAAATGACAAATGTAAAAAAAACGAATTTCTTTTATGATAAGTGTGCGGTACATTTATGTATAAAAAAAAGAAAGAAGCTATTTTGTTATGTATCATAGAAAATAATTTTCGTAAAAGTTTATTTAATTTCCTAATTAAGAATTGTTAATACCTATATAATATTTTTTTATGTCTATTAAAACATTTTGTATATAATGATGCACTTGATTAAAAAAAAATTACTAACTAGAGCCTTTATAGACACAAATTAATTAATTATTTACACCGCGCATAAAAAAAAATAGGTCTCAAAGGGTTAAGAAACTATAAACTTTGAACTTCCATTTTCAATTTTTATACAATGGGTAATTTATTAGTGCGTCCGAAATTCCGATACAAGTCGCTGTCAAACAAACTGTAAATTTGAGCGCCTCTAGTGTCAAAACTATCCAGTATAGTCATATGGAAGTCATCATGTAACATTTAATATCAGAGCAACGCTTACAAATTGTCGAAATGTATTATCAAAATCGGTGATCTGTACGCCAAACTTATAGGGCACTTCATGAATTTTATAGTGCACATAAATATAATTATGGACATATTCCGAACAGATTCCACACTACTCGATATTAAAAAAAAACTAGACGTTTCGAAGAAAATATTGCCGCTGTTGCTGGCAGTGTTAATGAAGTACCAAATTTATCAATTCGTTGGCGTTCGCTAGAAGTTGAGCTTTATTATTCCACTAAGTGCAAAATGTTGCGTGAAGATCTTGGTCTGATGCCTTACAAGATTCAGCTTGTCCAAAAACTCAGCAGTGAAGCTCATTTTGGGTTAAATGGTTACGTTGATAAACAAAATTGCCGCATTTGGAGTAAAAATAATCTCCAAATGATGTAACAATTACTGTTGTATCCAGGAAAATGTACTGTATAGTGTTGATTGTACCCCGGTGGGGCATCATTGGGCCGTATTTCTTTAAAAATCAAGCTGGAAACCAGGTTACTGTTAATGGGGATTGTTATAGAATGATGATTAATGAATATTTAATTCCGAGTTTAAATGGTATTGACCTGGAGGAGATGTGGTTTTAACAAGATGCCTCTTTAAATAATTTTCATTTGGGGCTATGGTAAATCTTTGGTCTACGCTGATAAACTAGCAATTATTGACGCATTGGAAGCCAACATAACTCGAACAATTGCGGACATAATACCCTAGTTGCTCGAAAAGGTTGTCGGAAATTGGATTGACAGAATGCGCTTTGTCAAGGCAACATTTGTCCAAAATTGTTTTCGTACATTAGTGCCATTCAATGTTACTTCACATAAAGTAAATTATTTCAAGGCATGCAATTTGGTTGTTGTTTTATTTGAATTAACAGTTCAAATGCACTAAAAAAATCACCTTATATACAAGTTTCTGGAAATGATAGTAACAGGTAATTGTCTTTAATAAAAGCCAGAGTTTCATATCAAAGAAGTCTTTGAATATCTATATTCTATATATACTAGCCAACACGGGATTAGTACTTGTTACTTACTTGTTTTGGTGCTTTTCTCTCGGCCGAAAATGAAAATAGAAATATTTTCGATAGATATTTACTTGTCATTATGGAAGTGCCTAAGTCCGATTGTGAACTAATCGTTAAATTACGAAGTCCAAGGAAATCTTATTCAGAGGTATGAAACATTTTTGATAGAAATTCTTTGACTATATTTAATTTAGTTAACCTACCTTGGCTTCCAATTATGAGCAATATTGCTCCTCCCACTATCCGCAGACAGGAAAGACTAGTCAGGGAATACAATACAATACTATCAAATCTCCACCCCCCAGTACATAATGACTTGCCTGTTGTCGGTCTGCGAAGATTGAAGTCTAGATCCTCCCCACTGCTCTTTGTAGAACAACTCCTGGGAGAAAAATTCAACTTTAATGCTCAATGGAGGGAATTCTGGAACATTTCAGGACAGGTGAGGTGGCTTATTTCATCGACCCTACAGCACCCTTACCGTGAATGTAGCTGCCCTGCTACGAGTGAAGATACTCAAGAGAATAAGAACATCCCACGGCATTTGAGGTGATTCTTTCTGCAAATGGGGACTGATTGGGTCGCCGACTTATGAGTGTGGGGTGCTCCCGTAATTTTATCCCCTATTTTTTTGAAGCCACAGATTTCATGTTGGACTGGATCAATGACCTCGATTTTAAAATTTAATGTACTTTTGTGTATTTTTTTGTATATCTCCCCTAGAATCTCTGCACTGTTTTTTCATTCTTGAAATGAATTTCTCTAACACTTTTTTGTTTAAATTTTTGTTTTAATTACCTTGTGTCTCATTTTTATTTAATAAAATATAGAATATATATGTTACTTATATATCTCTATTGTTTACTTATTCGAATATTAATTTCTCTGTATATTGTGTATTAAGCAAATAGCAGTTGGACTTTGTTCAGAAGCATACACCATACCATAGAAAATAAGGGGATTCCCGACATCTCTGACTTTCTGAAACATATGTAGAGACATCTGTAATCAATTATCTCCCTAGAAAGTTTTAATAATATTATTTATTTTCTTAAGTAATAATTTATAACATTCGAAGTCATTTTTCACACATATTCTTTTTTTAAAACAACCTATTTGGTAACAATTATGCTTTTCGTATATAGAACGTAGTAATTTTGCAAAATAAATATTGTCTATTGTTTATTAAATACCCGTTTTATGATTTATAGTAGATATCAAGATATTGGTATTTAAATGTGATACTAAACGTGTATAAATACCTTCACCAATGATATTGTGGTTGAATATTAATGTGATTCTTCGTAAAGCAATATTCTATTTTTAGGTGCAAAATAACAAATTCACCTACATAAACAATTGTCAAATAATTTGCGGTTTTTCAGGATTAAAGCAATTAGAGGAGAAAATGCATTAAAAGTTATTAGAAAATTGGATATGTTATTGTATTTTAAAAGGAATGTGTTTGGTGTCCAGTTGAAACATGAATACGGATTTATTGACTATATTCCTAGTACATTTAAATAACTTAATAATGTCTAATTGAATGGATAACTAGTATAAGTGTTTTAAACAAGGAGTGTAAAACCTCTTACAATCCATGTTTTATTGTATAAATTACTTAAAGGATGAGTACATCATCCTCATGATAGTTAAAAATTACCAGAGAAGAGAAAAATAACAAACTAAACATTTTGAGGTGTGAAGTAGCTTAAAACAAAGCCCACCACCAGCATAGATATATATTGTTTATTATATTCAGAAGATGTTTCTGGATATGACGGAATAAACAGACAGCATATAATTCTATATACCATCCACCAGTGTCTGGTATATGATGACAATGAGATTCTACTGGCGATAAGTAAAAATGAATTGAAATAAAAGACTGAATTAAAAATGTATGTAGGAAAGAGCCAATACATGAGATTGAAAAACAAAACAGGTACTAGTCATATAAATACTAGACGTGTAAACAAGCACTAAAAGAATGAGCTCAAGAAATTAAAAAGTTACAATAAATATGGAGGCAAGAAATAAATGGATGGTGAGAGAGACCTACTAGAAATGTATAAACTCTTTAAGGAATCAAAGATAGAGTAGGCAATAAAGTCGAGAAGATTGCGATAACTGGGATTCCTTGAGCATATGAATAATCCAAGGACATTAAGACTAAGACCTAAAGAAGGAGGAAGAGGGAAGGGGAGATTGAAAAGATAGTAGTAAAATGGAGGATGTAAGAGAGAACGATATATATATATATATATATATATATATATATATATATATATATATATATATATATATATATCTATGTATCCTATCCCTCCTATCAGTAATGTACAAAGTTTTCGTTCACATAAAGATATCGTTCACCTTTCACAAGACTCAGAGGAGCTGCAAAGATGCATACAAGAACTGCAAAGGGCTGGCAAACCATTTGGCTTGAAAATAAACCTGAAAAGCGTCAGGTTATATTTAATAACTTCGCTCAGGATAGAAGAAGTTCAGTTTTAGGAAGATATTTGGAGATTGTGGACAGCTTTATATATCTTGGGCAGACGATTTCAATGGAGGGGAGTGCCACCCGGAACGTGGAACGGCGTGTTAAATGTGGCTGGCAGGCATTTGCCAGGCTCAACATTGTGTTTAAGAGCAAACTCCCACTTTGCCTGAAAAGAAAAGTCTTCGATCAATGCGTTCTGCCCGTTATGACATACGTAAGTGAAACCTCGACACTCACATCGCAATCAATTCAAAAACTTCGGGTAGCACAGAGGGGAATGGAAAGATGTATACTTGCCATTACAAGACGAGACCGAAAGTCCTGCGCATAGATCAGGGAACAAACGAAAATCTGTGACATCATTGGAAGAGTAAAGTAATTGAAATGGAGATGGACAGGCCATATAGCGAGGCGATGGGATGACAGGTGGGCCAAAGCAATCCTGGAGTTGATACCGCTTGATCGCAAATATCCGCGAAGAAGACCGAAAGCATGATGGATTGATAACATCGTTAAGTATATTGGACCAGAGTGGCAGAAGAAAATCCAGGACCGTGAAAGTTGGAAGCATACTGAAGAGGCTTTTATCCTGCAGTGGATCGACAGGGGCTGATGATGATGATGATGATGGCAGGGTGATGACAGAAAAACTAAACTTTCGAAAAATTGACATAATTTAAAAACTGTTGAAGATATCATGTTCAATATTGGTAAAGTTGGGTTTTCAAAGGCGACAAATCCGAATTTGGTGCTAGCTTGAGTCTAGTTCCTAGAGGGCGCTTGCGATTTGTGAGGAATTAACTGCCTCATATTTTTTTACCCTATAAAGTTGGGAATATTTTGACTTCAAAGTAGAGTCATAATTTTCACATAAAAAAAGGTACCCTTCGTCAATATCGATATCTCACGCCATCGATTGGGAGTTGTGGTGAGTGGCCTTGGTCACTTCATAGCCCAGACATTAATCCCTTAGACTTTTAGTTGTGGGGTCATATGAAGTCTTTAGTTTGCCATAATGAAATCAATACACGAGACGAACTTTTACAAAAAATTCAGCAAGCAACCAATGTTATTAGAAATGAAGAAAATATCTTCTCAAATGTGAGGCGTTATAAAACAAAGAGCCTGCGAAAGTGTATTGAGGTAAACTCTGTACACTTTCAACACCTATTCAAGTAGATTTCAAAAAATTATTTCAAAAGTTATTTTCCGCTTGTATTTTTAACATCTTAATGTTTTTGTTCTTCGTATTCAAGGCACATTTTGTGAAATGCAGATTTTTCGGCCAACGACAAGATGTGCAATAGAATATTTCGCAAACGGCGTGAGATATCGATATTGACCATGGTTACCTTTTTTACTTGGGAATTATGACTCTTCTCTATTTTGAAATCAAAATATTTCCAGCTTTATAGGTTAAAAAAATTATGAATGTGTTAGTTCCTCACAAAGTAGGTAGCGAGCGCCTTCTAGGACTAGGCTCAAACTAGAACCAAATTCGGATTTGTTACCTTTGAAAATCCAACTACCCCGATTTTGAACCTGATATCTGCAACCGTTTTTAAATTATCTCAATTAGTCGAAAATTTAGTTTCACTTTCAACACCCTGTATCTTTTTAATAACACTTGCAACATTTGCCAACACATTTATTAGTAGAATCCTTTTATTTCGATCCTTTTATTTCTCTCTCTTTCAAATATCATTTGCCATGCTGAGTACATCATCATGACTAGATAATGATGGATAAAAGGATGAGCTTCGAGCAATCAGAAAGTCACAATACATTCACATTCATTCACATCTATATTTCCTCACGGAAAAGTAGAAATAGATCTATAGCCGACCGGAAAAATATAGCGGATAATGTATGAAGGTAAGAAGATAAATGAATGGTGGGAGAGACGTACTAGAAATTTTTAAACTTTATAAGGAATCAATGATAAATAAAGTCGAGAACATTTCAGTGACTGAGATACCTTGAGCCTTGAGTATAATTCAAGGACGGTAGACTAACACTTAGCATGAAAATATGTTATGACTGAGGATGGTTGCGGCATTTTTGTTGATGGAAATTCATACTAAATTGTATAAATAAAACAAGGTTGTCTAATTTCCACTTATATTTTTCTCTAAAACAAAATGCGTTGCGCTACACGGTAGCTTCTTGGGATGGCTGACAACCGTATGGTTGATTTGTTATGTTTTAGAAAAAAATATAAGTGAAATTAAACAACTTTGTTTTATTTATACAATTTAAATATGCTATGCACATATATATGCTATAAAATATATATATTCCCTCCTCACACAACGCACAAACTGCAATCTAGAGACGTGAGATTTATGAGACTACCGAGCACTTTTTACGATTACTCTGTCATGGCGTGGTTAAGACCACCTGACAAGGACAAGTGGTAACACAGTTTGAAATACTAGAGCTTTTTGGAGAAATATGTATTCGTTTAGCTACAATGACAACAGTTTTGAACGCAATTGAAGATTGTGTGATTTCATTGCCGCTGAAGCTACATATATAGAAATAAGACAAGTACAACCACAAACTGGTGAAGCTCAAAGAACAACGGCAATTACCTCACACAATCTTTATCAAGCATCTGGTCTGCAACCACTAATAATCCACAATTATTCCCGATTTTGAATTTGCCAGTAGCCAGCATATCTACCTCAACACATTTTTCAGAACCAAGAAGTTAACTTACAACAACAAATATTTCGGATCCAATAAAATCTTCAGACTCACAATCAGGCCAGGTATCTGCAATAAATAATTTTCGAGAACCTCTCCAGCCTTCCAAGTCACTAACACAAAGATTTGTGTACCCCTGGGGATCTATTATGACATCAGACCTTTTAATATTTTTTTAATATGTGCGAAAATTCTGTCGGGTGGAGGAAAGGAATGCCCAACAATACGAAAAATGTATTCTATACTCGTGACGCTCTGAGAGGCATTTTTCAAAAACCATACACTTAACATTCACATCATATAAAATTGCTATAATATATATATAAAGTATTTTTGCTATAAAATATATATTCCCTCCTCACACAACGCACAAACTGCAATCTAGAGACATGAGATTTATGAGACTACCGAGCACTTTTTACGATTACTCTGTAATGGCGTGGTTAAGATCACCTGGCAAGGACAAGTGGTAACACAGTTTGAAATACTAGAGCTTTTTGGAGAAATATGTATTCGTTTAGATACAATGACAACAGTTTTGAACGCAATTGAAGATTGTGTGATTTCATTGCCGCTGAAGCTACATATATAGAAATAAGACAAGTACAACCACAAACTGGTGAAGCTCAAAGAACAACGGCAATTACCTCACACAATCTTTACCAAGCATCTGGTCTGCAACCACTAATAATCCACAATTATTCCCGATTTTGGATTTGTCAGTAGCCAGCATATCTACCTCAACACATTTTTCAGAACCAAGAAGTTAACTTACAACAACAAATATTTCGGATCCAATAAAATCTTCAGACTCACAATCAGGCCAGGTATCTGCAATAAATAATTTTCGAGAACTACTCCAGCCTTCCAAGTCACTATCTGTACACTCGTCTGGAGATCAAGGAGTTTCAAACGATTCCTTATTTCACCGTATGTCTCCAAAAATAATTGATACCTTATCTATATACGTCACAAAATACAAAACCACAAGTAGGTAAGAGAGAAAAATCGATCAGTATGAAGAAAAATGTAATAAATAAAAATAAAAGAGAAAAAAGAGTAGGAAAAGGAAATAAAACAAAAAAGAAACGAAAAGGAACAGAAGAAGAAGAGTTGGATAGTAACTCTGGAGATACTGAGTGTCTTTACTGTCAAGGCTTATATTCGCAATCTCGGGAAGGATTGATTACTTGCCAGGCTTGCGGAAGATTCTGTTCACATCGGTCGTTTTTGTGAAGACTGAGTACTGGAAACTTGTAGCGTCTACATATTATCGGCCGCTATAGGTAAGATCATTTTGCGCGAGTCGTACTTCAAGGCGCACCGGTATCGTGGATGACAAGGCCGGGATAGTCTAACTTCACATTTCGAGCTGTACAGACGTCTCCAAGACGTACCCTTCAGTCAAAGGTATGTAGATTAGCTGGCCAAGCCATACTCAGACTTATTATTTTTATATTTTTATAGAGCGTTTTATATCCCGGCGGTTGTAGAAACCAGTCATTTTATGAGCCAGTAATTAGAGAACCCGGTCAATTCGGGACCAGGCCGTTATAGAACTAGTCATTTCGGAGCCCAGCCATTAACAAATCGAAACTTTTCGGGGCCACTTTGTGCAGTATCCGACCAATGCTGATTCTAGACCTTTTGGAAACCCCCGTAGTAGGGATGCAGAATTACCAGCAGGTGAACTTATTAGAACTTACTATACTGGGATAGCCTAGTGGTTGGATAAACAGACGGTGTGAGAAAGGAGATAAGGCCAGATAACAAATTTTATTATTTTTTATTGAGTGAATATCGTATGATTCTTTTACATTTTTTTGTCTACTTCTCTCGCTACTATCAGGAAATAGACAGTACATAATTCGATCTGATTTACCTTAGTTTGGTTTAGCATATCCTAATTGATTACTACCTTAAACTTATCTTTACTGCCACTTTTATTTTCAAATGCGTTTTTCTCGAAACTACTTTTTTCGAATTTGTGTACACTCTAGTTCCTACAGTTTTTGATAAATGGTTTTCAAACTCAGCATATAGTTTATTTATATAAATACGCTTTATTTGCATCTCAATCTTAAACAATATATTTATTGTAACTATTTTTTATTGCAAAAATGAGTACAAAAATATGGTAAAAAATCATACTAAATTTTCACATTTCTCAAAAAAATATTAATTTTCCATTTTTTTTGTGAGAAGTGAGGTTCAAATAAAAGAGACACTTATGCGCGGCAGCGGCTATCTTCGTTATTTTTTCGAGGAAAATTTCAGAATATACTTTTGAATATACGTATAAAATGACCCCATGTGTGTAATTGTGTGTAACAATTATGTGTTAAAAAAATTCACGAAAATCACTAAACATACGCCATCCAACACCTATTTCCCCCTTAATTAAAGGACAAATTTTGGTTATACACTGTTAGTACCCCATCTTGCCTTTATGGTGGAACATAAAGTTATTATTTTGGTAAGAAAAGTTGTTTTTTTTTGTTTCATTTGTAAAATATAGTATACAATTTTTAGAAATGCATAATGCCGTTTTTCTAACCGATAAATTTTTAACGACCCGTCTTACACCACCTTCCCCTATCTAGCTAATATACCGAGGTTGTTATTCACCTTGGTACATCAAGTTTACAGGCATCAATTCTGCTACCACATTAAAATATTTATTAAATTAAATTATGCTGGAAAATAAAAAAATGTAAAACTATTTTATTGGATTAATTGTTTTAATGAATAAAATAATAAAATTAATTTTTAATAATGTAAAAATCAACAAATCCCACTATTATTTGAGTCATTTAGTTTCAAGCCGTGATACATCAGAACAATCAAATTTTACAGGAACGCAAAAAAAGTTATGCAGATTGTGGATGAAGGGATAGAATTCTCAAATTGTGACGTTATTTAGACATTTGAATCAGTTAAATTTTGCTGTAATTATAACCATTAAATGATGATACAATTTTTTTTAATTTTAGATCTATCTGGTTTTGAAAATAAATTGATGATGTATCTGGGTTTCAAACTTATTTGTGTGATTTATTTGTTTTTGAAAATAAACAAAAGTTACAGATAGTAGAACATATGTATTTATAAAAAAAATATTAACCTTAATTACCATTTTGTACAACTAAATCGGTAACTTCATAAGCATATTTACACTGTTCTTCAAAGAAAGTCTCTTCTTGATTCACATTTTCTTCTGTAATATCTTGGTTCAAGATTTCGTCTTCACCCTCACAAATTTGTAATTTCCTATGTCAGTTTTTTTAATGCACCTCCCCTAACAAGAATGTTACCGTTTTTGTTGTTACGCTAGTATATAAACTTTTTACAAGGATTAAATTGGAAGTGCCACTGCCTAGATGGACGCACAACTTTTGCAACAACTGTTTTCCAATCGAAGTTTATTCCAGCTAGAGAAACAGTTATTTCTTTTTCACCAAAAAAACAATTTCTTTTTATTGTAAGTGATCCTGGTGTAAAAGCTCATTTATATACAGATTCAGATCAGTAAACATCCCTACGATGTATTCAAACTATTTATAACAGATTAAATAGTGACTTTTATGGTAAAAGAGACAAGCCGAAGAAATTTGAAAAGCCGAAAAAGGCAAGAATTTCTAGGCGTGATTATGTGGATAGGATTATGTAGTATGCCATCACTTAGGTCATACTGGAAAAAAAGTCCGTTATATTCAACTCGCATTTCTAAAATTATTCCTCGAAATAGATTTGAATTACTCTTAGCTATATGGCATTTTAGCAATAATCAAGACGCGGTGCTCGACGAAGATAGTCTCCGAAAAATATCTCCCCTGACCATACAAATTGTAAAAATGATTTCAAGATCTTTATACTCCTGGTTTGAAAGTTTGCATTGATGAAACCATGGTTCGATCGAAATTTATTCCAGCTAGAGATCAAACAGTTACGAATTCGGAAAAAAGATTTGTGTGCCCCTGGGGATCTATTATGACATCAGACCTTTTAATATTTTTTTAATATGTGCGAAAATTCTGTCGGGTGGAGGAAAGGAATGCCCAACAATACGAAAAATGTATTCTACACTCGTGACGTTCTGATAGGCATTTTTCAAAAACCATACACTTAACATTCACATCATATAAAATTTTTTATTTTAATCTCTACATCCATCCGAAGCCATGCGAATCATTGTGATAGTTTTCGGAATATTAATATTGGATAGACAGTGATATACGGCAATGCATATTTCGTTGGGTCCTTTATTATGTTCTGTTTCATTTCATTCATAAACAAAAATATTTTCTTTAGTTTGCTTATATTTTGAGTTACCGACGACTATAGAAAGGTTATATTTGTATAGATGTCTAGAGTAATAAGCACTGTGATCTGGAACCCGAGGTAGAACTTTATTCTTCCGGCAATCAAATGATATTTTTTTATTCTTTTTCGGTGTTTATTCTTTCATTGAGCGAAATGCAATTTGAATATTCATCTATTCTTCGGTTTCTAAAACCTACGTTACACACTGTCCGAAATACATGTCTATAATATGACGGTTTCAGGGATTAATCGACAACCTGTACATCATATATTCTCCACATTTTGTTTATGTTAAGATCAGAATTCAAATGTAAGCCGTTGCGAGTTTTACTTCTGCAATAATGACTTCCTATTACTTTAATTTTTTTAATAAAATTTATAATGGAGTTTCTTATATTTTCATATATTTTCAGTTTACGATCACCATCTCAGAACTCAGTGGGTATTACACCAGACACGCCCGATGTCGGGAAACAACAGCTGTAATTCTATTTGTAGATTGCCGCAGACTATCCAAAAATGCCTTTTGACGAACATAAATTTTGTTCTTCTTTACTTTTGTGAAAATAAAATATTTCACAGACATTGATTTCGGTCCTTTCTTATTATTAATAATCCTTGATTTTATCGGGCTTGTAGCATCTGTATACTTCAGTAAAAATTAATCTTGTTTTGTCTTTAACTCCGAAATTTTTCTACTAGCGTAAAATTTCTTATGAAAAAATAACTAGTCATCTCTTATTACTTCCCTGTACAGATAAGCTGATCCTTTCTTGCTATGTTGGCATGAGATACTCCTTGGTGGACCAGGGGAGGTATACCTGTAAATACAAAGCTCTGTAGCATCAAATATCGCGAATATGTTTGATAGTTACACCAAATCCTGGCTAATTGTCCTATGTGGGGGTAAAACCACAAATAAGAGAAAAGAAGAATTTAATATCCACACTATTTACTAAATTAGAAAATATACATGGAATAATAATGATACTGTAAAATTAGAAATGCAAAAACTAAGTTGAAAACTGAAGATACCTTTGCTTTTTTAGTTTTGCTCAAATCCATTTCACTTTTTCTTAAGCGAATTGTCAACATTTTCGAAATGATTGATTTCCATTACTTCAACAGAAACTTCAACACTCCAAATAACAACAATCCAAACTACAAGCCACACAGATGACGCTGTTGACATATAACAGCTGACACATGTCATCCCCTATTAAGCCTGTTTTACAGTTAATGTAATGTAACCATCAACACAACGCACATAATTTTTACTGGATCTATCTGGTTTTGAAAGTAATATTTTGACACTAAACTGTTTTTGAAACTAACAAAAATATTTCTAAGGGTATTGGGAATTGAACCTTCTAGTTTGGTCTTCTTGATTCTAACTTGATGCATCTGGGTTTGAAAGTAAACGGCTCATTTATTACATAATACAATATGTATATTTCATTACATTTTTAAATATCGAACAAACTTTGTAGCCATCCCATTAATTCTGTGGTTGTTTCGTTTTTATACAAAGAATTATATTTCATTTCTCACAGGTTTAATCCGAATTCAACTTTTTGTTTCGGCAAATAATCATTCCTTCATCAGTATTAACACGTTAAGCGCCACCATATAATCTAAAAATTGGGTCCACTGGGCCAATTTTTTGTTATCATAGTGTCTCCATTTTGGAGTGAAATTAATATAAATACAACTTATACTCAGAAATCATTTTCTTTTTTTTTAAATACAACTTTTTTTTGTGATATGCGTTATATGTCGGGTAGCCTGTAAAACTATTATACTCCAGGACGACGCGGCATATATGCTGTGACGTATTTTATTTACGCTCTCTTTATTTTATTTGGACAAATATTAGTATTCCGATGCAGGCGGCAATATATATCAAAATCAAATGAAAATTTCGCCATTTTTTGCTTCTTTTGTCCGTTCCGATTTGTCCGTTACTTTGTGATAGTTGATTTTTTAAAAAGGAATAAAACAATTTTTTACTTTGTTATCTATCTATCAAATATAAATAAGATTACAATGTTTGGCCAAATCGATCAAATGCAAAAACGCCAGTAAGTGATTGATTACTTCTTTTTTCTGCTATTTCGGCAACTATGTCAAAGGAATCTAAAACAAACTAAATTCTGTATGATTTTATATTCTAGGTTCAACTTTTTTTTCTTGTCCCGACGTAGAATGAATGACGTAATGAATTTGGTGATGTGTATTTGTCTGACGCATATTCGTCAAACAGTGATATTGAATCATGAATCAGATAGTAGCGGTAGTTCTGAGGATTTTTCTCTTTAAGGAAAAAGAGTGAGAATTAACAGGATCGGACAAAATGTGCCTAATCCAAATAAGATGTCTTCAACCAGCAAGCAAAATATCGATACCAATATTGATCAAGTTATAGAGGATGTAATCTCAAAGTATGCTGTACGATAAAACGAATCGAAGAACTAAACTTTCTGATATGGAGTCCCGTCAGTGGGGCATCTTTCAACCAATTTTCTTTTATTGTAAGTGATCCTGGGGTAAAAGCTCATTTATATACAGATTATATCAGTAAACATCCCTACGATGTATTCAAACTATTTATAACAGATGAAATAGTGACTTTTATGGTAAAAGAGACAAGCCAAAGAAAATGAAAAGCCAAAAAAGACAAGTGAAGAAATTGAAAAATTTCTAGGCTGATTATGTGGATGGGATTATGCAGTATGCCATCACTGAGGTCATACTAGAAAAAAAGTCCGTTACATTCAAATCGCATTTCTAAAATTATTCCAGTCGTCGGAGATCGGATAATCCGCTCGACGAAGATCGACTCCGAAAAATATCTCCCCTGACCACACAAATTGTAAAAAAATTTCAAGATCTTTATACTCCTGGTTTGAAGGTTTACATTAATGAAACCATGGTTCTATTCCGAAGTAAACTTAGATTTAGGCAGTACATAAAAAATAAAAGACATAAATTTGGCATAAAAGTGTATAAATTATGTTGTGATCGAGGCTATACCTACAGCTTCCAAGTTTATTGTGGTACTGATAGAGCTGAAGGAGGACAAGCGTGTTCAAATGTAGTGCTTTCTCTCATGTAAAACCTATTGGATTCGAGTCGTGAATTATTTGCAGACAATTATTATACTAGTGTCTCGTTAGCTACTCAATTGGTGAATAGAAAAACACATTTGGTTAGAACTTTACGTAATAATCGAAAATACAATCCAAAGGAAGTTGTGCAAAAAAGCTTAAGTCTAAAGAAATATATGCAAAAGAAAGAAACAAAGGAATTATGATTTGTAAATGGCGTGATAAAAGGGACGTCCTTGTTCTGAGCACCCTCCATAAAGACAATATGAAAACAGTTCAGCAACGAGGTGGAGAAAGTGAGAAACCTGAGATAATTTTGAATTATAATGAAGCAAAAATATACATTGATTTGGCAGTTCAGATCAAAGCTTATTTGCATTGCTTACGCCGAAGTACCAAGTGGTTTAGAAAACTTGTCGTTGAGATACCTTTAAACTCCGCGGTCATGCGTCAGGTTACACAAAAAAATCTCCATAGCTGAATTTCGAGAAAAGTTATGTCTATCTTTATTGGCCATTTCTAAAACTATAAAATTCACCGAAGACGAGCAAAGTGCTCCAGAGAGTGAACATATTTTGCAAAAGCAGTCTTCACGTTTGCGCTGTGTTGTGTGTTATCGTGATATGAAAGCTAAACAAGGACGAAAAATAGCGTTGAATAAGGCCTTCCGTACAAAATAGTTGTAAAAAATTTTACTGTGTTGAATGTTTTTTGTTGACCATAGTTTTATGCAAACGTAAATTTATTTATATTTTTATTCGTTATATTTTCTAAATGTACGCATTTGTTTTCATATTTTTTTTGTATTTGTGATTTATTTCTAATAAATGTTTATATAAATATAAATCCACTTGACTTGTTATTATAGTTGTAGAACAAATTCTAAGACCAAAGAATAAAAGAAAAATATAAAAGTTTGTGGGTCAGCCAAGTAAGCTGAGACTTATATGTTGTGTTGCACAATCAAATGTCCAATAAAGGCAGAAAATCCTAAAAATCTTATGGACCAAAACTCTATGTTGTCTCCCGGGCCACGCTTCTTTAATCCCTACAAAAGAACCAATAAGGCGAGACATATCTATTGTGTTACACAGCCAAATTAAATCGATTGGAATGAGCCACAACATATATCGCACGAAACCTAGAGATGTAAATTAAGTGCGACATATGCATTATGCCTCATGGCGCTTAACGTGGTAAAGTGACTCCACAGCGAAATTTTCAGTCGACGATTGTTAACAAAAACGTTAAAATGACTGCAATAAGTCGGGAAATTAAGACAATTTTAAGATAGTTTAAAAAAGGTTTCAAAACAACTGATGCCGCTCGTGAGATTTGCAAACTAGAGGGGGAAGGTGACGTGTATCAATCCGCACGACTCAACTCTGATTCAAAAATTCCGGGAGGAAGATATGAGTCTTGATGACATTTTAAGAGCGGTTGTGGGTGCAGATACTAGAATATATAGTAGGAAAGTTTCAGGGGAAATACCGTTCCCGACATAGGAATGGTGAAATTTTTTAAACAGTGCATAACTAAATACTTCAAAAACGCAAATACTTTGTTTGCACCCTACTATGAAATATATAATTTTAAAATAATTTGAATTATTATACCTATGAATATTGATTGTCGAAATTTGGACAGAATATGGATGAATATTGGCATTCCTTAAACACTGACTCTACACGCACACGTGATTATTACTAAAAAAATATTTTGGTTTGTCATCTATAATGAATCATGTGGTAGAATTTTAACAATTCTGTTAAAAATGGTAAGGCATTTCTATAATTGGTTAAAGTGATATTAAAAAAAAATATACCTACTTTTTATGGATTTGGAAATGTTACTTCGATTACTAATTACTATTTTTTTTTCGATGACACATGTTTCTCTAAGCACAGTATAATTAAAATATTTGAATGGTATAACAATGGATGTTTGCAGAATCATTTCGTTTTTACTCATAGATACAGTATTTCCAAAAAAAACTAACTTAATTTTGAACAACAATATTATGAAACTATCCAAAACTCAAACTATCGTGACAAAAATTAAGAAGTTTTTATTAGATTTTGCTCAGATTTCTTAAAGTTCATATTATAAGTAAAAATTCAATAAAATATAATAGGTGTTTCGATTAATAATGTCGATTTTGCTGAGAGATGGCGTTACTAATACATTTATTGATATAAGGAAACGTCTTTGGAGTTTTAAAGGGAAAAGCCCGCCATAAAACCAGTTTCTTATTAATTGTCATTGTGCAAAAAAATAGGTTTTTATAGTTTTGAATATGTCGGATTATATACCAGAAAAAGATATTTTGCGGGGAAGTTGTTTAAACGCTTTAAAAGTTGTGATTTTAAAATTTAAATTTAAAAAAGATTTTAAAATTTCAAAGTATTTTACTATTCTTCTTACTATCTTAAACTAAAAACAATCTCTGAAACAAAACAAATAATTGGAACAATTTACGTGTATTGATATTCAAGAAATTGTCTTCATACATTTTTCCAACATAGTTTTCTTCAGTTCTATGAGAAAGATATATACAATATTTATATACAGGGTGTCTCATAATTCACGCAAAATTTGAATTTGCCACCATTTGTACTGCGGTAAAGAACTGGCAACCTAAAAATTAAATAGTTTGACAGCTAGCTGACAGTTCAGGGTTAGTAAAAATGGAGCACTACACGAAAGAACAACGCGTTTTCATTGTTGGACAATATTTCAAAAATAATGAAAGTTTGACCGTTACAGTTCGTAAATTTCGTACAAAATATAATCGGAATATTGATTTAACTTCATCAACTGTGAAGAGAGTTATTAAAAAATTAAGGTAGACTGGATCAATTGGTGACGCTAAATCCACTGGCCGTCCACTAGAAGCCGTTCAAAGAACAATATCGAAGCAGTGCGTGAGAGTGTTGGTGGAAGTCAAGGAAAATCGATTGAGGCATCATTGGATCATACTTTTTTGAAAATGAGGCTGGTTAAACAGTTACTGCTACTGGTGTTCGATATCGCGACATGATAACCGAGTTCTTTCTGCCTAAATTGGATGATATTGATGTGGACGACATATGGTTTCAACAAGACGGTGCGATGTGGCATATAGACGGTGAAACAGCCCAATTACTGCATCCCAGTCCAAAATAATCTGGTCGAAGTACTCTCACATTTGGTTGATCAGAATTGGCCCCCTAGACCACGTGATTTAACCAAATAGGATTTCTTTCTATGGGGTTATTTGAAGTCAAAGGTTTATGTCAAGAAGCCCCCACCCACCCGTGTATTGAAGGAGGTGATTCGATGCTGCACCAACGAAATTCATCCACATTTATGCAAAATGATCGTGGAAAATTTCAACAAAAGACTGCGTATGTGACAGCAAAACCGTGGAGGTCATTTGCCCGATGTGTTATTCCATACATAACCCTATCCTATGTACTTTATCTTGCAATTAAAAAAATTATAATTGAAAAAAACTGTGTTTTCTATCTAATTCAAATCTTGCGCAAATTTTGGGATACCCTTTATATATATATATATATATATATATATATATATATATATATATATATATATATATATATATATATATATATATATATATATACCAGGTGTCCCATTAAGGATGGATCGCGGCCGTATCTTGAAAACTATTTATCCCACAGCTTTGGAGAAAAAAAACATTGTACTAAAAATGATCATGAGAAATTCACAAAAAATATTTTTAAGCTTCTAAAACGACCGCAAGAGGGCGTGACGAGCTAAACATTTTTAAAAATCTTTTTTTGTGTGTATTTTCAAGTGTTAACCGGGTAAAAAAAATTTTTAGTTATAATTAGCAAACTGTCTCCTACAACTTTGTTTTATGACATTTTGTCGTAATTTCACGAATAGAGGGGAGGGGAGGAGTTTTACCTATTAAGATAAAAAGTCGTCTAATGTCCGTTTGCCTTAACCGATTTTCCTCAATTTGGATTCATTTACAAGGTAATTGCTGGTACAATCAGATAATCTGGGAGATAAATTATTTAGTTTATAAATGAAACCGCGAGGTGGCGTTACATTCAACAATAGTTTTTTGAAGTTTTGTTCAGTGTTTTCAAATGGAATGGTACAGCTTTTACTACATGGCAAGAAAGGTAATTTAAAGAGGAATCATCCAGTGAAAACCCGAAATCGATATCTCTGACATGTCAAGAGATATTTCGATTTTTCTGAAAAAATCAGTTATTATTTCACTACTACCTGCATTAAGTTAAAAAAATATTAACCTAATGTTTGCCTTCCTTCACACTTTACCCAGGCTTAGGACTGGTCCAAATTCTTCGTCGTTTGCCAACGGACGAATTTAAAGAAGGTACTCGAAAATTGGTTGTTGTGCCAGAAAACATCGATACTGTGTGCGAACTGAAATAGCAAGATCGTCTTGTGACATACCGTGAGATTGAGACATCCCTGGGTATTAGTAATGACAAGCAAAAGCTCACTATTTTGCAGTTGAAAACAAAGGGTCGAATCGTTTAAGGCGGAATCTAACTTTTATTGTTTGTTCCTCGGGGTTAAACCCATTAAAACAAAGTACTTCATAACATACTGCATTTATATTTATTTTTCAGTAAATATCAAAACTTGGTTGTTATACTTGATCGCAACAAACAATCAACTACTTGATGTTTGAAACGTCGCAGCACGTTATCAAATGAATCATAATTGACAAATATCGCAGTATGTTGGCCATTCATGCGCTATCTCTGTGTGATGCAGGGATTTCTAAAGTTTCGTGACAATTTTATACACATTTTAGTTACCATAGAATTGTTTCATAAAGCACATTTTTATTCCTCCTGATGAAGTCAAAAATTGCTTGACTAAATGTAGATATAAACTGACCAGACCGCATATCTAAATAAAACTTCTTAAAAAACATTAGATTACATAAAATTACCGCAATAATTATAAATAAAATTCCATGGATTTTCCTCTCTGTCTTTCTGTTTAAACGGTTCAATCTTCTAAATTTATCGAGTTTCGGGTATTTACACATGGAAATTCTATATTTGTTTTTCTTTACTTACCTAGAACAAATACGGTTATTCATAGTAAGTGCAATGGCATGATTTGAATAATCAACATAAACAGACAAATTTGTAATTTTTTTTAGAAATCAAAGTATCATTGCCGTATAAAGATGTGATTGAAACAATAGGTTTTTTTTCTATGAATTAAAATATTTATCTAACAGGGGAAATCCTAGTTTTCTTAATGTATTAATAATGATAGCAGTATCTTAATACAATAATGTTTTTAAATTGTAGGAAATTATAAAAAAATGTTGCGATTACTTAAGCTTATTTGATGCTCTCAAATCATAATTACCATACATGTTTCAAAAATATTTATATTGTTGTCAGGTAAAACTTTTACATTGATTAGGTGTACAGGGTCTTATTTCAGCCGTCACTATAACGGTTTGCGAGCACGGTGATTTTCGTGGTCCAGGCTGCTGCGAACGTTCGATGTAGGATGGCGCGGCACATATGAGATTACTCAGGCTTACCGATAAGGACAATTTATATGATCTTTGACTCTGACAGCTCCTTCAGACGCCTCCCTGCGTTCAGTTTGAGCCCAACTGACGATGGCTATAAGGTTAGAAACCGGTCTAGGGAGTTACATGCTGACGTTATGATGGAGGCTAGAGGAATGAGCAGTTTGCACGTTTTTGAGCGTATATGTATATATATATATATATATATATATATATATATATATATATATATATATATATATATATATATATATAGTGGCTAAAAAATAAAAGTGGTAGAGAAAGTCCTTTAAGAACTACTTTCATTTTCTAATTTATTTACTATAATGAATAATATATTATATGTTAATATTAACTGACCTTTAAATATTTTGTTTACATTATAAAAAACGCATTTTATTGCTGCTGATCTTCTTAAAGAATTGATTTCCTCCTAATCGTTCGTACTTCAGTAGAGAAAGAAATAAGAGAGTTCTATTATAATTTCACACATTACCAATTCTGATAAAATATGTATTTATTTGGTTGATATAGCGAAATTTAGTCCATTTTCCACTATATTACAGCAAAAATCAGCTGCACTAAACGCAGTACTGCTGAAGAATAAATAAATAAATAAATAAATAAATAAATAAGTAAATAAATAAATAAATAAGTTAATAAATAAATAAATAAAATATTAAATAAATAAATAAATAAATAAATAAATAAATAAAATGTATAAATAAATAAATAAAATATATAAATAAATAAATAAATAAATAAATAAATAAATAAATAAATAAATATACACTTTATGTAGCATATACGACTAATATTAACAAGACAAAGGTAATATACAATGAAAAAGAAAAGTAAGAAAAATTCTCGGTTGGCACGAAATCTTGCGTCTATACGTCCCTACACGCCTCAAAAATAAAATCCCGTTACCCACGAATCACAAGCGTTTTCGATGCGCTGTTGCAGTTCTACAGTATTTAATTCTCCATGTAGGTCAAGGAATAGGTCCATTGCGCCCTATCTATCTGTTAGGAAATTCATTATTTAAATGTTCGTGAACTTCTCGTCTAAAATGTGGCGGAGCTCCATCATATAGAAACCACGTATTCCTTTTAACATTTAAAGGAACATCTTATAATAATTGTGGCAGATTGTTTTGAAGAATGCCTGAATAATTTTCACCTGTCAGTCAGGACCTGTAAGAAAAAAATGCCCAGTAAGCATGCCATTTACTACGCCAGCCCAAACATTTATTGAAAATCTGTACTGAAAATGGGTTCTTTTCACAACATGCAGCTTTTCTACTGATCAAGTATGGTTGTTGTGGAAATTATTTACTCAATTTCTTGTAAATGTGACTTTCTTCAACAATCCATTCTTTTCCCCCATTTCTTCAATCCCCAATTCTCAAAAATGTGCAATATTTTCAGCGCAACGCATAGTTCTTAAACCTTTGATAGGGCGCTTACCTCCAACTGTTTTAAATTATTGAAATTGTTAAAACTTGAAACTTCTTCACTTGAAACTGTCAGAAATATCACGAAAAAAAAATGGCACCTAATGGTGCAACAATTGTGCTAAAGTGACATGAATTTTGAGCGGAAAGACCGATCGATCTGGGCGACCTTCATGCAATGATATAAAGGGTCTACCAATAAGATTGATGGAACTTCAAAATTAAATCAAACACACATTTTTTGTACAAAATCAGTTTCGATTGATTTATTTAAGAGAGTCAGATATGCAATTTATGCCGTGAACAAGATTTCAGACAAATGGCCACCATGGCTCTTTTTGCAGACACGGATAAGCACGCGCCAATTTTCGATGACCCTGCCGTACATTATGGGCTATATGGCGACTATGGCTGATAAATGTTGGTTTCCAATTCTCCAATAGTCGCGGCTTTATTGCTATAAACGTGTATTTTCTCATATCCCTAGGGAAAATCAGAGTTAAATCGTATGATTTAACGCAGCCAAGCGATGGGGTCATTTCGTGAAATTGACGAATTGCCGAACTAAGCTGCAATAAGCCTATATTTACTCGGAAAATATGCAGTTGAAAATAAAGGTCATCTGCATCGATTGCATCAAATTCCGGACAAAAAAATCTTCCAGCATTCCAGCATTGTAGTCGTGTCAGCATGTCATCCATCCAGCATTGCCTTGTAGTGCTCGGTATTGGTGATAACGGTGGGTCCTTCCTCATTTTTAAAGAAATAAGAACCGATGACTCCTCCATGCTAAAATCCGCACCAAATTGTGATCTTTTGCAGATGCAAAGAACTCTCATGTATCACGTGTGGATTAGATTCGTACCAATACCGACAATTTTGTTTTTTAATGAAGCCATTGAGACAGAAATGAGCCTTGTCGGAGAAGATGATTTCGCAATAAAATTCATTGTCGGCTTCCGTCATTTCGAGGATCCAATCGGCAAATTCATGACGAATACGACGTTTGGTTGGCTTCAATTCTTGTGCCTGTGTCATCTTATATGGATACAAGCCTAAGGCCAACCTCAAAATTCGCCAGGTTGTCATTGATGAAAGGCCTAACTCTTGCGAGCAACCAAGACGTTATCATTTTCGGCTACCCTTGCTTGAACGATATCAATATTCTTAATACTTCTGCCTTTTTTTGTCGTACAAGCACCACACTATCGTGGAGAGTAAACTCTCATTCAAATTTTCTAATAACACGATCGATGTTCAGAAGGACCACCACGACGAATACCACGATGGTTCTGAATTGCTCGTTGAGTAGCACGAGGGGACCGGGATTTTGGATATAAAACTGAACAATTTCCAAACGTTCTTCTGTTAAAAAAACTGAGCTGTCAAAGTTCCATCGTCCCTAATGATAGGCCCTTTAGAGAAAATAAGGACCATAATAGCTGAAGATTCACGCACTACGGTACGTGAGATAGCAGAAAAGTTAAATAAATATTGGTCGGTCGCCCGTTTATGACTATGTGAAAAATAATATACGTCTACGATCCTGAGTTACGTCTGACGATGCGATGTGTAGATACCTCGCGAATTTTGTGAGTGAAACAAATTCTACTGGACTGAGTCCCTTCGTGCGATCTTTTGCTGAAAATAATCTGAAGCTCTATTTTTGAAGCCGATGGTAATTGGCGGTGAAAAGTGGATTGTGTATAATAACGTGCAATGAAAAACATTGTGGAGTTTGCCAGGGTGAAAAGTTTTAAGTACTGCGAAAGATGACCTTCATCCAAAAAAAAAAAATGGTTTATATTTGGTAGAATTGGAAGGCATCCATACACTTTGGACCTCTTCCACGCAACAGACCATCAACACCGACTTCTACTATTTACAATTAGATCGAGTGAAAGTAGCAGTGGCAGTTGGTCCATAAAAAAAATAAAAATGAATTGAAAAAAATAATTTCAGATTTCATATTGGTTTATTCTCAGTTGTGTCTATGATCACGCTTCTTGCGACTTCTGTAGTCTTACATCCATAATGTCATTCGCGATAACGAAATAGGTCGTGGGCTACAGTTTTCTTTACTATCGCGTGAGAAAAATAAAGACAGCAATGCATCGCTTTGCTAGTAGCCCGAAGATTAAACGCATTTATAACGTCATATCTTGGACGCTGCCCCATTCTGAATAGTCAGGTGTTTTCACCATTGCCCTTTTCGACTTTTCGATTGGCCGCAAAGGGAATGTCTTGAACGATTACAATAGTAAAGATGAATTCAGTGCAATATATGAATAGAAATAATGTCACATAAACATTTGAGGACCGAATTGTCATCCAAAATCTTGGACGGCCTACACCGATTCTGCAAATCGAGCAAGTTAATATTACTTAAAAACGAACTTACAAACGCACATTCAATAAAACCATGTATGAGAAGTATGCGTGGTTATGTGGATGCGAGACAACAAATAAATTTTATTGTTTTCCGTGAATTTTGGCACAAGTCGGAAAACCAGTTAGTGTGCGCGATCTTGATCTTGGCTGGATTAAATATGGTGTTAATGATTTGAAACCTTTGGACGCAAAGGTAAAATCGCATTCTATTTCACAAAGATATTCGAAAAATGAACTAGAAAGTAGTATATTGGGGAAGGCAGACATTCGTTCTCAACTCAATAGTGCACATCGGGACTCGATTAAAAAGCGCAATAAAACTGTTGATAGCAATCGTTACATATTTTCTAAGTTAATTGAAGGTATAAAATTCTGTAGGGCATTTGAGCTTGCCTTACGTGGGCATGACGAAACCTAAAATCCTGGCATTTTCAGAGGGCTAATAAATTTGATGGTCGAAATAAATAGTATTTTAGAAGCTTATTTAAAATACTCTAAAAATAAATTATTTCTAGGCATCTCCAAACAAATTCATAATAAATTACTGGATTCAATGTTGCATGTTTGTCGCGATTTATTAAAAATGGAAATTCACACTACCTAGTATGTTGCCATACTGGCTGATGAAAGATCCGATACATCTACTCAAATGCAGATGGTTTTTATAATCAGATATGCTAAAAATGGCGAAATGTATGAGAGATTCTGGGGCTTTTTTTTAATACCAAAAAATCACACAACAGATGGAATTGCAGACGAAATTCTAACGGTACTAAGCGAGTTGTAAAATAGACAAAGACCCTAAGATACTCATAGCCGAAAATTATGATGGTGCTTCTGTGATGAGAGGTACAATCGGAGGAGTATAAGCCAAAATTAAATATATTTATAAGAATGCACAGTATATTTACTGCTATGGTCACCAATTAAATCTAATAGTTGAAAGGTGTTGTGCAATAGAAAAAGTTGTAAGGGTGTTTTTTTGCAAATCTGTCTGCATTTACCGCTTCCTTTTCCAGATCAACCAAAAGGACAACTATTCTGGACAGCGTCTACCCCGTGCGACCTCTACCAGATAAAATTTTGCGTCTAAATGTGTGAATACTGTTTACATTTACAAAGAAGAATTACAAACATGCCTTGAAGAAATTATAGACGCCGAGTCGGATAAAAATTCTATTAATCAAGCACAGGGGTTAATAAATTATTTGGTGGGTGATAATTTTAAATTTTGGTTGTTTTTCTTCAATAAAATAATGCCTCACTGCGACATTAACGACTTTTTAAGTTAAGAAGAATTTGGTAAGTTTTTCAACAGCAATTCAAAATATTAGAGACAATATAAAAATACAAATTAATCAAGAATTTGCTAACTTAACTGGTGATGAATCCATAACAATCATAGGGAATTGCAGAAAGAAACGGAAATTTACTGACAAAGAGGACCCCAATCCGAATGTCAGGATATGCAAGGAAATCTGTGATACCTTAACCATACAAGTTCATGAACGTTTTAGTTTCGATGTATACAAATTTATTTGAAACTGAAAAATTTGGTGAATATCGAGCCGTCTTTCCAAGTGAAGACATTCAAATTGTGTGTAACCTGTTTGCAAACGTAACTTATTTAAAATTAAAAATGAACTACGCACGAAATGTAATGTACGCACGGGACGATTTTATGAAACACATTGGGGCTGTGCCGCTGTTACAAATGTTTACCCAAAACAATTTAACATCAACATTTAGTGAATCTGTGGAATTACTGACTGTTTTGTGTACCGTCCCTATGACGACTGTGGAAAGCGAAAGATGTTTCTCTACCCCCAAACGAATCAAAACATTTCTAAGAAACACTATAGACCAGGAACGGCTGTGCGAGTTAGCAATGCTAACTATTGAAAAAAGACTTGTGAAGTCAAATTTTAATGATCAAGTCATCAACCACTTTGCTGTTCAGAAATTTAGGAGGATGGACTTCAACTACAAACAGATTTAATGATCATAGTTCAATGGTGAGTTTAGCAAAAGTTAATTATCTTGATACCCTATTTGAAAATTTGATGTTTGACAGTTACACTCGTATTTCTACATAGCAAAGTATGTGTATGATACTAAAAAATGAAAAATTTTTGGTTGCAACGCATTTCCTTATCCCCGTTTCAAAATTTGGTGGCCCTACTTGTTTTTCCGCCACAAACCATCCCGCTGGAAAGTAGCATTATTAGAAAAGCAATTGAAGAAAAGCCTACAGAAAAGTTTACAGTCAATTGTTGACACCACAGAGGCCACATTGTTAATTGGAAACCTTAACTCCAAAAACATTGTATGGGGCAGCAGTCAAACAAACCCAAATGGGATAAAGCTAAATGAAATTGCAGCAAAGTACAACCTACAAAAGAACTTTATTAAAGAGTGTACATAGAACTCGTCTCAGATCATCTGCCAGTTATAATTACATTTCAAGCCAAACCTATTACAAATTCTCCTAAAATCTCCTAAAATCTCTCCTAAAAACTCTCCAAAATTTATTAATGGGAAGGCAAACTGGGAGCTATTCAAGGATAGAATGGACTTCAAATTGGTACAAATACCTCTCACAATGAAAACAAATATCGATAAACAAGTTACATGTATTACAACAACAATTAAAGAAAGTCTCAACAACGCCACTAAAAACAAGGAAAACATTTAAAAACAATACCTCTCCTACCTCCATGAATCAACTAATTAACAAAAGAATTGGGCCAGATGAGAATGGCAGAAAACAAGAGATCCTGCAACTAAAATAGTTTGGTTAATAACTTATCGTATCACATTAAGCGATAATTAGATACTCTTAGAATAATTGAATACAAAAAAGAAAAAGTGAACTACAACCGTAAGATCCAGGATTATGGTGATTTACTAAGAACAATATACTTTACGAGTATCGGAAGAAATCCCATCTCTAATGTTTAACAAATACCTTATTACATAGCAATGAAGAGAAATATACTGCATTTGGGGACCACTTGGAAACAGTATTTGATCAACAGCATTCACAACATGTCTTTTCAAATTGTATACAAAATCAAGTGAAAGCCAATACATCACTAGCTAGTGTAGACATCAAACTTACATCGCCACAGGAGATAAAGTCAATAATTGAAACCCTATCGATTATAAAAGCACCATGCCATGGCGAAATAACGAATATATACTCAAATATGCAAGCAAAAAGCTGATTGATCAAACCTAACTTTACTTTTTAACACTTGTCTAAAACTGGGAAATTTTCCACAAACATGGAAGCACTCATACGTTCTGCTTTTCCCAAAGCCACGAAAAAAACACAAATTAATTTCAAATTATAGGCCCATAAGCCTCGTTTCTACAATGGCTAAATTCTTTGAAAAAATTATATACGACAGACTGATAATTCCAGCCTTCCAATTTGGTTTCAAGCAAGGGTATTCTACGTGTCATCAGCTCCAGTGTTTAACAGAAACTATAGAAGACGGGTTTGAGAACAAAGAATATACTCTAACCATATTCTTAAACTTCGCCCAAGGCTTTGATAGCTTATGGCACGAAGGATTAAAACATAAAATAACATCGGTTAAGATACCAGAATATTTTAAAGCCATCCTTTTCTCATATATAAATCGCAGATCCTTCCAGACATCCATACACAACGCAACAACAACTATTAGAAAAATCAAAACCGGCGTGCCACAAGAAAGTATACTTTCCCAATTATTTTTAATTAATACACACATGACATACCACAAACAGAACACTCTCTCCTTATGTTTGCAGATGACACAACTATTCTAATCAAGGAACAAAATGTTGAACTTGCGGTAGCTAAACTTCAAGCACCTACAAATACCATTGTAAAATGGCTCAATATATGGAATCTAAAAATCAATATATGACAAATTTTTACTCTAAGGAGAATCATTAACCTTCCGATAATCAACATAAATCAACTCCTTGAAAAACAAACGAAGTATATGTTAAATATTTGGGTGTATACCTTGATACCAGATAAACATGGAGAATTCGTATTATTATCAAACTCAACGAAGGCTATGTCAGACTCTCTCAAATCTACCCTCTTATCAATAGGAGATCCCATAAAAATAGAATGTACCTTATTGCTATACAAATCACTAGTTCGGCCTTTAATCCTTCAGGTATGCATTTACCAAATAAAATGCAGGTTCTTCAAAACAAAATATTATGAGTAGCTGCGAATGCCGAATGGTACGTAACCAACGAACAACTGCACCAAGAACTTGGTCTACTAACAGCGTCAGAGTATATTAAACGAACGATCACCTTTCATTACAGGCTAGAACAATCTCCCAACACGGAACATTATCAACGAGGATGCAGAAACTTACATACTATGTAAGTAAACATACATATATACGAGACTGAACAGGAACTACCTCAGGATATATTTTTAGAATAGATTTGTCATGTTGATTTTAAAACTTTCATTACAACACTGTCTTGTAGAACAATTGTAATTGTTGAGCAGACATTTCCATAAATAAAAAGTATAATATACAAAAATATCACAAAAAATTGTTTAGCTTGAATTTAGATTGGAAATGTTTTGTCCCATCCACCTTATTTACCAGACATCGTATCATCGGCCTACTATATATTCCGCTCTCTCCAAAATTGTGTAAATGTCAAAAAAATTTAAAACAGAAGAAGTAAAAACACCTGTTTACATTTTTTTAAAATAAAGTTGAAAAATTTCGGCAAAAACGCATTATGGACCTACCACTACGTCGGCAAAAAGTAGTAAATATTAATAATAATTACGTAATAAACTATCTAAATATTTACATAAACTCTATGATTTTTCTCTTTCTCATAAAAAAAGTCCTACGAATTGTCCGGACAGTCCGGATTTGGAATCTCAATTAAAAATTAATTATTGCTGAAACGATAACATATTTTTACCCTATATCTAAGAGGTAATTCCCTGGCAAATTTTAAGAGAATATGTGCATCAGAATTAATAATAATTTCAAACTGAAGGGTAATGCATTATGTATGAATTTTATTGTAAAGCGGTTACACTGAAACACATTCAATTGTTCAACCTACGTCCCAAAAAACTCGATCTCTACATCTTAATTTGTATATGTATATGGTGACTTTTCTTTGTAACTTGCAACGGAAAAAAATAACGCTAATATTTTTCAAAGTATTCCGTTTTCTGGTAATGTGTGGCTAGCTTAATTCTGACAATCAGTTTTACGTCTTGCATTTGATGGAGGAAGCGGTGGGTTTTTTCAGTGTTACCGAATTCTTTGAAAGATTTATTACACACTAAAAAATATATATAATATATTATGGAAATCTAGATCAGTGGATAATTTTTTTTGTTATTTTTTGAATTAATGTATGAGAACAAGTTGCCTATAAACAAATCTAGAAGATTTTTTTTTAATACCAGGTATGGCGGTTAATAGATCTCAGTATTTTTATGAAATAGCGCTGGAAACAAAGGTCGATTCACAATCTAATATTTTATATAATTTTATTGCTGTCGAGTTTCGAGTCCAATAATGAGCATTTGCGGCCCGTACTGTTTTCCTTTTCCAATCCAAAAACAAAGCGAGTAAAAGCGGTCATATTCTTGTGAAAACTTATAGTGACACTGCCCGAATACAAGACGCTTGTGGGGGCTGGTTTAGACGATTCAAAAGTGGTGATTTCGACTTGAAAGACAAAGAACGCCCAGGTCAACTGTAAAAAATTAAAAATGCCTAATTGCAAGCATTGTTGGAAGAAGTCGATATGCAAACTCAACAACAAATGGCAGAGAGGTTATATGTTGGTCGCTGAATCATTTGCGATCATCTGAATGCCATGGAATAGTCCCAGAAGAGAGGAAAATGGCTAAAATCAGCTGAACATCAAACAGAAGGAAAAGCGGAAAACGGTGTGCTAAGTTTTGGTTTCTCGGCATGAAACAAAGATTTTTTTTCATCGGAGCGTAACTGGCTATGAAAACTGGATATATTTCGAGAACCCAAGATGTAGAAAATCATGGGATAACTCAGGAAAACTATCAATAATGATAGCATGACCTAATCGCTTTGGAAAGAAGGTAATGCTGGGCATTTGTATACAATGGTACAGTGTGTACCATAAGATTCTAAAATCAAAAAAATTCTAAAAATTCTGTACCATAAGATTCTAAAACCAGGTAAAATAGGTAATAACATTCGCTACCGTTAACAAATGATCAATTTGAACCATGCACTGATTGAAAAGTGACCAGAATGGGCTAGAAGATAAGAAAAAATGATTTTGCAGCAGTGCAAAAAACAGTGCCATACCGTCATACTTACCAGGCTTGGGCCTTTCCGACTCGCGCACTTTCCATGAAACACTTTAACAATGACGAAGATGTCGAAAAATGGCTTAATGACTGGACCAACTCAAAAAATATACTGTCCAAGAGCATCCACAAATTGCCAGAGAGATAGGAAAAATGTTCAGCTAGCGATGGCGCATACTTTGAATAAACCATTTTTTATCTTTCTCCCAAATTAAAGGTATCTTTTTTTTAACACCTACTAAATACCTATACATATTTAATTTAATATAAGTACATTCTAACTAAACATAGCAACTAAAACTTAGCAACTATTAGGGATACTCATAATGTCAAATTTTTGAAATTTTAAAGGTATTGCCATCTACAACAAATAATTTATTTTAATATAACAACCTACATTTTAGTTAAAATATTGATATTTACTGTGAATATTGTTATATTTTGAAAAAAAAAATAGTGAGATAAAAGAAACGAAGAACAAAGCGTGAATACGTTCCATATTAGACATTTGATGCTTTAAGAGTTTCGAAAGCTTAACAATGCCCCTAATGTCATAAATTAAAATAATTATTTTTATCCTGATGCCTTAAATACCAGAACATGTCAGCGTTGGTTTAAAAAAATTGCGGGTGTAGTTAAAAAAACGGTGCTTTAATTTTTTTTTTTGGATAGTATAAACTCTGGAAAACTTGTTGGGTGCGATAAGGATCGGTTGAATTAGCCACAAAGGTTAAAATTGTATGATCCACAACATAACAAATGCACAAAGTGTAAAGAGAAGGAATGTAAGTGTCATATCAACTTTCAGTTGAAAACAAAATTCAACGTTTAATCATCTGCATTACATTATTATACGGGTTAGGCAGAGATCCTGTTCTGCAACAAATTCTTAGTATTCTTCTTAGGGGAAGATTTATAGGGGAAGGTTCATAGGGGAAGGTGGAGTACGATGGGGCAGTGAGACAATATGGGGACCCACTTTATTTTGATGTTCTGATTGAGCTTCGATGGTACTACTAAGCCATGTAATAGCCTTTCAACCAACCGAGAACGGAGGTGCACTTTCCTATTCGGTAAGCAAAAATATTTTTGTTTGTTATTTTATCTAATTTTTTAGATCTATGGTATGCGTGTCTGTTCGTAAACTATGTTTTACTACTAGTGTTTCATAAATTTACCGCAAACTATGTTGTATTTACTAAAATATAATCGTAGTGATGTGTCGGTCGCGGTCGTTTTAGAACCTCAAAAAAATTAAAATATTCAAACATATCGATAAGGGAATGATGGGATATGGGTACCCCATCTTGCCCCACACCATGTTATATCTACTTTTCTCATCTTGTACAGTATTGTGCTATTTTACTTTCAGAAAATGATTAGAAATTATAAAAGAAAAACAAATAGCGGCGAATGGACAGAAGAGGTAATGACAAAAGCGATTCAAGACGTGATAGATGCGAAAAAGCTTATAAATTAGCTAGCTTCTTACGGCGTTTCTCAAGCTATTCTAGAACGCAAAGTGAGGTTAGCCAGGCAGAATCACAACCAAATTTACAAATTCACTACTACATTCACTACTTTAACTCAAAGGGAAGAGGAAGAACTCGTTGTCTATTTAAAGATTATGGAGAATATTCTGTTTAGTTTAACAACTTTGGAACTACAGACGGCATATCAGATAGCTGTCCACAACAATAAACACCACAAATTCAAAAAAGGAAAAGGTAGATCTGGAACAAAGTTTTTTTTTGCATCGTCACCCTGATTTGAGTCTAAGAAAACCGGAAAATACCTCCACAGCTCGAACTGTTGATTTCAACAAAGTCTCTCGATGAGTATAAAAAAAAAACACTCGACGAGTATAAATTTACTCCCGGCAAAATCTATAACTATGACGAAACCAGTGTTTCTCTTGTACCCAAAACAAGATCAAAAGTTATTGCTACAGCGCGAAAAAAGTAAGAGTGTTGAAGTATGCTGAGTAAGGCACAATTGCGACCGTTGAAATTTGCTGTAATGCTGCAGGTGCTTACATGTCTCCGATGTTCATTTTTCCAAGAGAAATAATAAAGCGTGAACTTTTAACATATGCTCCGCCAAATGCTTGATCTGAATGTTCATATTCTGGATGGATAATTTACGGATATTTTCTTGAATTGTCTTAAAAAGTTCAATGAATTTACAAAAGCTTGAAAAGAAGGTCTTGTTTTGCTTCTTTTAGACGCTAATGCGAGCGATAAAAATATGCTTCCCTCCTCATACAACCCACAAACTGCAACCTGGAGACGTGGCATTTATGCAGCCACTGAGCACTTTTTACGATCAATCTGTTATGACGTGGTTAAGGTCTCATCTAAGATAAGTGATAACACAATTTTAAATAGCAGAGCTTTTTGGAGAAACTTTTATTCTATCAACGACAATTACAACAACTTTGAACGCATTTAAAGCTTGTTGGATCTGGCCTTACAAGGCTAATATTTTCACTGACGCTAATTTCATTGTCGCTGAAGCTACATATATCGAAATTAGTCACGTACAACCACATAGTGGTGAAACTTAAGCGATAACGGCAATTACCTCACAGTCACAATCTTTACCAAGCACATCGTCTGCAAACACTAATATTCAACAATCATCCTGAATTTTGGATGTGTCGATAGCCAGCACATCTACCTCAACAAAGTTTCTGGAACCAAGCACTTCACTTGTAACATTAAATAGTTCTGATCTAATACAATCTTCAGAATCACAATCAGGCCCGATATCTGCAATAGATCATTTTCAAGAACCACTCCAGTCTTCCAAGTCGCTATTTGGATACACGTCTGGAGAACAAACGATTCCGCATTTTACCTTATATCTCCAAAACAATTAATGCCTTACCCAGGTATGGCACAAAATACAAAAAGACAGGATCGTAAGAGAGGAAAGACTGCAGTTATTACTTCATCCCCGTATAAACAGGAACTTATTGAAACAGAACTTGAAAAAATCGATCAGTATGAAGAAAACGACAATAAATAAAAATATAAGAGCAAAAAGAGTATAAAAAGAAAATAATACTAAACAGTATAAAAAGAAAAAAGAACAATCGGATAGTAACTCTGGAGATATTGAGTGTCTTCACTACCAAGGCTTATATGGGCAATCTCGGGAAGAATGGATTACTCGCCAGGCTTACGGAAGACAACACTGCGGTTGTACCATGGAAGTTGAGGACGAGGATTCTATTCACATCGGTTCTTTTTATAAAGACTGAATACTATAGACTGTTAGTACCCCATCATGTCCTTAAGGTGGGGCATGACGGAACAAACGGAATTCTTTTTTTTTGCTGATTTATTTTGTTAAGAAGAAGCTAAGAAGCTTCTTTATTTGGTTAGTTTTTTATTTGGTGTGATTAAATTATGAAAGAGTAAAACTGTTGATGATCTAAATAAAAGTTTAAAATTTCCAGAATTACATTATGTCGTTTTTCTAACCGATAAAGCTTAAACACCCCGTTTTACCTCACCTTCCCCTATGTCATAGTATTAATTTAGTTTATTTTGTTACAAAAAGAAAGGAAATCTATTACATTATTGTATTTTAATGTCAAAGTTGAAATTACTAGCACTAATTTTTCACACCATTATACTTTTTAAACGGTTCACGTTACATTAAGAAATACATAGTTAATTGTTTTATTAATTAAATTACAATAAGTTAACTGTTCATGTCCACTATTCCATTCATGATTAAAAAAGCTTCGTCAGTTGATAAAATATTGAACAAAAAAATTGGGTTTGACCAATAAACCATTCACAATATTTTAGCCTGTTTGAAAAATCAGCTGGTAAGAGGGCTTTAAGAGCTGCTCAAGAATACCCTTTGTTCATGATAAAGGTAGAGTAATTTCTCTTTTACTGTTCTATGTACAATCCAATGGGAAACGCCCACTTGTCGCGCAACATTTCGAGTACTTCTGGCAGAATCCTCTTCAGCAAAATGTAAAATGTATTCTTCGATTTCAGGATCGATTTCTCTTTACCGCCCACATTTTTAAGGGAACCCGATGGTCGGAAAATGAAAAAATGATCTATTTTTTATTGTCTTAAAAAATTCTACATTCAATTCTGGTCATTTCTATAGAAATATCATGAGGGTTTGAAAACGTTTTAATTTTTTTTTACAAAAAAATTGGTTTCGGCAGCATCTTTGACTGGTTAACGGAATCTTTTTTCTTATTGCTTTTCTTATTGCTTATAATAAAATAGGCTAATATTCAATACAGTAGTTGCTAATTTGCCGTAATATATATATATATATATATATATATATATATATATATATATATATATATATATATATATATATATATATAAATATATATAATACAAAAGTACTTACAAATTAATTGCCTCTTGAAAAGGATGGACCTGCTTTAGCTTCTTCAAATTGCTTTTGTCGTCTTGGACCTGGCTTTTTATGCTGTGGTTCTCATTGCCCTTTCAGCATATCTTAGCCTATTCTTATCCAATGACTAGATTTTTGTATGAAATATTTTTCTGGATCTATGTTCAATTCATCAAATACTTGAAGATGAAATATACCCCCTTCATTAAAACTTTCTTACGGCCTCATATGCCCCTAATTTTAAAGTTTTTAGAGTAACAAATATTGATTTAGGTATTTTTTCCCAAATTACATTGTTCAAAGACTCATTAGGGTTCTGTATAACTCCACTTACGAAAAACTTTCTTACTACAACCCATCTTGGAGAAAAAACAATGTAAATTCGAGACTTAACTGACGACATATGTATATTATGACTATAATGTAATGTACACGAGGTAATTATTCATTACTATCGAAATGAAAAACTATAGAATAGCGATACTCTGAGGGTTCCAATACAATATCGACTCGTTTTGACCGCGAAAAACCGATGAATTCAAATCGTGACAGAAAATCGGCCGTCCGTAAAAAATTAGGTTTTTTCATATTTAGAACCCATTTTCTTCGGAGAAAAAAGAAAAGAGAAAGGAAAAAATCTCAAAGTGAAAAAAAATCCAAATTTTGGCGGCATATCAAAACATTTGCGACATTAAAAATTTAATTGAATAAAAGGGTCAAATTAAACTACTAGTAAAGATCAAAAAAACTGAAAAAAAGATCACTAACTACAATAGTTTTTGAGAAAAAGGTCCTCAAAGTTTCCCATATGGATAAGCCAGCCATCGGATTCCCTTAAAATTTTGGAACCACACTACTCGTATCTAAAAGTCTTTGGAAAACCTGGACAAAGGTTTGTCGAGAAGAAAGCTGTCCTGCTGGCTGTCGTAGCCTATAAGTGGGCATAGCCCTTCGGAATTTTGGAAAACATCTTGGTAAATGTGAGACATATCGTGATATTTGGGTACCGAATATATTTTTGGTTTTAAATCGAACTTAAATGCCCGCACAGACATACGCTGATATAATTTTGTCTCTATTTTATGGCTACATAGTCGTAGCGATATTGCGACGTTTCCATGTTGTTGTTCGCTGATATAAGGAGTGATTCATAAATAAAAGAATATTTTAACAATATTAAGTAGTTTATTTGTAGTTTATTCATTAACTAATAACCAGGTCATATTTACATACTGTGATTTTACGCACGCACAGACATACGCTGAAATAATTTTTGTCTCTATTTTATGGCCATAGTCCTACCGATATTGAGACGTTTCCATATCGTTGTTCGCTAATATAGGGAACGATTCTTAAATAAAAGAATTTTTTTAACAATATTCCGTAGTCTATTCATTAAATAATAACCAAGTCATATTTTGCCAACTGCGATTTTACACATATTTGTTTAATACAAGGATCGTTTAATAAGTCCTTAGAAAATCCAGGAGATGGCGCTCGTAGCATCGGAAATAGTTTTTTTTAGTAAGCAACATTATTCACTAGAGAGCTGTCAAAGTTTCACTTATATTCATCACATGGTTTCATTTTTATTGTCGATTGAAGCAAGAAACTTTTATTTATTTAAAAAAATGAAAAAAGTGAGTTTCGAGTGGTGATTAAACATATATTTAATAGGCTTAACACCGAAAGAGATCAAAGCTGAGTTAGATAAAGTTCATGACACATCTGCTCCTGTGTTTGCAACTGGTTATAATTGGGTAAATGAGTTTAAACGTGGCCGTACATCCACAAAAGCTGAACATCGTTCGGGGCGTCCAGTGGAAGTGATTACTCCCGAAATGATTGACAAAATCCACGACATGGTTTTAACTCGGATCGACGAATCAAAGTGCGTGAAATAGTTGAGGTCACAGGCTTATCGCAAGATACAGTGTTTTTAATTTTGCACCAAAAAAAGTGTGAAACAAATTTCGGTAAGATGGGTGCCGAGTTTGCTCTCAGTGGTCGACTCTGAAGCTGTTTTGGCGCTTTTTCATCACAATCATGATGAGTTTCTACGTCGATCCATAACTGTGGATGAAACATGGGTACACAACTCTAGTCTAGAGACAAAAGTACAATTCAAAACAGTGGGGTTTTGAAGGCGAACGAGCTCCGAAGAAAACGAAGAGGGTGAAATCGGCCGACAGGGTTATGGCCACAGTTTTTTGGGATGCAGGTGGAATCATCTACACTGATTACTTGGAAAAAGGACAAACAATAACTGGAAAGTATTATGCGTCGTTATTGCACCGGTAGAGCAATGAAATCAAAAAAATTGTCCTCATTTGAAAAAGAAAAGATTCTCTTCCATCAAGACAACGCTCAGGTGCACACCTGTACAGTTTCATTCGCCAAAATCATGGAATTAAAGATCGAACTATCCGAACATCCACCGTATTCACCGGATTTGGTCCCCATTCATTTTTATTTATTTTAGAAAAAAATGGGTCAGCGAACAACGGTTTACATTGAACGAGGATGTTAACGCCCAAACAGATGCCTATTTTGAGGAATCTTCCGAAATCTTATTTTTTACGGGTTAAAAAAGTTGGAGAAACGCTTCGAAAAGTGTATAAAGCTAAAAGGAGATTGTGTTGAAAAATTAAAAAATCTGCTTAAAATAATTTGATTTTCTATCTTTTTCGAAGGACTTATTGAACAATCCTCATATGATAATTGTTATCATTGCTTTTGGATTGGCGATTTAATATCTTTGCAATTTTATCTTTCGAAAACCCTTAAGTTTTTGACTCTTGTTGTTTCTTTTAAATTATGTGAGAATTGTTGGTTTAATTTACATAAGTACTTTCCCTTATATGTATTTCCCGTTTACAAATAAGGTTTGAATTATCGCTAATCAAAATGTATCGATATATCAGGGGTTTTTCATGAAAATTCAAAGTATTTTGAAATTACAATTTTCCGTTATATTTTTTCAATCCAAGGATTTTCCATATTTGATATACATATATATTTAAATGTTGTTCTCCGAATTTCTTTTAATGGTATTACTACTCCCCAAAGTAAATATAATTTATCAAAAAATACCTTTTTATTTTTTTATGTTAAGAATTATTTGTCATTTGTTATTGCTCGTCATACTAATTCAATAAGCTATTTAAAGATTATTTGAAATATTGTCAATGGGGTTTTACACATTGACTCATGGGTAGTCTATAGTTTAAACAGAAATGAGGAGACATTTTACTTCATTCTTAATAAATATAAACATCACATCCGCAATACAATTATTACACTTTATTTTACAACATATTACACAACAACATGTTTCACAACATTTACCTTACTTTAATATTTACAATAGTAAACATTAAAGTAAAGTAAACTTGTAGGATTGTTAATTAATGACCAGACTTCCAGTTTCATGCCGGTTCCGAACGACAATCAACCATTATTAAGTAACCTTTAATTTTATTCACTTCAAACTGGCTAGAATGAGCGATAATTCCTCGACGGATTTTAGACTCTTTTAGACTTTAGAAGGAAAATTACAATCAAGATAACCAAGGAAGAACTAAGACTAAATTTTACTGGTCATTCTAGAAATTGAAAACACATTCTTCAAATTTTGGAACCATATTACCCGTATCCAAAAGTCTTTGGGAAACTTGAAAAGAAGAATCAAGATAACAAGGGAAGAACTAGAAGCAAATTTTAATGGTCGGATTTTACACATTGAAGGAAAAGAGGGATCAAGATCATAAAAGAAGAACTAAGAGTAAATTCCAAACAAGAACAGTTTAGAGAGAATAACTTAATTCATCCAAATGGTCAGATATGGTCTTCAAATCTCCATAGAGAGACGTTGATCTAGAATGCATATGCTGAAATTTTACACAATCTATGCATGCGGCCTAGCCATTGGTAGACCTACCATTGTTGCCAGAGGGGGAAGAAAGTTTAATGAAACTTAAAAGTAATAAAGGTCCTAGGATAGATAACATGCCTTTAGAATTATTGAAGTTTGGATCTCAGGTCATTCATCAAGTAATGGGTAACCTGAGTGGTGGTAATATCTCCGATTTATAAGAAAGGAGATGTACCCGAAATGCGAGAACTATCATGGTATATAATTTCTTAGTACAACTCGTACAATATTACTTAGTACAGAGTTCTAAGCAACATAGTAGGGCAGAAGATAGTACCATATATCGACGAAGGAATGGACGACTATCAGGCAGGGTTTAGAAGGTGACGCTGCACTATAAATCAATTGTTCATATCCCCCCAAATAACGATGAAAACAATCGAAATTGATAGGCCATTATTACAGATGATTCCTTTATTCTGTTTGACATAGTATTGAACAAAGTCATCAACGAAACAGACATATACGTAGTTGGAACAATGATATCAGGTCTATAAATATGAAACCTGAATTTGCCCATATATGGCCCTCGTTGTCAATATAGTCATAGGGCGTTTCAAGATATATCGTTTATCGATTAGCTGTAATAAACTCTTAACAACCCCTGCCGTAACAAAACCCGGCAAAGTTGTAAGAAACTTAAACAGGGCTGGGCCTAATAAAATAACAGTTAAAAAGATAAATTAATTATATACCTGGTTTAGTAGTTTCGAAATATTTTCGTTTTGTTCGCATTTTTTTTTCTTAAACAGTGCAGTTCTATTATTTCGATCGTATTATTTGTTACTACAAACGTGCTAAAAATGTGGCGTTCTTGGCAAGATAATAATCATTGTGCCTCCTGTAGAAATAATTTTAAAAGAAAACATTTATGGCCAGATGCTTAGCAAAATGTTAAAAATGTGTATTTCTCTATTGAATAGGGGGCTTAATGTAAATGCAGCCAAAGCAGAAACGTATTCATTAACGAAAACTATGTTTTCTACAGCTAAAGATATTGTGACGAAGCCAATTAAAGGCAAAAAAGCCAATAGGAAAAAATAATCACAACTGTACATGCTGGTTCCGAGGATGGATGGGTTCCAAATTGTTTACGGTTGTCCTTCAAAAATAATATACATTCATCTTTGGACTACCATGACGACACCACAGCAGAACTTTTTGAAGATTGGTTTATAAATAGTCTTTTGCCCAATGTGCTTAAGGAAAGTGTAAAAAATAAAGTTCCTAATGCAAATAACACTAAATTGGAAATTCAAAATTATATGTTAAAAATGTGATCTAGAAAAATTAAAGATATTTAATATTAAAAAGGAAATTGTATGTGATACCATTGCTGCCGATAGGGAACATACGGTTTTACGCCTTCCCCCGTATTACTGTATTTTTAATCCAATTAACAATATGTGCATCAGGTAAAATCCAATGTTAGATCAGAAAACATTTCTCCGACTCTAAGTATAAGTGCTGCAACATTAATTAGGAAGATTGTAGATAGTATTCCCAAAAGAAGTTGGATAAATTCGATTAACCATGTTATTAAAATTGAAGGTTCCTATGTATCATTTACTAATAATATAGAACTACTTATTATTAATGTAGATCAAAGTGACAATGAGAACGAAACCGAATTAAATGTGTCTTAAATATATATTATAATTTTTATTGTACTAATAGATAAATTTATTTATTTATTTATTTATTTATTTATTCATTTTTATTGTAGTAATAAATTCAAAATTAATAAACCAGTAAACAATGTTTTAGTCATACACCATAATAATAAAAATAATAATAATTTAATCATAATTTTACAATATCTTATTTTTCCGTCAAACCGCATCATTAGCACCAGTTCCTTGTTGACATCTAACAAAGATTTTCAACTTGCAACAATACAAGTTTCATAAAACAGCCTAGTTTGTAATAGCGTTGAATATGTCGAATTTTGTGCCTGGAAACTACGATTTGCGGACAGCATTGATTTTCTTTTACCATTTGAAGAAAACTGCTGCAGAATCGCATGGAATGCTTATCGAAGCTTACTGTGAGCATACTCTTGGTAAATCACAGTGCTTTGAGTGGTTTAAAAAAAGTGTTTTGAAAAAAAATGGTTTAAAAAAAGTGGTAAAAAAGTGGTTTAAAAAAAGTTTCTCACGTCAAAAGTGACGATTTTGACGTGGGAAACGAAGAACATAGAAGACCACCGATAAAGTTTAAAGACAGCGAATTGTAATCATTGTTGGATGAGGGTGACGCTCAAATGCAATAACAACTTGCGGGTCAATCAAATGTGACACGAGAAGCCGTCTGAATATGTTTGAAATCCATGGGAAAGATCCAGAAAATGGGAAAATGGTTTCCACATGAACTGACAGCAGAAAGACAGCAGGAAAACCGAAAAACCACTTGCGAAATTCCTGCTCGCCAGGTATAAAAGAAAATAATTTCTCCATTGAATTGTGACTTGCGATGAAAAATGGATATATTCTGAGCATTCTAAGTTTAAAAGATCATGGGTAACTCCATACTACGACGAAACATCGACATCGACTGCAAGGCCAGATCGCGCTATGGACCGAAGACAATGATCTGAATTTGGGTGGGATCAGAAGGGTGTGATCTATTATGAGCTGCTAAAACATGGCGAAACCATTAATACTGAACGCTACCGACAGCAAATAATCTATTTGAATTAAGTTTTGCATGAAAAATAACCAAAATATCAAAAAAGCCACACAAAATGATTTTGCTTCATAATAATGCACCATCACATACAGCAAAACTGGTCAACGAAACGATTGAAGCGTTTAGTTGGGAAATAATTTCGCATGCGGCTTACTTAGCTTGGCTCCGTCCGATTACTACATATTTACATCGATAAGACTCGCACTTGCTGAGCAGCCCTTTACTTGTACGAAATGTACATTGTAATGTACATTGAATGTACGAAAATGACTCGATGACTGATTTGCCTCAAAGGGGCAACAGTTTTTTTGGCGTGGCACCCACAAATTGTCAGACTTACTTTTGTCAGGCAATAAAAGTATTGCCTGACAATACTTACATTGACAACAATTAATTAAGTATCGTTGACATATACAAAAAAATATATTTACTTTCACTCGTTACTTTATATATTATAAATTAATATAATTTATTTTTTAGTCTAGTTTTGAAAACGGAGGGAGATTACGCTCCGAAACGTTAACGTTAAAAGTTTGTAAATTTTTTTTTTATAACATTTTTATATATTTATAATTTTGTTCGTTAGGCAAATTTATTACAAAAAAAGAATCACTGAAAAATTTGTCTCCGTTTGGTTTTTTGTTTTTACCCAGTGATTCTTTTTTTAAATAAGAACAGGTATTTTTGATATTTTTTGAGTTTTAGACAGTGGCGAAAAACCCAAATAAATGAGAAAAAATATATGAACACGCCACAATCATTTACACATTACTTTTATACAATAAACGTGTATTTTCTATACAAAAATTCCGGTTTCATATTTACATACCTGGTAAATATAGAAAAATAGATACTCGCCACACTACAATAGCGACTATTCAGTCGCACTTTAGATGGGATTTTGTCTGTCTATCTGTCGTGTATCTTTCTTAGCTTTTCTTTTTGATACTGTAAAATATAGAGTGATTTTTTAGTGCGCCTGAACATTAAATTCAAATAAAACAACAAACAAATTAAATACCTTGAAACTATTTATTCTCTGTGAAATAACATTCAATGGCATTAATGTTTGGACAATTTCGGATAAATGGCAAAGCGCAGTCTGTCAATTCAATTTCCGACTACTTTTTCAAGCAACTGTGGTCTTATGTCCGCAATTGTCCGAGTTATGTTGGCATCCAAGGCGTCGATAGTTGCTGGTTTAACGGCATAAAGTATATATTTAACATAACCCCAAAGAAAATAATCTAAACGACCTTGGTGGCCAATTAACAATTCCGTTCCTCGAAATAATTTTCTTACCGAATTGTTCCTTTAATAACCCGACTGTTGCGTTGGTTGTATGATATGTAGAACCGTCCATTTAGAACCACATCTCCTCCAGATCAATACAATTCAAATACAAAATTGAATAATCCACGTAGTCTAATAACAAAACCCAACTTCCTGCGAACGATGCAACGTATTGAAAAATTTGGATCTTTATCAACATTCCCAGCAACACCGGCGGTATTTTTTTTGGAACGTACAGTTTTTATCTTGTTTTAATATCGAGTAGCGTGAAATGCGTTATTAATTTGTCGATAATTTGGCGAATACATCGCTTGGTTGGGCACGCACTTTTGGTGCACTAATTTTAATCATTTCGACGAATGTGCAAGCACATCGCAATTTGAAAGAAAGGCTTTAGAGATAAATTTTTTTCAGTGTCGTCCGAAATTGGAAGGAACCCTCACACGGATGATCACATAGGTCTCCATGTAACTTCATGTAGAACTGTCTGATCATTAATTTTTAACTTGAAAGAGGGTGGCCTATTAGCGTTGTTCCCATCGCTTTGCTTTCGCACGGAGCAAAATAGCGACCACACAAGTGGTTTCAATGAAATCCATTGTGACACTACATAAAGCCTGCGCGTGCATGACATAAAATCTGTGCGTCTGCGATTTTTAAGTCGCGGTGACAAGAAATCGCAAGTGCGCGCCAGACTTATTCTCACCTGTGAGTTCACGGAAGCCCAACGACTCGCCTTTTTATCTTCCCCAACTTGTATAAATATTTAGAAATTATTTTCAATGTTACTTTGAGTTTCTCGAGTTGTAACAGTGTACGACAAAAATTTGGTTTCAGCAGTGCTTTGATTTTTTTATCCTCCACTTTTTTGATTGTCCTGGACACTTTGCATCACACAAATCAAAATTTTCTGTTCCGAATTATAGGAACTACTTTTTAAGCCGTATATTCAGGTGAGCACGAACGTGAATGACGCAAGCCGAGGCTGCACTAACTGCTTCGGATCGGGAAAAATGTCTTTGATGAACTTGTTTGCCGTATCTGGGTACGACGTCCACACTAACTGCCTCGTACGACATCGACTTGCCTTAGTGAGTACACGGCTTTACAAGTACTGCATGAATCAGCATTGTCTCCCAAAAGCGTACGTACAAATCATGTTGTGGGCATTTTCTTCAGTTGAAAGGCGAAAAGAAAGCACTGCCTCAAATGTTGCTTATCGAACGACATCGCGTCTACTAGTGATTTGTCAGGTTATGTTTATAGTGCGAGGGTAGTCTGAAAAGTTTCCAGTAACACAGAAACACTTATTTCTTTGTTAAATTCAGTTTTAAATAATATAGTCTTCTTGTAATTCTATACACTTTTTCCAGTGATGCTTAATATCTTATTCTGCAAAATAGTCGTTTACGAATGTGATGATACCATCATTCGATGACAACCAAACATAAGAAAGAGAAAAAAGTCGCTGGGGGCCAGATCTGGTGAATACGGTGGGTGGTCAATTACTTCGAATTCCAATTTCTGAATTTTTGCAATGGGGACCAGTGAAGTGTGAGACGGTGCATTAACTTAGCGGAACAAAACTTCCATTTTCTTCAAATACGTCGGTTTTTCTACAATGTCTGCCTTCAGATTGTCAAATAATGATGCGTAGTGTGGCCCTATTATTGTTTTTCGTTTTTCAAGATAGTCTATTAACACAACTCCATGGCTATTCCAAAAAATAATAGCTATCACTTTCCCGGCCGATGGAGCAGTCTTTGCCTTTTACGGGGTCGATTCGCCTTTCGCAGTACACTGTTTTGACTTTGGCTTGGTTTCAGGACTGTAGCGGTGTTTCCAAGTTTTATCTACGGTTATTAATGGACGCCAAAACTCCGACTCCGGCTTTCGAATATGTTTTTGGTTCTGGGTCGCGGAACCCAACGTGCGATTAGCTTTTTCACGCCTAAATTTTCAGCCAATATATTGTAAGGATGGCTTCATAAATTTAAAAAAAAAACACGGCGGATTTAAAAAAAAAATTATAATTGTATTCTTAAAACGTGAACAACTACTAAACACTTAACTTTTTTCTTCCATTCTTAACCTAACCTGCCAACATTAACTGGCGTTTGCTACAAGCGCGAAATATAAAATAACATTATAAACTCTTACAATTCGTCAATTCCTGACACCAAGAGCGCCCTCGCTCAACACAGCCTAAATAAATGTATAGGCTTCTAACTACACGTAACATAAATACCTATTTAATCAAATTGTGTTTACAGCATAATGTCGTAATTTATTGCATAAAATAAGTTCACATAAAGGCGTACATAATACCTTTGATAAATCTAATAACTAGAAATCAGACATAAGCAATAACCATAATAGATACATAAGTAATAACATAAGACAAGAGTTAAAAAAAGAGATATCATAAATGATACAATAATTTCTTAATTGAAGGTTAAACAGTAAAAAAAGTTATGTAATCGTAACACTGAAAGAATTACACAAATAGGCTAAATAATGAAAGTGCTCTTGAAAGATTTACGAAAACTTGCCCATTTAGTTAAATCATAGTATCGTCCCATAAACCACTGTCTTGCAGCTCCATCCAAATTATTTTTAGTGTTTGAAAACTAAAGGCGTCTGGCCAGTTTTCTAAACTCGGCATAGTTTCTATTTGTTGTAACCAAAATTAAACAAAACTTGGGTCAGTTTCTCCTTTAAATTTGTCTATTGACTTAGACAGATCGGGGCACTATGTTAAAATTTAGTACCTCTAATCTCTGGGTTTTTACTTTGTTTTGTTGAACTTGAAGCACCTGCAGCATCTGTGTATTTTGTTGCAACAGCGTGCTTACTAAATTCAAAAATTGAGGATTTCCACTGGCACCCCCGTTAGTAGTAGAGTTTACAAAGTTTTCAACGTTTTCGGAAGCCATTTTTCGAATAATAGTGTGGACCTCTAACCTCAAAAATGTAACTTTCACTTTGCATAATAAAAGAACGATTTTTCGAAAGAACGATTTTTCCCCTTCAACTCCTAAATGAATCCTTAATCCCACTTCTGAACTTGTAATGTATATAATATGGCTTCATAAATTAAAAACACGGGCGATTTACAAAAAAAATCAACAATTTTATTCTTAAAGCTTGTATAACTACTAAACACTTAGCCTTCTTCCTTTCCTAACCTAACCTGCCAACATTAACTTCACATTTGCTACAAGCGCGAAATACGAAATAGCATTATAAACTCTTACAATACGATAAACACGTTCTTTTGAGATACCCACAACCTCTGCTATGTCTCTAACCTTAATTCAATGGCCGTTTAGCACCACTTGGTGAATGTTTTGAAAGTTATCGGCAGTGATTGCAGTTTTTGGATATCCCGAACGTTCATCGTCAATCAAGCTAGATCGACCAGGTTTGAATTAGGCTGCCCAAAATTTTACTGTGGCAAATGATGATGAGTCCCCGTAAACAGCATCCATCTCGGCTTTAATTTGCGTTAATGAGGGCCCAGTATTAGATTTTTTTCATTTTTACAGAAACATTAACATCGACTGACATACATGATTGTTAAATAACAACTGAGCATCTAATATAGCTGACATTTTCTAGGTTATCTTTCAACCAGAATATTTTTGACGAGTAACCCCATCTTCATGTTGAGACAGAAAATTTTTACTACCCTCGTAGACACCTATTATACCTAGTTTTGCAGCTGAGAGATAATGCCTTAAAATAATTCTAAAATGTTAGCTCGTCAGGTCGAGATGGTCAATGACTTGGTTATATACGCCTATATTATATAAGCCTATATAGTGATATATTGTTAACTGATTGGCTGCAATAAACTATTAACAACCCCTGCCGTAACGAAACCTGACAAAGTTGCAAGAAACGTAAACCGGGCTGGGCCTAATAAAATATCAAGTAAAAGGATAAAATTAATGTTTACCTGGTTTAGTAGTTTCGAAATATTTTAGTTTAGTTCGCATTATTTTCTTAAACAGTGCAGTTCTATACTTTCGATCGTATTTTTTGATATTCCAAACGTGCTAAACATGTGGCGTTCTTGGCAAGATAATGATCATTTCTCATTCAATGTTATTGTTAAAAATGTGTATGTTTCTTTATTGAATACGAGGCTTAATGTAAATGCAGCCGCAGCAGAAACGCCTTTATTAACGAAAACTCCGTTGCCTACAGTTAAAGATATTGTGACGAAGCCAATTAAAGCCAAAAAAGTCCATAGTTATTCTGGTAAAAGCAAATGTGTTGACGAAAGCGACAAAAACTTAATTCAAAACAAAGAAATGCTATGTATGAAGAGCAAACTGTGCCTATATTGCATTCATTGTAACAGCGACTAAGAAAATATGAAACCAATATTCTTCGCAGCAGAACTAGCCTCCGGAGAATATTATCTCAAATGGGTGTTACATATCGGGCCATTAATAAACGACAAATATTAATGACTACTTAAACTCTATAAAAAAATATAGATTAGAATATTAAAGACATTTAATATGCTGCTGATATAAAATATACGGTTTTACGCCTTCCCCCGTATTACTGTATTTTTAATCCAATTGAGCATATGGGGCATCAGCTAAAATCCAATGTTAGAGCAGAAAACATTTGTCTGATTATAAGTGCAAGTGCTGCAACATTAATTAGGAATGTTGTAGATAGCATTCCCAAAGAAAGTTGGATAAATTCGATTAACCATGTTATTAAAATAGAAGATTAATATTATCATTTACTAATAATATAGAACCACCTATTATTAATGTAGATCAAAGTGATAGTGGGAGTGAAACCGAATTAAATGTATAATTAAATTTAACAAAAACAAAAGGTTTCACGATATCTATTCCCGATAAGGTAACAAGAACAAAGAACTATGAAAAACACATACTGCATTTGGACAGTCTACAAGTGCAGAAAATGCGGTACTCTGGGGAAAACAATTGAGCACCTTATTGGCGGTTGCCCGGCCCTTGCTCCTATTGCTTATTTGGGACGGTATAATCAGCTGGCAAAAATTATACATCAGCAAATTGAAAAAAATACTCGCTATTAGAAAGCGCACCTCCTCCATATTATAAATGCTCGCCTTCTCTTGTACTTGAATCATCCGATACCATTCTTTACTGAGACCGACCAATCAATACTGATCGAACGGTTGATTATAACAGGCCAGATATTGTTCTAATCAACAAAAAGGAGAAGAGGGCTTTTATAATTGACATCGCAGTGCCGCTCTCTCACAACAAGAAAAACTAAGATCTAAAAACTAAAAATCTACAAAATATGAAAATCTGGCATACCACTTGAAGAACCAGTGGAAACTGAGTAAGGTAGATCTAGTGCCCTTCGTTATATCTGCCAAAGGCCTGATAAGTAAGAGATTTTCACAGAACCTCGAAAGGCTCAGTATCTCGAGATCGATAGCCCTAGTGGGACAACGTGCTGTGCTCTTGCAGACGTGTCACATTGTTCGTAAAATATTATACTAGGATGAGAGGAGCTGAATTGCTTTTTCATCTTGGCATTGAAATATCGACAGGTATGAGCTGAGATTCTACATTAAAGATAAGCAGAATAATAATTTAACAAAATTTTATTTTTTCCAAAATTATTCAGAAGTTCAACCACTTCGACTCTGGCGCCTTTGAAGAAACTATGAATATTTTTATTGAAATTTATTGGGGCAATTAACATTTTGCCGAAGGGCAACGAAATATCTTGAACCGGACTATAACTATATATGGAAAAAAATGCAAAACAAATCTGCTTCGAATAAGTTCTGTAGTCGATGAAACGTCGAAGCGGAGGATTAAGTTTACATTCTAGTAAGTAAGAAAATAAATATTGGAACAAAATATATCTGAATAAATCAACTTTGATCGAAAATTAAAACTAGTATGCGAATAATGCAGTAGTAATTGTATACTCAATTATGCATAGCGTTATCGGAAGAATTTAGGCGCCACGTTATCCGGTAACACCTGAAAATTTTCATGAATCAACCTATTGATTCATCTCGACGTCGTAAATACTATACGATAGTATGTAATAACAGCGAATTTAACGACAATTGATTCATTCACAACGTAGCTTTCACTGTTATATTTGGCCGGGAGTCAAGCGAAAAATATGTATTACACTCATGTTAAAAAAATGCACACGCAAAACGTATAACATTTTTTTGGTTTGGCTGTACAATTTTACAGCTGGAACTGATCGTATCATCCTATCAACTGTAATGTGTCGATTTTAAAAATCACCTTTCACGGGGCTCAATTAATGGATTTAAAGCTATCTAAAAGATCAGCGTTCTGACCTTTTAAGATGTTACTATACGCAATATGCACTATACAAATGATACTTTTTTCCTAAATTTTAGACATATATTACCGAATATACAATAACACATTTTCGGTTTATATCTTGATATATAACCACAATATAGAAGTCATCTACGAAAACATTTTATTTCCATAATATGAAATATTAATGCAAAAAAAAAACATTTTTAGCTGTTTGATTAAACTTTACAAAGAAACAACATTCTTTATGTTGTTTTTAAAAAGTTCCTAACTTGTAGTTTTTTAATATTTAACTAAAAAACCCAAGTGCTACAAAACTAACACCAAAAAAAATAATCAAACAATTAATTAAATATGAAAACAAAAATGTTACATTTCTTATTGATTTGTCCGTTATTTTGTGATAGTTCATTTTTTAAAAAGGAATAAAACAATTTTTTACTTTGTTATCTATCACTTTTATAATAATATTATAATAATAATAAAACTGATAGATAACAAAGTAAAAAACTGTTTGTTACATTTCTTAGCATTTCTCCAAACCAGTAGAGTTTTCTGTTGAGGATGATACTGTTGGAAATTGCTGATAGCACTCATGGGAGGGATTAGGCTTTGGCTACAAAGCTACTAAACTTGAAGAGATTTACCACTAAACACCAAATCACTTTTTTGAGCTGCTCGACGCATGTTTTGCTAACCATGTTAGCATAATCAGATGATTTAATTAGATTAAATCATCTCCTGATGATACTAACATGGTTAGCGAAACATGCGTGAGCAGCTCAAAAAAGTGATTTGGTGTTTAGTGGTAAATCTCTTCAGGAGATGATTTAATTAGATTAAATCATCTCCTGATGATGCTAACATGGTTAGCGAAACATGCGTCGAGAAGCTCAAAAAAGTGCTTTAGTGTTTAATGGTAAATCTCTTCAAGTTTAGTGTTTCACACCAAAGATTCCAATAGAAGAATTGATCTACAAAGGTACTATAAATATTTTTTTCTTCTTAACCGAAATGTTTAAACTTTTTTTGGTAAATTTGTAATTCTCTATATTGACATTCTTTTTTTTTTGACTTTAGTTGTTCTTTAATTTTAAAAAGGTACGGTTTTTATACCCTTCCTAATCTGAATTGTATGTATACAGTTTGTGTGTGTTTAACTTGTTTCGTTCGTAAGATATTTTTAGCAAACTACGTTTATCAGTTACAAATTGCGACTAGCCACAATTACAATTATAAAAATTATGATAGATCAGTGTTATCAATTTAAAGCTCTGCGGATGAGCACGTACCATTTTCAGAACTTTACTGCTTTTTGACTTAGCTTCAATTGTGTGAAGTGCAAAAAGAAACCAAAATCATTGATCTGGTACTACGTAATCAATGTCCGGCTAATTAATGTCCCAATTAAATGTTCAGATTTATTGCAAAACGATTCAACAATTGATTTTCTCATTAAGATAACGCCCCGTCAGACCATACACTAATAATTATTATTTCTTATTTTTTCTCTAAAAATATGATTCTACAAATAAAATATTCACCAAAGATAGCACCGTATGATTTTTTCTTATTTCCTCGTGCGCATGAGCGAGGAAAAGATTCAGAAGCCAATTTTCAAAGGAGACATAGAAGGGACGAGAAAAAAAGGGCAGACAAAGGTGGTCTGCAAAGTACAAAAGGATTCAATATACTTTCCGATAGTTTGAAACTGGATGAGGTTAGCGGAAGACAGATCTAAATGGAAGAAGGCTCGAGGAAAAGCAGGCTATAAACAGGGTTTTCTAATAAAGGTGCTCGAACTTTGACAGTGTATAGCGGCCATATTAGTAAAGCTAGAGTTGTCAAATTTGGAGGTTATAATAACTAATGTTCGGCAAATCATTCCATCCCTTCCACAGTTCAGTTCCCCGTCCACATTAGGGACTGCGTATATAAGCCATCCGACGTGAAGTCGGCGAAAATATTGGTGGTTTGATTGTGGATAGGGATGTGATAGGGAAGTTCGAAAAAATCGACGTGTTCGAAAAAACCCTCGAACACGTCGATTGGTATTTTTAGATGCGCATTTTTTTCAACAAACATTCTTTGTACAGGGTGTGTCATGTAATAGTGGGCAATATCAACTTTCTTATTTTAAATACAACACCCTGTATATTATTTAATTTTTGGATTCTTCAGGAAATTCTAGACATATTTCATGTAAAATATCCTAGACTTATCTTCAACTGTTTCGGAAATATTTAGTGTTTTCAGATTTATTGCAAAAATTAACTGATTTTTTTTGAAAATTATTTGATTACAGAAATTCGCTTCAACACACAATAGAAAGATGGTATTGGCCTCTGTTACATGATACACCCTGTATAAAAGGTTTTCGTTGGAAAAAATGCGCAACTACACTTTTTTTTAACACTGTAAAAAAAATTGTGGAAATTTCAAGACTATTTAGTTTTTGTATAAATTTTTTATTTAAAACATTTAATGTAACAAATGCTTGAAATGTGAACCCTGAACGTCCTGGCAACACCCCAACCTCAAGTAAAACTGATTTCTGACATTATTTAATGTTTGTGGCGTAATTGACCTAATGCTGTCGGTAATGCGTCCTCTTAAATCATTCAGATCTTGTGGCTTGGTTTTGTATACGACGCTTTTGAGATATCCCCATAAAAAAATCCAACGGAGTGAGGTCCGAGGACCTTGGTGGCCATTCTAGTGGCCCTCTCCTCCCAATCCATCGATTTGCCACACATTAACATTAACTTGATAATGGGGCACCATCTTGTTGGAACCAAATGGTGTCGGCTAGCAATTGAGGATTTCTTCTATTAGGGTACAAATTTATAAGATTTGGAATGAGCTGATTTTGGAGAAAGTCTAAGTAATTTACCCCATTTAAATTTTGATCGAAAAATATTGGACCAATTATTTGATCTCCTATAAAACCTGCCCAGACATTAATATTTTCAGGTCTTTGTGTGTGAATTTCCCGCATCCAGCGAGGATTTTCTCTCGACCAATAACGACAGTTCTGGCGATTAATATGCCCATGAAGAGTAAAAGTAGATTCATCAGAAAATAAAACGTTTTCCACTCTCAGAAGGTTGTTGTCTATTCTGTGCATCATTTGTTCGCAAAACTCCATTCTCCTGTCGAAGTAGTCTTCACTAAGCTCTTGAGTAGGCTGTAGCTTATACGGATACATTTTATTCTCTTTCAATATTCTGGCAACCGAAGAGCGACCAACATTGTTTTCCAAGGCAACTTGTCGAGTTGAGGTATGCGGATTGTCTTGGAATGCAAGCATTACATCCAATTTTTTGTTATCGGTCAACGACACTGCTTCCTTCATAATTTGTCTCACGTGTCCCAGTTCTCTAAATTGTTTTTCAACTTTACTTACTGTACCTTGTGATATGGGTGGTAAGTTAGGATATTTTTCCCTAAAGAGACGAATAACTTCGGCTTGAGTTCGTGTCCTATCTCCATAACCATCATTAAGATAGTTATTTTACGACTCTCTGATAAATACACCATGTTTAAATCAAATGAATCACACACGTCAAAGAAAACTAATTTAAAAGGCAGGTTGATATTTTTGACGTTTCATACGACAAATACCTACCTTTGAAAACCTGATTTTTTATCTTTGCCTATTTGCTGATAATGTTCGAAGAATTACTTAATATTTCCGAAACAGTTGAAGATAAGTCTAGGATATTTTACATGAAATATGTCTAGAATTTTCTGAAGAATCCAAAAATTAAATAATATATAGGGTGTTGTATTTAAAATAAGAAAGTTGGTATTGGCCACTGTTACATGACACACCCTCCATAAAAAATTTTTGTTGAAAAAAATGTGCATCTAAAAATACCAATCGACTTGTTCGAGCGTTTTTTCGAACACGCCGCCATTTATTTATTAACGAATTTATTCCATTTGGCTGGGACACAACGTATAATCAAATGAAATGATTATAGTTATATGTCCACTGCATCTATATTAAAATGACTCACGTGTCTAGAATTTGTAAATTTAATTTTCAAATGTCTGCAGTGTTTTCTTTGACCCTTAAGATAAAAATATTTGCATATTTTCTTAGTAATGAAAATATCTTTTGCAAACATACTTACATGATCATCGACCGCCTAAGCAGTCGGTTTTCATTCAAGGATACACAAACATAAACATTTTTTTGCACTTTAAACATTTACTTCAAAAACTAAATTGTTTCAGAACTGATTGATTTAAAGAGTTTGCTTTTACTTTCGTAAATTATTTTGCAGCTTTCATTTGTATGACTGTTAATGATATTTGTTTAATCCATCTTGAATGTTCTTTACTTTATTTTATATTATCTTTAGACTATCCATTTTTATAGCAATTTTTTTTTAATATCAACGAAAAGAAAAAAACACACCAAGGTAAAATTTGATATCGGGGCAGATTTGCGACAGGGGATGGACTGGCACGAATTCTGCGTAACATTGAACATTAAACAAGTCATCAGCGAAAAAGACATACATACATGGAACAATCATAAAAAAAGAAAAATAGATTGTGGGATTTGCATATGACCTAAAAGTCGATCACGATAGAAAGGATTATTAAAAAGGCATATGATGATATAAAAGCGAAAGCCAAAAGAATGGTTTATAGGTATAGATATAGATAAAACAAAGGTGATAGACAAAAGAACCAATCCAAAAAGGGAGCAGAAATCAATAATCGGATATGGCAATATTGTAGTTGTGAGCGAATTTAAATACTTGGGAAGCAAACGCGACAAAAACAACATCATAGGAGATATCAGAAATCGTATTATGAAGTGTAACAAAGTTACTTATTCCCTGCGTTCTATTCTCAAATCTAACTAAACTTATTGAAAGCAAAAGTTAGGATTAATTTGCCCAGTAGTCACTTATGGCTGCAAGACGTGAACCCTCACAAAGAAAACAGTATAGATACCTGAAGTATTTGAACGAATAGCACTCAGGAGATCTTTTGGTCCTGTGCATGACAATGTGCAGGATTAGGTGTAACTTCGAATTCAAGCAATTGTACAAGAATATGGATTTTGTAAACTACATGAGGGTTCCGCGACTTACACGGGCAGTACACGTATCGAGAATACCAGAAAGTCGAACAGAAAGGAAAATCATGGAGGGGCGAATAGGAGGTAACAGAAACAGAGGGTAGATCGAAAATATTTTACCAAGATGTAAGAAGAGATTCTGAAGAACTAGCTGAATAATGCTGGAGATCGATCTGGTTGGAGGAGTATGTTGAAGGAGCTCAACTAATGAGCTGTAGCAACTCAAGAAGAAGAAGAAGGAAGAACGAAAAGAAATAAGAAAGATATATACAAAAGTGGCTTGAAAAGTTCTCGTTCTGACAAAGAAAACATCAGATTTTTGAACATGTTTTTTAATATTTTAATAAAATTTATAAAACATAAAGAAAGGAATATTTTTAGGGTTAGAGGCGCATTAGCAACTAAGGCTATTTAGCGACTGGACCTACAGCTTAACGTGAGTTCCGAACCACGGTCATCAGCTACCAATAAAGCCAGGCCAGCACCCCCCTCAGGCTATCAATCCTTGGTTATGTACCTACCCATAAGTCTATAAGGAAGCCTACCAACTGACGAGTGAATCTGGAATCGAACCAACTACCGCGCCAATGCGGTTTCGGCACAGCAGCGGCCAGCCGGCAAGTGTGGGCGTTTAGTTTAAATAGCACCCTTCTATTGGTTCAGTCGAATAGCCTGTGCAAACTATACTACGATTCTTAGGCTTACTTTTACCTTGATCGACCGAATGATGAATCTATGTTCACCTAACACTATATATCGGTCAATAAGTCCCCGGTCTGACAGATAGATGGCGTCAATTACGAAAAATCCTTATCATTGGTCGATCGTGTCAACCTTGGAACGTCATGGCTTGATAAACGGCACCCAGCCTCATCACAGGAAAATCAACCATAACTGATAAATATGCTGAATTCAAACGTGGCTGTACAAGCACCGATGATGCTTAAGGCTCTGGACCTCGAAATGAGATGGTTACACCAGACAACATCAAAAAACTCTCAAAATTATTTCGCAAAACCGTAAAGTAAAACTGCAGGAGATAGGTGATATCATAAAGATATCGAAAGAAAGTGTTTACACCATTTTGCATGAACATTTTGGAATGCGTAAATTGCTATCGATACAGGTACCGCGTTTGCTCACAGCGGACCAAAACCAATAACGCATTGATGATTCTGATCAACGGTTGGAGCTGTTTAAGCGAAATAAAAAGGGGTTTTTATGCGGTATGTGAATCCATTTATCACTACACTCCGGAGTCAAATCGGCAGTTAACTAAGTGGACAGCAGCTGCTGAAAGCAATCTAAAGCGACTAAAAACATAACCATCTGCAGTAGGGATTGTAATCTCGCAGCTCATTCAATCCCGCGGGATTGGTATACGGGATTCCTCAATCCCGCGCGGGATCACGCGGGATCCCGCATCTTTGAAGTTATGTTATAAAATCAAATTGAAGCTACAGATTTTTGTGTAAAAATCAACTTTTATTAAACATTTCTTACATTAAGCAACAGAAATTATTTCTTTTCTATTAATTAAGTATAAGTAATTAGTAATCTATTTTCTTAGGTTTATCTTTAAATGTTTGGCATAGTTTAATAGTTTTGTTTAATTTTACCCTTACTCTTAACAACAGTTTTATATTTTTAATTCAGTCTTATTCATATAATGACTAATAATCAAATTACAACTTTCTCTTACATGCTATTAATTACTATGATATCAATCTATGGTGATAACTTTAGAAAATACGCTCTTAAGAAGCAAATGGCATTTATTGTATCATCTCCGAGCCTGCTTCTGAGTGAACTGAGTGAATATATCCTGATGCTGAAAACGCTCTCTCGGCTTCTACGCTGGTAGGCTGAACCGTCAGGATACATTCATAGGCGAGCGTCAGATTCTCTCCTCTGATACCATCGGACTCAAACAACGTCATTTCTTTCTTCAAAATTTTTTCAAAGTCCTTTTGCTTGTTGTCTGACTTTTCCTTAAATATTTATTTTTCTTGTTGAAGCTGTTTTTCTAATTCTTCTTTTAGCGTTACAGTAGGATCTGTATCAGTAGCAGATGTTCCAGCTATAGGTGTCTTGAACTATGACTCTTTCTATTATTTTCTTTATTTTTTGGCGTATTGCAACTTTTCTTGGCATGAAGACTGTATAAGTACGACCTGTATTTTTGGCTTCTTCGTCTACTTTTTCGGATTTTACAAAGAAATCAAAACTTTGCTTTTTAAATCAGTGCGGCGTTCTTAAATACATTCATGTAGAGACTGTGACAATTGGTTACTGAACACAGGGTTTTGTTGCAATTTATCCAAAATAAATCGAACCGTTGTGTCCGCAGTGATAAGCGTTGACTCTCGCCTACAAAGTATCTCAACTTCTAATTTAAAAGGCTGCAAGTTAGCAATGAGATCTTTAATTATGAACCACTCATTATCGCTGAATCTAATCTCAGATTCAATTGCAATATCGATTAATGCTTTATCAATACAATTCTTCAAATTGTAGAATCGTTCTAACGTATTCAAAAGGCTATTCCAGCGAGTAAGGCAGTAAACTAAACTAAATCAAAAACATTAAAATTTAGGTACTTACGTTAAACGCCGGACCGTGAATACGAAAACACTGGTCACCTATACAGAAAGACGTGCGCAGGCTGCGCAGTGCAGTACCTTTTATGAACAACTGACAGGACAACCCGTCAACCGTCCGCTAGTCGCCGGTTGGTGCGCTGTGCGGAACAGGCAACGTAGCGCTCGTGCTACTCGCGATTTACGCCGCGAGAGTTTTACCGCCAAATTTTTAATTTGCGGGATCCGCGGATCTGCGCTTTGAAGGTGCGGGATCCAGCAGATTAATAAAGCAGCAGGATCCCGCGGGAATGTGTGATTCGGTTTAGCGGGATTGCAATCCCTAATCGGCAGGCAATATTATGGCCTCTGTATTTTGGGATACGCCTGGAATATTGTTCATCGATTATATCGAAAAAGGTAACACAATCAATGGCGAATATTATTGTTGCATTATTGGTGTATTTGAAGGACAAGATCGCAAAAAAGACTCCCAATAAACAAAAAAGTGCTGTTTCACCAAGACAATGCAACGTGTCACAAATAGTTGACAAGGATAGCTCAATTACATGAATTGTACTTTGGATTGCTTCCTGATCCACCGTATTCTCTAGATCTCGCCCACAGCGACTATTTCCTATTCTCAGATTTCAAAAGAATGCTCGTTGGACAGAAATTTTGCTCTAATGAAGAGGTAATTGCCGAAACTACAGGATATTTTGAAGACAAAGAGAAATTGTTCTGTAAAAAAGTGTAGAAATGTAAGAAAAGCATTGGAATGATTGTATTGTTCTTCAAGGAGAATATATTGTTGAATAAAGTCGAAATTTGCAAAAAAAAGTACGTTTTATTTGTTAGTCCGCGAACTTATTGGCCGATGTGATATTGTTACAAAACGTCGAAGAAACTCAGGAAATTTGCGTTTAAATATGTCTTAACATCCTTGACAAGTCTTCATTCGAATGCGTAATAAACGTGGCATCCATCGAGCTGAAAGCTTTTTCAAACCCAAATGAATGTGTTAAATGTAGTGAACATGGTATATTGAGATGTTCACAATGTCAGTACGTCCATGTAGTACAGTAGGTGATCATTTAATATGACATTGTAGGTTTTTATAACGATTATATTGGTTGTAGTGTGAGAGTCCCTAGACTTCAGTGGAGTTATGTTCAATCTTTTACCATCAAAAATGAATGCGAAGAATCCTTTAAAGTACAATGTAAATTGTTTCGTATGTCAAAACTGATTTGCTTTACTCGATCGCCACAAACAACAAAATGTACGTGGCTGAAATTTCGCAGCGTGCCGTCTAACGAGTTATGGATCATACTTACGCCATCTCTGTACCAGACCGAAAACTTCTCGAAAGGTCCTAAAATTCAGCTAAACAGAAAAAAACATAAAATCTGCTCAGGACAAAACATATTTTAAGTTCTCCAAAATATATGACCCGAATTCAACAGTTATATTGACCATCCTTCATATTCGCCTGATTCGTCGCTATGTGACTTTCGGATAGAAAGTAGGCTTTATTCCAAATGCATCAAATCCCTTCGTCATCGATATATCAAATGGGTAACCTTTATAGGGCGTTAAATTAAAAAATGTAATTGTTGTCATTCCTTCATAGTTAGGAATTCACTATCGATAGGAGCTTTGAAGGTGGATTTTTGCAGCCAATATGCGGATTTTTTACCGAAAGTTCTTGAAACAATAAAGAAAAAAACTGAAGCGTTTTGTTGTAAGGAATTTGTTTTTCAATTGCTGCCATCAACAATGCTGGTTTCGAAATGGTTGAACAGTCTCCCATCTCCCAGATGGGTACTCAGGCAATTAGGTATTTCTCTAAACTGGTAGAACATTTTCGGAAAGCCCATTTTGTTGACAACGAAGATACAGTCGTTGCTTTGAATGATTGACTAACAGAACAATTACAGAAAATGTTTTTCAACGGCATCTAAGAAAAGCTTTTTGGAGATTATCACTGAAAAATAAAAAAATTTCATGTGATCCAGATGGATTCTTCTTTATTATAGTAAATAATTGGTGGAGAGAACCTACTAACCATGTAAGTGATTGCTACTTTTGTATCAGTAAAACAGAAGGCATTTCAAAAAAGCAAAACCTTATCCAAATTTGCCTTCTGCATTTAGGCCAGTTCCTCATAGCCAGAAACTACCGATTGCTACGAAACTACAGAAAAACCGATTGCGCGCTTAAACCCTGACACGGGCGTAGCCAGGATTTAGTTTTGGGGGGGTTTAGTTTGAAGTAAATAAAACAACAAAAATATACTTACATGAAATTTAATATCTATATATTCATCGGAAAAATTACGACATATTTATAAAGTTCTTATCTTTAAATGAAATGTTTAAATTAATTTCGTTCCTCTGCGCTAAATATAAAACCATTAAAGAAGAAATCTTCGGCTTTTTCTTTTAAATATATCCACTAACTACTTCATCTGCATGAATTTTGTTCCATAGTGAATGTTCATGAGAGCCAAACCATTAAGTCTGTTTTCACTTGTAGTGTTTCGTAAATAGTTTTTCAGTCTCTTTAGGCTCGAGAAAGACCTTTCTGGGGTAGCAGTGAATACAGGAATGGAAGCCAAGATTTGTAGTAATGTGTAAATATTAGGATAAAGGTTTTTATCGCACATATCTAGGCATTCCAAACTAGATTTCGGGGTAGGCGAGATACTTGTCATCACTGTTTTCCATACTTCAAGTTCTGCTTTAACCACTGATATGTTCCTTTCGGGAAGCAGTGACGAGTACATGGAAATTGCTTCTTCAATTTCAGAACTGGCAGTAAAATTTGAAGGTAGCACACCAGATAATGCTGATACTACTTTACGATGTTTGGTAAACCTTTCAACCAATTGTTGAATTATATGATCAAGAAATGGAATGAAAAATTAATTTTGTAATTCGTGTATACATCCAATGTAGGAAAGTTCGATCTATTTAATTACCTTCCAACGACGCGTGGCATTCGCAGTATACCCCCATTTTCTTCCAGTAAAACCTTTGCGTCTTCATAGAGATGAAGATATTCGACGTCAGTGTTGTTTCTCAGGAGTTGTAAGACATTAATAACATCATCTACATGTTTGAATGCCGTGATAAGATCGATGTCAATTGTCTGTAATTGTTTTGATAGCGACAATGTATAGTCCATAACTTTTTGAAGAATCACTAAACACATCACGAAATCCGAAGATCGAAGCGTACTTAGCAATTGGGCGGCTTGTTGCGATGTTTCCTTATTGTGATTAAAGTTCTTCGAGAGCATTCACAATCGCTGAGTAAATTTCCCTGAATCTTAAAATAGCTTCATGTTTGTGGACCCACCGTATTTCACACATTGAGAGCAAGCTTTTTTGGTTACCGATGGGTAGTAGCTCTTGAATTTTTTCTTTCAACAAAGCAGTGCGTTGAGCAGAATGTCGAAAGTAGGAACCAACAGACTGCACAATCCCAATGCAATTTCGGACATTTGCTGATGAATATGAATCAGCAATAGCAAGGTTGGAAGAGTGTGCACTACAGTGTACATAAAGAGCAAGAGGACATTCTTGGCGAACATAAGCTTGGGCACCATGCAAATACCCACTCATAGCTGCAGCCCCATCGTAACCTTGACCAACCACATGAGAACATTCAAGTCCATGTTTTTTAGAGCTGTAATAATAAGATTTGCGAGACGGGATCCTGAAACATCGACCGTTGGAATGTACTCAAGGAATATCTCTTTAAGTATATGGTGTTTATTATCTGTAAAATCAACATACCGAAGACATAACGAGACTTGTTCTACACGTCCGATGTCGGTGTTTTCGTCAGCCAGAATCGCAAATAGTTTGGCTCTCTTTACTTCTTCAATTATTTTATGTTGAATTAATTCACCACAAATGTGAATTATTTCGTTTTGGATCTGAGGGTTTGTGTACAGGGTATTCTTCTGTGAAGTATTCAAATGCTCAGCCAGATCTTAATTTGTATGCGCCGCCGCATAAAATTATTGCTTTTACGATAGGGATTAGTTTCTTTCGATTCTCCTCTTGTTGTCTCTTTCTTTTAGAAGACAGCTGTTCAGTGACCGAAAAAGCTTGCGAAGACATTACTTTTAGAAAGTTATCTGCCAGTTCTGAATTTCGCTTGTGGTATCCCGATTTCGCATGAGCTTCAAATATTTCTAGGGCATTTTTCCACTTACAAAAAGGTTCGGTTACCAACTGGCCGATCCTTTGATGACCGCCTTTACCTTCATCAAGCGAACGTCCCATTACCACGCAAACTCTGCAGTATGCTCCACTTTTATATTCCGAATATGACAACCAGGGGAATCTCTCCAACCATTTCAATTGAAAGCGCAAGTTTCGTTTTGTGGAAATAGGAAACTGATAATCTCTGGGTGGGTTCCATGGCGTTTTTAAAATTTGGACTTTAAAATATTAATCCAAGATTTTTTCTTGATTCGCGTAACCAACATCCAACTTAGCTACAGTTGTAAAAGATGAGGTAACAGGCAAGTTGGCCTGTTGCAAACTAGATGTAGATTTGCCAGTTGAAGGTATCGAAAAGGGCACCAGCGACATGGCATCGATTTCGACATTCGGTATTGTGATTGAGGTCGAGGTCGCGGGCCCGCTTGTCATCACAGTCTTCTTATCAGCATGCAATGTAGCTGAAGCTTTGATAGCTAAATCCAAATTTGTTTCTTTATTAGAAACCCCTTGACTACACCACTTTTTCCAGTAGTCCATACCTTTAAGTTTATCACCCTTCCTTTTTTTCCCCCTCCATTTTTCGACAGTAATAATGATTCACGTATCTATCATTAACAAGGTCACCGAATAACACTACACTAAAATTACTCACTTACACGGTACACTTAATTCTCTTCACTATTCGGTCACCACTTTTCACTTATATTCACTTCGAGTTCGCATGGAACAATACTGCCGTAAGCGCGGTCACGCGCCGCTTATATAGCAGCCCAGTAGTAGCCGTCCAGAAACTACCACAAACTTCCACAAAGCTCCGCTCATTCCGACCGAGGGGCGTGGCGAATAACCGAAAAACAACGCAAAGTTTCCATACGATACAAAATAGTTCGACTACTCGACAAGAGATGGCGTTACTGTGCGCAACGTCCACTAGTTCGGATATATATTCAATTCAAATGTAATAATTTAACTCTCTTCACTCCTCGTATTTTTTCGGTATAATATTAGGTAATATTTGGCTTATTGGCGCACTTATTACGGGCATTGGTTACGCCTGTGAACCCTGACAACATGTTTCCCGATGATTTTAATTCTTTATCAGAATCTGTGACCCAATATTTTTAACAATTACCAGTGAACCACTGGTGACTTAATAACTCAGAATGAATTAAATGATTTGGTATGTGACCTGGGGTTGTTAAAATAAAAATCGAAACTCCTTGGTTCCAGATTAGCTTACCGAAAACTGAAGGTGCTTTTTTCGCCTCTCGATATTAAGAGCTTGGACCAATGAAAAACTTTGTCAAAGTCATGGACAAAGAAGATAATTGTTTCAAGTACCTAAAAGAAATATTTCCCCAATTAAGTGGTGCAAAACCAAAAGAAGGCATATTTATTGGACCTTAAATAAGGATACTTCTAGGTGATTTCCGTTTTCAAGAAATATTAAATGAAAATGAATTGGCACATTCGAAGTGTTTTTTGTAAGTGTAGTGAAAGGATTTGTGGGCAATAAGAAAGATGGAAACTATAAAAACATCATAGATGAACATTTAAAAGCCTATGAAATATTAGTGTGTCACAGGTCCTTATAAATGTATTTTTTACACTCCTTATTGGATTTTTTTCCCGAAAATTTGTGTGCAGTAAACGACGAACAAGGAGAGAAGGTTCCCCAGACCAACAGGACGATGCAAGATATCAGAGACACTGGAACGCATCTGTGTTAAGCGTCTACTGCTGATTTTTAAAAAGAGATGATACTGCAGAGCACAAGATGAAACAGTGAAAGTTTTTGTCGCTGTATGAGATCTCATGTAATATATATTTTATATTCACATAATCCTCAGTAATGTCTTTGCATGGTTTAACACGTTTTACATGTTTATATTAAATAAATATTAGATTGTAAAAATATGTCGTCTCCTTTTTCTTTTCCACCACCGACCCCCTGTAATAAAAAAAACTGCATGTGTTACAGTAATTAGCTTATCGTTTTCTGATTTAGGACTACAAAATACTTCATATACACCTATTTTCATCAATGTTACCTCAAAAAAGTTTAAATTTGTTGTATGTTACCGGATTATTACTTATAGTTATCATTGTGCCTCATTTTAAAGTTCTGAAACTCTAAGACTAAACTTAAAAAATTTTTAAGTTTAGTCTATAACTGTAGAACCTCAACTTGATCGAAAAATATTTTCTAGATTATTTGCGCATCGACTAAAATCAATCACTATGTATGTATCAAGGATAGAGGCTTTTGTAGAAACAAGTTGTATCCAGCTGGTGAAAATTATACAATTTCATCGTTATATCTCGACAGAAAATACGGATCTTCATAAAGCCTGATTAATTGTTGTTTTGTTTCCTGATTTCGCACTTTTTGATATGAGTAGCTACACAACGTATTTTCTTTCAACTGTAAAACATTAAGCAACAAGAAAAAATGAATTTCCATTTCCTGTCGAACCAGATTATTTCTTTGACGGATCGCGTGTTTACGTACAGGGTTCATTAGTTGTTACATATTTATGAAAGATGACAATTATGTCATATTAGAGGCTAATGAGCTAAGTGGCAGAGAACCGTGTGAGTTTCTGGTACACGCACATAAGCAATTGTTCTTTAACTCTGCTTGGAGGTAGAATGCAATTTTACCGGTCTTAAATAAGGGAAGTTGAAGAATTTGATGTCAAGAACACTTTTTCAGTTACTTGCTTCATTTTTTTTTCTAAAAAAACACCATACCAAGTCCCATGAATAAGAATTAAATTGGATAAAATATATCATAAAATGTTCAACATCAGGAAATATATTTTGTCATTGTAATACATCTTTTTGGTATATCCACTCACAATAGAGTGGATAGTCTATTATCTATTCGTTGTAGTTTTGTGTGAAAGTGTAGTCAGAAACAGTGTCAACTTGCTTTAATTCCTATGTAGCTTTGGTATCATCATCAGTGGCTATATAACCCTAAAGGATGTGATATGAAATATAATATCCTATATAAACCGCATCATCTGTTACTATATGCCTTTAACGTAGTTCTCCTCTACTTCATGAACCCATAGATTCCGCTGTAAAGACCCTTTTTGGTGAGTTTACTGCTAATTCTGGGTATGGCTAGTTATATATTCTTGTACAATATTTCTTCTGAGTCTGATGTTCTCAGAACGTGTTTCTCTGTGTAACTCTGTAGATGTTTAATTTTTGAGTACTTTCTGGTATTAAAATGCCACATACATATGAAAACAATGAACTAGTGGACATAGTATTAATTTGCGGGGAGTCCCAACAAAATGCAACCACAGCATGTCGTTTGTACGCGGAAAGGTTCCCTTTAAAACTGGGTCCACATCAATACAAATTTGCGTTGTGCGTGCTGTGCGTGTTGTTTGTGGTGTACCTACGCGGAAATGTAGACGCTCTGACACACAAACTCACACACTAATATTGTCGCCGCACAACACGCAGACAAACCATTTCTTGTTCACCAGATAATTCAAACAAAATGTTCTACTATTTCTTTGAATTATCTACTAAATCTACTACTTTTATTTAAATTAATTAGATGTCTCACCTATATAAAATTTGCTACATTCGAAGGGAATTTTATAAACCACGTTGTTGTTTGGTTTAGTTTTTGTTAATATAGATCTAAGAGTATTTTTTGTTTTAAATGTCGTTCTTATGTTGTATTTATTTCCCACTCTTTTAATTGTGTCAGAAATATTGGGAATGTAAGGAATTGTGAGGCTAATTGTTTGATACTTATTACTATTGTTATTAATAAGTTTTCTGTTTTGTCTGGTATTAAAAGTTTTAAACGGTTTATCTATGAAATTTCTTGGGTTATTGTTTTTTATTAAAATGTCTTTAATGTGATTTGTTTCTTTTTGTAGTGTATCACTGACGGTACCAACAAGTTTTGCTCTGTCATGTAAACTTTTAATTACTCCTATTTTGACTGATTTTGAGTGATTGGAAAATAAATTGAGATACCTATATGTGTTTGTCGGTTTTCTGTAAACTGTGGTTTTTAATGTGTTGTTTTGTTTTAATATTAAAGTGTCGAAGAATGGCAATTTATTCTCCTTCTCCATCTCTAAAGTAAACTTAATTGTAGGCTCTCGAGAATTTTTATCTTGGAAAAAATATTTAGATCATCAATGCAATGTTGCCATATAGCAGAAATATCATGAACATATCTAAGCCATATTATTGGCTTTTTAAAAGATTTACTTAATATGTCATTCTCGAGTTCCTCCATAAAGATATTACTCATCAAAGGAGAAAGAGAAGAACCCATTGCCATTCCAAAATTTTGTTGATAATAATCATTTTCTAATTGAAAATATGTGGTTTTTAAGCACAGAGTTAATAATCCCAAAATTATATTGATGTTTAGTTTAGTGCGGTCTTTTAATGTTGTGTCATGTTCTAATCTCTTTCTAATTATTAAAAGTGATTTATCAGCTGGTACATTAGTAAATAAACTCACCTCGTCAAAACTAACCATTAAATTTTGGTTTGTAATTTTAATGTTCCAAATTTTATCTAAAATGTCTGAAGTATTTTTAATATATGAATTTGTTCTACCCAAAAGGGGATTTCGGGTAGAACTATAGGGCGAAGTGGTATATTAGTTTTGTGTATTTTTGGTAGACCATAGAAATGAGGTGGTTTACTATAATATGGTGTAAGTTGTGATTTTTCTAGATCTGTAAATTCACATTTGTGTTTATATAATGTACGGTAATTTTGTCTCTCTATTTTTAATGTTGGATCTGTAGGTATTTTAGTGTAATTTCCCTCATCAATTAAAGTTTTAATTTTGTTATTATATTCTGTTGTGTACAGAATAACTGTGGCGTTACCTTTGTCTGATGGCAATATTTTAATAGATGTGTTTTTTTTTTAAATTTATCTATAGCTAACCTTTCCTCATGGTATAAATTTGATTTGATTTTAAATTGTTTTTCTAAGATAAGTTTTAATCTGATTCTGTATTCATTTGCACTTTTTTGGTAATTTTTAAGCAATAGACTCTACCGCCAAAATAATGTCTAATTTAGAAACATCTTTCGATGTAATACTAAATATTAGTCCTTTAGAAAGTCCATACTTTCAGTATCAGATAATATTTTACTTGATGGGTAACTACAGTTTTATTAATGAAATTTTTGTTGGTATGTGTATTAATGTGTTTTGTATTTGTTCCATGTTTTTCAATAACTAAATTTTTATATTTCTTAATGTGAGTATTTTTTGGATATTGAAGTAATATTTGTAACTGGAACAGGCGCTATTATAAATGTGATTAAATCTACTTTAATAACATTTTCGTATATTTGTTGTAATATATTATCAATGTCAGTTTTTAATCATTGTTTAGTGTACATGTGATATTGAATGGAATCCCTTAAAAGTGCTGAACTAGCCCTATGTACAATATATATGCTTCTGTTTGTATTATATAGTATATGTAAACGTAAACATTTTGGTATTATGTCACAATCTTTACATTTGTTAAGAAATGTTAAGCTGTTTTCAGAATGTTGTAGTTTAATATATATACTTTTTAAATATTTAAATAAAAAACAAATCTCAGGCCCATACCTGTAACCTAAGCAATGTCTGAATGATTGTGGCGTATTCATACATTTTTTCTTTATTTAGGTTTTTATATTTACATAAAAACAGATTTTTAGATATTTTTTGAGTTTTAGATTGTGGCGAAAAACTAAAATAAATAAAAAAAAATTATACATGATGGAACTCTACTACATTTTAGACGAGAAGTTCACGAACATTTAAATATTGAATTTCCTAACAGGTGGATAGGGCGTACTGAACACTTATTGGGTTGCATGTTCCCCAGATTTAACGCCCTGAGATTTTTTTCTGTAGAGCTATTTAAAAATTTAGTTTATCACGATGGATAAGTAAATACAGTGTATGTTGTGATGTCAATATTGTAACTTAAGTGTAAAGAAATAAAGTAAGTAAGTTGTAACTAAATGTTGTGATGTTATTCGTGGACACCGGGATTTTATTTTTGACATGTGTAGTGACGCATGGGTACGCCAAGCAAGATTTTATGTTAACCGAACAAATGGTGACAATTTTGAAAAAAAAATGTATCATGTAACATTTTTATTTTTGTTATTCTGCAACTTTTATATAAATGATTTTTATATAGAATGGAGCATTACAAGAATTATACATGATGGAGCTCCACAACATTTTAGACGAGAAGTTCTCGAACATTTAAATTTGAATTTCCTAACAGGTGGATAGGACTCCATGGACACTTCTTGACCTGCATGCTCCCCAGATTTAACGCCGTGAGATTTTTTCTGTAGGGCTATTTAAAAATTTAGTTTATCACGATGGATAAGTCGATACTGCGTATGTTGTGATGTTAATATTGTAATGTAAGTGTAAAGAAATACAGTAAGTAAGTTGTAACTAAATGTTGTGATGTTATTCGTGGACACCGGGATTTTATTTTTGACGTGTGTAGTGACGTATGGGTACGCCAAGCAAGATTTTATGCTAACCGAACAAATGGTGACAATTTTGAAAAAAAATTGTATCATGTAACATTTTTATTTTTGTTATTCTGCAACTTTTATATAAATGATTTTTATATAGAATGCAGCATTACAAGAATTATACATGATGGAGCTCCACAACATTTTAGACGAGAAGTTCTCGAACATTTAAATTTGAATTTCGTAACAGGTGGATAGGGCTCCATGGACACTTCTTGGCCTGCATGCTCCCCAGATTTAACGCCGTGAAATTTTTTCTGTAGGACTATTTAAAAATTTAGTTTATCACTATGGATAAGTCGATACTGTGTATGTTGTGATGTTAATATTGTAATGTAAGTGTAAAGAAATACAGTAAGTAAGTTGTAACTAAATGTTGTGATGTTATTCGTGGACACCGGGATTTTATTTTTGACGTGTGTAGTGACGTATGGGTACGCCAAGCAAGATTTTGTGTAAACCGAACAAATGTTGACAATTTTGAAAAATTGTAAAATGTAACATTTTTGTTTTGGTTTTTCTGCAACTTTTATATAAATGGTTTTTGCTAAATTGACTTCGATTTACGAGTTCTACAACGCAGTGGTAGAGAATATTAAAAAGTCAAGTCTGTTTTCAAATTTTGCAACTGTTAACACCTTTTTTATTTTACAACTTTTATATAAATGATTTCTGGAAAAATTACTTCGTTTTACGAGTTCCACAACTTGTTAAAATAAATGATTCAACTTTGAGAACAACCAGTATATATACACAATGTAAAATTGTAAAATTATAAGAAATTAGTTTCATCACTTTATTTACACATTTCGTATATAATGAGTTATCATTCAAAATGCGATACAGGGGTGTTGTAACAATTTTCTCATTAGTGGAAAATTTTCCTTTTGAAAAATTCTCTAATGATTAGAATGTGATGTTGCCTAAGACATTAATATATTAAGATATTAATTTCTTTTTAGTGGATAAAAACTTATTCAAATATCCATTTTCACATCTTTACATGCACAAATATGATATTAAAATAGTTAAGCCAAACCTCGAAGAAAAAAAATTCAAATATATTCACATCGCTATACCCCCGTATACCCACTCAATTAACTAATAGTGCCATTTCCTGAAAGAAGTTTATGAATGACAAATTCTGACTAATTAATTAAGCAGATTAGAAAAAAATCTGTTCGACTTTTTAATTGCTGACTAAAAACATTTTATTCAAGATAGCGGTCCGATTTCTTGAACTGTTATGCGTCACTGACTTACCAAGCCCCAAATGACTTTAAACGTAATCATTGGAAATTACAAATTGGTTTTACGCACAGCGTAAGAAAAACTAACATTAAGTCATTCTTAAATAAACTCTGCATACGATTACGTAGGCGTATGGATTTAAAAGCATTAATTCTTTTTTTTTTCGGGTTTTGGTTAATGAAAGTGATTATTGTTATCTCTTAGTAATCTTAGGGGTTTACACATTCAGGCTCATAAATTACCCAATATTATTAATTGTTTAAACAGAAAAAAACGTCGATAATAAGAGTGTGTCATGCCAGAGACTGTGTTCTAATCAGAGAGAGTGATAAAGATCTTGTCTTGATAAAATTAACTAAACTAAATTCACGCGCCTGAAACTTTATAGCCGCCATCTAATGAATCATACTTAAGAAAAATCATAGTCTACATTTGCTACAGTTGCACTACCTCCGTATCAATTCAAGAATATTCGAACTACCTTCATATATAATTGTTCTGAAAATACGAAATACATGACTGAAAGACTTGCCTGAAACAAATCTAAATCAATCTCTGGGCAGCTATAAAGTACAGATTCCAGTAAAAGTTATCAATCACGTTTCGACATAATTCTGCAAAAATTTCACTGTGCATAGAACCAGTTAGTACCAGTAGTTCACAACCATAGAACTCGCAAGAATTGAAACAAAATATTATTAAAACAGCCCTAAAGTTGGTCCCTTTACAAAAACGTAGAAAACATCCGTGGTGGGATGAAGTTTGGGAGCAAGCAGTATTAAGCCGAAATAAAGCATTCAAAAAGTGGAACAGTCAAAAAACAGAAACAAATTATAACATCTTTTTGGAAGTAAGAAAAGAAACATCGAAGCTAATTAGACAAACTAAAAGAAATTATGAAAACAATTAACTTAATGAAATAGAAAAGATTTCCAAAAAAATAACACCCGAAACTTTTACAAAACATTTAAAATTAAATTAACAGACTCTATATATATATATATATATATATATATATATATATATATATATATATATATATATATATATATATATATATATATATATATATATAGAAGAAAACAAAGGAATTAACAAAGCTAAACAGAAGCTGAGAAACAAAAGAACGCAAATATATGCTTTAAAGCGTGAGGATGGCACAGTGTGCAGGACGCGTACCCAAATGTTAGAGATTGTCAGAAGGTTTTATTCCCAGTTATATGAAGATCAGAGCCAGTCAGGGACAGCAATACCCACGGAAGAACAATATATAATACCAGATATCCTAGTGGAGGAAGTAACAAATGCTACAGAATTGATGAAGAACGGCAAGGCTCCAGGAAAGGATAGTGTAACTGTCGAAATGCTAAAAGCTGGTGGTCGGACGTTACATAAAACACTGGCAAAATTATACTCAAAATGCCTCAAAGAACAAAAAGTACCTGACTTATGGAAAAATGCAGAAGTGATCCTTTTACATAAAAAAGGAGCACAGGAAGATTTAAAGAACTACCGTCCAATAAGCCTCCTATCAGTGATGTACAAAGTTTTCACTAAGATAATTTCTAAAAGAATATTAAAAAAACTGAATGACGCACAACCAAGAGAACAAGCAGGATTCAGAAGTGGATTCAGTACAATGGATCACATCCAGGTTGTACAGCAGGTCATAGAAAGGCACAACGAATACACCATGCCACTGTGCTTGGCTTTTATCGACTACGAAAAAGCATTTGATTCCATCTCAAAGCATGCGATAATGGATGCACTGCTTAGCCAAGGTGTAGAGAGAGCCTATGTAAACCTATTAGAATCGATATATGATGGAGCTACAGCCACAATTCACCTTGATGATCTTGAAGTGGGAATTAATATAGAACGAGGTGTACGGCAGGGTGACGCAATATCGCCTATTCTTTTCTCGGCTGGCCTTGAAGAAGTATTCCGTAAACTGGATTGGGAACAGGATGGGGTAAAGATCAGTGGTGCAAACTTAAACCATCTTAGATTTGCAGATGATATTATTCTCATTTCACAAGACCCAGAGGAGCTGCAAAGACGCATACAAGAACTGCAAAGGGCTGGCGAACCATTTGGCTTGAAAATAAACCTGAAAAAGAGTCAGGTTATGTTCAATAACTTCGCTCAGGAGAGAAGAATTTCAGTTTTAGGAAGGGATTTAGAGATTGTGGACAGCTTTGTATATCTTGGGCAGAGGATTTCCATGGAGGGGAATACCGCCCGGGAGGTGGAACGGCGTGTTAAATGTGGCTGGCAGGCATTTGGTAGGCTCAACATAGTGTTTAAGAGCAGACTCCCACTTTGCCTGAAAAGAAAAGTATTCGATCAGTGCGTTCTACCCGTTATGACATACGGAAGTGAAACCTGGACACTCACATCGCAATCAATTCAAAAACTTCGGGTGGCACAGAGGGGAATGGAAAGATGTATGCTTGGCATTACAAGACGAGACAGAAAGTCCTGCGCATGGATCAGGGAACAAACAAAAGTCTGTGACATCATTGGAAGAGTAAAACAGTTGAAATGGAGATGGGCAGGCCATATAGCGAGGCGATGGGACGACAGATGGACCAAGGCAATCCTGGAGTGGATACCGCTTGATCGCAAACGTCCGCGAAGAAGACCGAAAGCACGATGGACTGATGACATCGTTAAGTATATTGGACCCGAGTGGCAGAGGAAAGCCCAGGACCGTGAAGGTTGGAAGCATGCTGAAGAGGCCTTCATCCTGCAGTGGATCGATACGGGCTGATGATGATGATGATGATATATATATATATATATATATATATATATATATATATATATATATATATATATATATATATATATATATATCTGTGTAATGTTTGATTTCTAGAAGTTTTCTAGTTTTCTCGAAGTCGGTGTGTGGTGCAATTTATTTGTTTGGGGCCTAAGAATTTTCTTTCCTTCTTTGCAATCTCCTCGATGTGTCTCTTTGAATTCAAAATGAGCGTTTCAGCCCCATATAGACATTCTGGCTTACTAACTGTGTTGTAATATCTCAATTTGGTGTTTTTAGATATGCTTTTTTTGTTGTAAAATTTTGGGTAAGTCTTAATGCAGTTTACATTTTTTGACATCTACCCTTATTTTCCAACCCGTTTTCCATGATTATTTCACCCAAATATTTAAATTGAGAGCCTCCTCTGATGTTACTATATTTTGTTTTTAGAAATGTCTTTTGCAGGTCATCTATTGTGTCTTTTCAAAGGAAATTTGGAGTCCTGCCCTTTCTGCGGTTTCAATCTGTTTTTGTGCCGTAAATATATCCTGAGCTAAAATTGCTAGATCATCAGTAAAACTCAGATAATCAATTTTCCCAGTTCTGCCCAGTTTAATCGGCTGGTCAATATTCAGGTACGACTTTTTTTCACGCCAATCCTGTGTTACTCTTTCTAGAACACAGTTAAATAAGAGTGGTGAGAATCCATCCCCTTGTCTCACTCCAGTTTTAATTTCGAAGAGCTCTGAGATGTCTACCATGAATTTAACTTTTAACCTTGTGTTAATTAGTATTGCTTTAATAATTCCCAGTGTTTTCAGATCTTGTCCTTTGCCTTTCAAGATTCGGAATAAAGATTCGCGGTCAAGAGAATCATATGCTTTTTTCAAATCCACAAATATTCAGACGCGATTTTTATTGTACAGTTTTTGATGTCTTAGGATCAACTTTAGATTCAGGATCTGTTCAGGACAGGATTTGTCAGGTCGAAAACCTGCTTGATATTAATTAATTTTAGGCTTTAACTCCTCCTGTGCTCTGTCTAGTAGACATTGAGATAGAATCTTGTGACAAACTGGGAGAAGAGGTAACCCTGTGTAATTGTTTACATCCGATTTCAAAAGTTCAGCAGTGATTCCATCTTCACCAGAAGCTTTGTTAATTTTAAGTCCCTTGACTTCCCTAATTATTTCATCTTCATTCGGTGGTAATGAATCTGGGTTTGTTTTTTAGGGTTTAGTGTTGGTAATCTGTTTAAGGGCTCAGGACAAGTTAGCAGTTGTTCAAAATATTTCGCAAGTTCTTTGCAATTGTCTTGGTTATTTAGAGGAGATTTTCCGTCTTCCTTGTGGAAGTAAAGACTTTGGGGTTGATAGTCTGATAATTTAATTTTAAATGTTTTGTAAAAGTTTCGGGTGTTATTTTTTTGGAAATCTTTTCTATTTCATTAAGTTAATTGTTTTCATAATTTCTTTTAGTTTGTCTAATTAGCTTCGATGTTTCTTTTCTTACTTCCAAAAAGATGTTATAATTTGTTTCTGTTTTTTGACTGTTCCACTTTTTGAATGCTTTATTTCGGCTTAATACTGCTTGCTCCCAAATTTCATCCCACCACGGATGATTTCTACGTTTTTGTAAAGGGACCAACTTTAGGGCTGTTTTAACAATATTTTGTTTAAATTCTTGCGAGTTCTATGCTTGTGAACTACTGGTACTAACTGGTTCTATGCACAGTGAAATTTTTGCAGAATTATGTCGAAACGTGATTGATAACTTTTACTGGAATCTGTACTTTATAGCTGCCCAGAGATTGATTTAGATTTGTTTCAGGCAAGTCTTTCAGTCATGTATTTCGTATTTTCAGAACAATTATATATGAAGGTAGTTCGAATATTCTTGAATTGATACGGAGGTAGTGCAACTGTAGCAAATGTAGACTATGATTTTTCTTAAGTATGATTCATTAGATGGCGGCTATAAAGTTTCAGGCGCGTGAATTTAGTTTAGTTAATTTTATCAAGACAAGATCTTTATCACTCTCTCTGATTAGGACACAGTCTCTGGCATGACACACTCTTATTATCGACGTTTTTTTCTGTTTAAACAATTAATAATATTGGGTAATTTATGAGCCTGAATGTGTAAACCCCTAAGATTACTAAGAGATAACAATAATCACTTTCATTAACCAAAACCCGAAAAAAAAAAGAATTAATGCTTTTAAATCCATACGCCTACGTAATCGTATGCAGAGTTTATTTAAGAATGACTTAATGTTAGTTTTTCTTACGCTGTGCGTAAAACCAATTTGTAATTTCCAATGATTACGTTTAAAGTCATTTGGGGCTTGGTAAGTCAGTGACGCATAACAGTTCAAGAAATCGGACCGCTATCTTGAATAAAATGTTTTTAGTCAGCAATTAAAAAGTCGAACAGATTTTTTTCTAATCTGCTTAATTAATTAGTCAGAATTTGTCATTCATAAACTTCTTTCAGGAAATGGCACTATTAGTTAATTGAGTGGGTATACGGGGGTATAGCGATGTGAATATATTTGAATTTTTTTTCTTCGAGGTTTGGCTTAACTATTTTAATATCATATTTGTGCATGTAAAGATGTGAAAATGGATATTTGAATAAGTTTTTATCCACTAAAAAGAAATTAATATCTTAATATATTAATGTCTTAGGCAACATCACATTCTAATCATTAGAGAATTTTTCAAAAAGAAAATTTTCCACTAATGAGAAAATTGTTACAACACCCCTGTATCGCATTTTGAATGATAACTCATTATATACGAAATGTGTAAATAAAGTGATGAAAGTAATTTCTTATAATTTTACAATTTTACATTGTGTATATATACTGGTTGTTCTCAAAGTTGAATGATTTATATTAACAAGTTGTGGAACTCGTAAAACGAAGTAATTTTTCCAGAAATCATTTATATAAAAGTTGTAAAATAAAAAAGGTGTTAACAGTTGCAAAATTTGAAAACAGACTTGACTTTTTAATATTCTCTACCACTGCGTTGTAGAACTCGTAAATCGAAGTCAATTTAGTAAAAACCATTTATATAAAAGTTGCAGAAAAACCAAAACAAAAATGTTACATTTTACAATTTTTCAAAATTGTCAACATTTGTTCTTGGCGTACCCATACGTCACTACACACGTCAAAAATAAAATTCCGGTGTCCACGAATAACATCACAACATTTAGTTACAACTTACTTACTGTATTTCTTTACACTTACATTACAATATTAACATCACAACATACACAGTATCGACTTATCCATAGTGATATATATATATATATATATATATATATATATATATATATATATATATATATATATATATATATATATATATATATATATATAAAATAAAACGTAAGTTTTACGGAAACATAAAACGAATGAATCCGAGTAGGCTAACTAGAAAAATAGTAGAATTTAATGAAAATAGGAGTAGAGCTAAAGTAGAAATAATTAAATGGATTGCTGCAATTAAAGAGGACCTAAGATCAGCAAATATTACACAAAGTGAAATTCAGGATAGAGGCTGTTTCAGACACAAGGTTAACGTTTGGGAAATTGACCAGAGAGAGAAATGTGACGAAAGGAAAAAAACTCATGGCGAAAGAATTACATCAGTATGGGCGCAAAGGAAGGGTAACAATAACAAACGCCTCTAACTGTACTTCGCGTGGCCATACGTGAATAATAATTAATATATATATATATATATATATATATATATATATATATATATATATATATATATATATGTATATATATATATATATATATATATATATATATATATATATATATATATATATATATATATATATATATATATATATATATATATATATATATATATATATATATATATATATAGAAGAAGTTTGGCGAACCGAACGGATTCCAGAAGATTGGAAAGATGCTCTAATCCATCCACTACATAAGAAAGGAGATAGAACGGATATAAACAACTATAGAGGGATATCTCTTCTCCCAGTTTGTTACAAGATTCTATCTCATTGTCTACTAAACAGAGCACAGGGACCGTTAGAACCTAACATTGGTGAATATCAAGCAGGTTTTCGACCGGGCAGATCCTGCCCTGAACAGATCCTGAATCTGAAGTTGATTCTAAGACATCAAAAACTGTACAATAAAAATATCGTCTGTACATTTGTGGATTTCAAAAAAGCATATGATTCTATTGACAGCGAATCTTTATTCCGAATCTTGAAAGAACAAGGACTAGATCTGAAAACGCTGGCAATTATTAAAGCAACGTTAACTAACACAAGGTCAAAAGTAAAATTCATGGGTGAGATCTCAGAGCCGTTCGAAATTAAAACTGGAGTGAGACAAGGGGATGGACTCTCGCCACTTTTATTTAACTGTGTTCTAGAAAAAGTAATACAGGAGTGGCATGAAAAAAAGTCGGCCCTGAATATTGACCAGCCCATTAAACTGGGGAGAACCAACATCCAAATTGATTGTCTGGCATTTTTGGCCAAAAAATACTCAAAAATACACCACATCTCGGTGTTGCTTTCGCTGTCTCAAGAAACATCCTTGGTTCTATAACAAATGTCCAGCCAGTAAATAATCGACTTATGACACTATCCCTTAAGTGTGCTAACAAAAACTATACATTAATCAATGCACACCTCCCAGTTAACGAAGAAAATAAATCTAATCCTGAAAAAGTAAATAAGTCCTGGGAAATTCTAGAAAAGACTGTCTCTAAAATTCCCTCTAACCCTGTAAAAATCCTATTGGGTGATTTCAACGCCCAGCTAGGGAAAGAAAAAAAGTACAGGAAAACAGTCGGCAGTTTTCCCGCTCATAAATGGACTAACCATAATGCTAGAAGATTGGTTGAACTATGTTCGCAGTTTAATCTAAAAATAATGTCAACCCATTTTAAGAAGAAAATATCAAAACAAAAACCTGGAGGTGCCCAAACACGTACATGGGTGAATTTCAAATTGACCATGTTGCCATTTCGTACCCCAATTATAGAGATTTTGAATGTTCAAGTCAGGAAAGGAGCAAATATAGACACGGATCACTACTTGACTAGAATCAAACTTAGCTTAAAACCTCGAAAACTTATTCAAAAGCGGCTGCTAATACCAAAGTTTGACCTAACGAAAATAAAACCAGCCCTAACAGAAGAACTTGATAAACAACCAGCACAGAACTGGCAAGAATTGAAACAAAAAATTATTAAAACAGCCTTAAAGTTGGTCCCTTTACAAAAACGTAGAAAACATCCGTGGTGGGATGAAGTTGGCGAGCAAGCAGTATTACGCCGAAGTGATGCATTCAAAGATTGGAACAGTCAAAAAACAGCAATAAACTATAACATATTTTTGGAAATAAGAAAAGAAACATCGAAGCTAATTAGACAAACTAAAAGAAAATATGAAAACAATCAACTTAACGAAATAGAAAAAGATTTCCAAAAACATAACACTCGAAACTTTTACAAAACATTTAAAACTAAAGTAACAGGCTATCAACCGCAAAGTCTTTGCTTCCAAAAGGAAAACGCACAATTGGCTCTGAATAACCAAGATAATTGCAAAGAACTTGCGAAATATTTTGAACAAATACTAAACTGTCCTGAGCCCTTAAACAAATTAGCAACACTAAAGCCTAAACAAACAAACCCAGATTCATTACCACCGAATGAAGATGAAATAATTAGGCAAATCAAGCGGCTTAAGAATAACAAAGCTTCTGGTGAAGATGGAATCACTGCGGAACTTTTGAAATCCGCTGGTCCAGATACAATCAGGGAAATAACCAAAATTCTACAAGAAGTTTGGCGAACCGAACGGATTCCAGAAGATTGGAAAGATGCTCTAATCCATCCACTACATAAGAAAGGAGATAGAACGGATGTAAACAACTATAGAGGGATATCTCTTCTCCCAGTTTGTTACAAGATTCTATCTCAATGTCTACTAGACAGAGCACAGGGACCGTTAGAACCTAACATTGGTGAATATCAAGCAGGTTTTCGACCGGGCAGATCCTGCCCTGAACAGATCCTGAATCTGAAGTTGATTCTAAGACATCAAAAACTATACAATAAAAATCTCGTCTGTACATTTGTGGATTTCAAAAAAGCATATGATTCTATTGACCGCGAATCTTTATTCCGAATCTTGAAAGAACAAGGACTAGATCTGAAAACGCTGGCAATTATTAAAGCAACGTTAACTAACACAAGGTCAAAAGTTAAATTCATGGGTGAGATCTCGTAGCCCTTCGAAATTAAAACTGGAGTGAGACAATGGGATGGACTCTCGCCACTTTTATTTAACTGTGTTCTAGAAAAAGTAATACAGGAGTGGCGTGAAAAAAAGTCGGCCCTGAATATTGACCAGCCCATTAAACTGGGGAGAACCAACATCAAAATTGATTGTCTGGCATTTGCTGATGATCTAGCAATTTTAGCTCAAGATGTATTAACGGCACAGAAACATATTGAAATCCTAAAAGAAACAGCAGAAAATGTAGGACTCCAAATTTCCTTTGAAAAGACACAATACATGACCTGCAACAGACTAAGAACGCCATTTCTAAAAACAAAATATGGTAACATCAGACTCTCAATTCAAATATTTGGGTGAAATAATCATGGAAAATGGGTTGGAAAAAGCGGCCAATAAGGGTAGATGTCAAAAATGGAAACGGCATTGAGATTTACACAAAACATTTACAACAAAAAATGCCTATCTAAAAACACAAAACTGAGACATTACAACACAGTTATTAAGCCAGAATGTCTATATGCTGCGGAAACGCTCATTTTGAATAGAAAGAGGGACATGGAGGACATTGAAAAGAAGGAAAGAAAAATCATAAGAAAAATCCTAGGGCCCAAACAAATAAATAGCACAACATACCGACTTCGGGAAAACCAAGAAATCAAACAATACACAGATATACATAGCGATATGAGAAAAAGAAGACTTAAGTTTTACGGACACATAAAACGGATGAATCCGAGTAGGTTAACTAGACAAATAGTCGAATTTTATGAAAATAGGAGTAAAGCTAAAGTAGAAATAATTAAATGGATTGCTGCAATTAAAGAGGACCTAAGATCAGCAAATATTACATAAAGTGAAATTCGGGGTAGAGGCTGTTTCAGACACAAGGTTAACGTTTGGAAGGTTGGCCAGAGAGAAAAATGTAGGAAGACTGGAACAGCTTGGTTTGACGAAAGGAAAAAAGCTCATAGCGAAAGAATGAAATTAGTATGGGCACAAAGGAAGGCTAACAACAACAAACGCCTCTAATTGTATTTCGCGTGGTCCACCAGGGCCCATACGTGAAATATATATATATATATATATATATATATATATATATATATATATATATATATATATATATATATATATGCCCACAAGGTAGGCGTATATATATATATATATATATATATATATATATATATATATATATATATATATATATATATATATATATATATATATATATACCAGTAAAAAATGACAGGACAGTATTACTAAAACCTTCTGGATCAATTAGATGCAAAAATTCGTGAGAAAAGACCTGGTTTAGCGAAGAAAAAAATAATTTTTCATCAAGACAATGAAGAAAACATTAACAAATTGAAGGAGTTACACCACGAATGGTTTGAGCATCCACCATATTTACCAGATCTAGCCTCGTCTGAGTTTCATCTGTTCCAAAACATCAAAAAAATTTTATGTGGCAAGAGTTTTTCATCAAATGATGAAGTTATGTCAGCAGTAATTGGGTTTTTTGAAGGACTTCCAGAAAACTACTTCAGATATGGAATAAATGAATTGGAGAACCACTGAAAAAAAATTATTGGACTTAAGGGAGAGTATAAGGAAGAATAAAGTCATTTTTTCAATTAACTTGATTTATCATTTTCGCTCAGTGAAATTTTCAATTAAACTGATATACTCCCGGAAAAAAACCTAATACATATATATTTAGTAATATATTTCTTTTTGGTTAATTTTCTTGGGTATATTGGTCCGTATACATTTTAAGAAGTAAAAGATAAGTGTTCATGTTTTTTTTGTTTCCTTGTTTCTATTTAACGTTTCGGTCCTGATCTAAGCTTCATCATGAAACTGTTTTCTAAGAAAATTTCATTGCTGTTGGTATTATAAGGTTGCTACATTTAATTTTTAACATACCTCTTGCAGGCATATGTAATTAGGGATGCAATCATATGCAATTTGTGGATGTTCTTCCAGAAAACATACTTCCGTACATCTTTTGAGTTGGTCCACTTATCAAGCCATTTTTCGACATCTCCGTAATTGTTGAACTTTTTCATGGAATGTGAGTGAGACATCGATGACAGCAAGTGGTAGTCTGGGGTATTGTCGTGTAGCAAAATCACTTTTTTGTGTCTTGTAGCCATTTGTTGATGGTAGCGAACAGTGTTAATCCAACCAAACGCACAGCATTGCTTTTGTTCCAAAGCGATTTTTTGCATTTTGATCCGATCGTGTGCAAAAAAAATCACGATCCGATGCAAAAAAATCATTTTTTCATGCCGAGAAATCAAAATTTCGCTATTGTCGTTGCAACAATACAAATGACATAAGAGATTAGACTGTAAAATTAACTAAAGGTAATGTTAATGTTTTTTTTTTCTATACTAAACATGAATGGAAATTATTTTTCTGTCTGCCAAAATTTGATATAGGTTCAGATGGTTGGTTCGGGACCGATTCTAACCGCGAATTAATTTTAAACGTTACAAACCAAACAATTTCGCAAACCTATAATTTCATTCCAGTAAACCTTATAATTCATCAGCGAGAAACTTTTAAATTATGCGCCGAGATGTTACCGGATGAACCAAAAATTTAAGAAAATATATTTTCAAATCGCCTCTCGTATGTGATCGTATTTAGTAGCATAAAAATTAATTTTGGTATGGGGTAATTAAATTAGTATTTAAAATTTTAATTTAATTCGACAATATGTTAATTATTTGGTATACAAAAGATCAAGGATTTATTGCCAAATAACTGATCCAGCTGTCTCAACACGTTCCACATCTATGAAGCTTTTCACGTTCTGATAATACTGTATCTATTCGAATATACGTGATAATAGGGATCAACAATTTTCTCTGGATGTATAAGGATCTTATGCTTAGTATTGTTATGATGAAAAGCTCTTCCAATTCTGGACGGTTTGTGTGCATTACTTCTTCTAGCAACATGTCTTATAATAATTATTCTACGATTAATTAGGCACTGTGGTTTTTTTAGGTAAACCCTTTCTCTGAGGAGGCTCATTGTTGATGTCTCGTTGTTAATTTTTTTATGTAGTTCATTTTTATAAACGACCGATTGTATATTTTTCATAACTAATTAATCAATATGAAACATCCAGCACTGGATAGAAACCTACCCTTCCTTTTTCGAATGTTCTCTCTCTTGGGCAATTTATATCCATCTTGATTCAACTTGTTTCTTAAAATCGTCCGTTCGTTTCATCTGACGTATCTTTCTTTTGTGTTCCCATGGTCTCCAGTCTAATTAATATCTTTTATCTTACCTATTTCTGCTGAGACGTCCTTCACTTTTGTTATATTTCGTATCCATTCATACACGATTCGGCCAACCACTCTGATGTTTAACATTTACCTTTCCGTTGATTTTTATGATTTAGTTACTTTATCAATGTTCCCTTTTGTAAATATCTAAGTTTTGGAGTTATATGTAAGGACGGAAGCTCGCATTGTTCAAAAATTTTAGTTTTTAGGTGTCCAGGATACTTGTTGCACTTTAAGAAATACGAGAATTTTTCAAATGCCACCCATGCAAGTCTCATTCTTCTCATTATTTCTTCAGTTTGGTTGGCTTTATTTAGTTTCATAATATGACTTATCTAAATATATTTTGTAACTTGTTCAACATTCCTTTGTGCTTCTGTGATAATTGTTAACATATGTTCATCGGAATAACCCTTTGTTAACATGTTTAAGGCATCAGCACAAAGCAAATAAGCTCACAATATATATATATATATATATATATATATATATATATATATATATATATATATATATATATATATATATATATATATATATATATATATAAATATAATACATATAAATACTATATTTTCGTAATAGTATTAATTATAAATTACAAGTAATTTTTTTTTAAATATGATATTTTTGTACACAATCTTAATCTCAACTTTTTGAAAATTTTGTCTAGCCCTCGTGTTAATTGGGCATCAAATGGTATTACCATGAATTTATTTTTGTTCTGATTCTTTTGAAAAGTCGAAGATTTTTTCAATAATTTTCTAAATGTATGTTTTTATTATTAATTTATCTACAACGTTCTTATTATAACCGTTCACTTCGGTTCCTCCCTACTTAATTTTAATTCTTTGTTATAATTATCTTTGTTTAATTTTTAATGTAATATTTCCAGTAAAATTTAAATTTACCCATCTTATTTTGGAAGCTATGATTCGAATTATTAGGAATGTATCTCCATGTGGTGGTTTTTTTTTCCAAAAATATCAAAATCTAACCTATCTTTATTGTTTCTACTGACTAGAACATCCAGAAATGGTAAACTATCGTTGTTTTCGAGTTTATGCGTGAATACTATGTTTTGAGATTTACTATTTAAGTTTTTTAAATCATCTAAGTTTTTATTTTTTGAATCGAAAATTACAAAAACTTCATCCACATATCTTAACCATACCCTCGGAAAGTAACTGAATTCATCTTTTGCCTCGGTTTCAAATGTACTCATGAAGAAGTTGGCTGAGAACAGTGACAAGAACAATAGGATTGCACATTGCCATTCCTTCTTGTTGTTCGTAAAAACCTGTTTTTAAGCTGAAATAATTTTGCTTCATACATAATCTTGTTAAGGAGACGTACTCAGAAGCAATCTTGTTATTAAAACTGTTTAACTGGAGTAACTTCCTTAGGTATTTCAAGCTATAAAATCGAAACAACGATGATACTTCAAAGGAAACCAAGAATCTTGTTCAGTTTATCACAGAACAGGAAGGTAGTGGGTTAGATTGATGTTATTTTTTGTTTAGTTTTAAAAAGTCAAAAATATGGATAAATACGCTATAATTTCTAACACAACAAGCTGATAACAATAATATGAAACTTCAGTCAAATTTAAACACAGTCATGCCAACTCATTTAAAGATTGCATCGATAAGCAAAGCGCGCGAAGTTTCAAAATATAAGGCTGTTCAGAAAGTTATTGCGGTTTTCATTATTTTAATTTTTAATCCTGAATTTTCAAATAAATTTGTATTAAATTGCTTTGACTTTTTATATATTTTAAAGCACGTTTTTCACTCTGTTTAACTGTCGTAATAGTTTTGTTCTAAAATAATTTTGGCCAATTTTTTCAGAACGTTAAATACAACATAGACAGTTGCAAATTCCCACAAATTTCTTGTTCCAGTTTAAACCAGTAGAAGTCGATATTGAACGTACTAAGTAAGAGTGGTTTTAAAAATTTCGTAACGGTGATGGGAGCTTTGAAGATGATGAGTGTAATGATCGGCCATCGGATGTTGACAATGTTAATTGAGAACATCAGTTGAGAGCCTTAGTCAAAAAGATACGCGTAAAACTGTTCGGTAGTTTGCCTCTGAATTAGGCGTAACGCATGTGACGTATTGCTACCATATGTAGGAGATTGGAAAGTCAAAAAGCTCGCTAAATGAATGCGGCACGAATTGAATGAAAATCAAAAAAATCATCGTTTTGAAGTGCTCTTTTTTGCGCAATAAAAACGATCCGTTTCTCGAACGAATTTTGAAGTGAATTATTTATAAAAATCGGCCATGATCGGCTCATTGGTTGGACCGTGACGAAAATTTTCCACATTTCCCAAAGCAGAAAATGTACGAAAATAAGGTCATGGGGACTATTGGCCGGTCGGATTTATCACAGCTTCTTGAATCTGGGCGAAACGATTACAGAGGAGAAGTACTGCCAGCAAATCGATAAAATGCACCAATAACTGCGGCGCATGTGCCCGGCATTGGTCAACAGAAAGGGACCAATTCTCCTCCATGACAACGCTTGGCTACACATTTCAATGATCAGGTGACGAAAGCTGCATGAGTTGGGCTGCCTCTTGACTACCTCTTGGGCTCTACCTCTGACCTCTTGCCTACTGACCACCTCTTTTTCGAACTTCCTCGCTAGAAATGCTTTAAAAATCAAAGGGATACAAAAACTCTTCTTCAACGAGTTCGTCCCCTCCTGGACTCCGGAGTTTTAGGCAACCGCTACAAATAAACTTGTGTCGCGTTGGTAAAAGTGTATTGATTGTAACGGTTTTTATTTCGAATAATAAAGTTTTGTGTGAGCTGAGATATATGCAATGCAATTTAATAGTTAAAAACCGCAATACATTTCTTAACAACCTAATAATATCACTACACCATAGTAGTAAATCACCCTCATGGTTAAATAATTTTTAAGGCTAAAAATCTAATTTGTTTGAAAAACATATACCAAGAGATTACAGCTCTTGAGATTTCTAACTTTCCAAAATAATTAAATTTCAGTAAAAATAATTCACCCACTTTTCTAAATATTGCAACAAAATCTAGTGAAATTACTGATGCTGATACTGATTTTGTGGATCGATCTATATATAAAAGATCATTTTTAGTGCTTGAAAGTAACACTTGAAAATCTATTTCGCATATGAGCAAATATAAAGACGCCTTTTTTGAGACACTCCGTATTTAACTTAGACATTTAGTGGGTGTTAATATGTATCACAAAGGAGCTAAAAATAACTTTATGCTTTAAACCTAATACCTCTTTGTCTAGACTATTAGACGAGGTCATGGGCAACTTATACTGTTAGAGGAAATATTCGAGCGGTTTTCATATATCCAACTCTATTCGTTCTATAAGGTGCAAAAACCTCTAAACACATATTAGTATCAACTGTTGCGTATTCTATACTTGATATTACCGAAATCGTTTGACGGCAATGACATAGGCTAGTGACGAAATGATTCAATTCAATGAATTCTGAAATGAAAAATAACATAACCAATCAATATTGATAAGCTTAGCAAATAAGCTAAGTTCATTCATATTATTTTTATCAATTACTCACTATTTACGATAATACAGGATGGCTTTGTTAGGAAATTCTTGTGCAAAAGATTACGTCCTATGCTTGTTTAGAAGAATGTGAAAACAGTACAAGGATGAGGTGAAAATGTATATAATATTAATACAAAAATCAAAACCTTGGTATACTATTCTCTTCTTCTTCCTATTTTCCTCCTCCTCCTCCTCCTCCTCCTCCTCCTCCTTCTTCTTCTTCTTCTTCTTCTTTTCTCTTATTCTTCTTTTCCTTCTTCTTCCTTTTTCCTCCCCTCCTCTTCCTCCTTTTCATCCTTCTCCTACACCTTTTCCTCCTCCTCCTCCTTCTCATTCTTCTCCTTCTTCTTCCTTTCTATTAGACATTTTTTTATATTATCTCTCCATATTTGATGTGATCGGCTACTTTTAAATATTCTGTTATCTGTCATTCTGCTTATGTGATTGTCTCATTATCTTTTCTATTAAGTGTCCACTCTTTTATCTACTCCATGTTACATTTCTTTCTGACTACGTTATTTCTAATTTCATTCTTCTTCGATTTCCGCCTATTTTCGTCTCTGCCGTTGCCAACAACCTTTGTGTCTACAAGTGTTAGGTCTATATTATTTCCATATTATTTCAATACATTAAAGTTGTTTACTGTTGTGTTAAATCTATGGATTAATCTTTGAACACCACCTGTAACAGCATCAAATGGAATGAACAGCTCGATACTCGATATCATCATCAACATTCAACCATCCACTGTAGGATGAAGGTAGGCCTAGCATGCTTCAACTCGCGCGGTCCTGAGCTTTCCTCTGCCATTCGAGCCCACTTACTTGCTTTGTCATCTATACATCGCTTATGATCAGGCGATGTCCATTTCAAGAATACTATGATCTGTCTGTCGTTGCATCGCCTCGCTGCCTACCCACTTCCATTTCAATTTTTTCACTTTTCCAATAATGTCACATACTTTCGTTTGTTCTCTGATACATATGAAGACCTTTCCGTCGCTCTTTATAATGGCAAGCATACACCTTTCCATTCCACTCTGTGGTCCCTGAAGCTTTTGAACTGATTGTGACGTGAGTGTTCATGTATCACTTCCGTATGTCAAAACAGGCAGCACAAACGGATCAAGAATCCTTCTCTTCCGATAAAGCGGGAGTTTATTCTTAAACACTATAGTGATCCTGTTAAATACCTGCCAGCCACACTTAACACGCGGTTTCACTTCCCGGGCAGTATCACCCTCCATTGAAATCTTTTGCCCAAAATATCTGTTGTGGTCCACAAACTCTAAATCGCTTCGAACCATAACGAACATTCGAACAAACTCGAAATTCTTTTCAACTCAAAAATAACCTAACTCTTTTTCCGGTTTATTTTCAATCCAAATGGTTCTCTCGCTATTTGCAGCTCTTGCATGTGTTTTTGTAGCTCACCTAGGTCTTGTGAGAGGAGAACGATATCATCTGCAAATCTAAGATGGCTCAGGTATGCATCATTGATTTTGATTAATTTCTGTTCTCAATCCAGATTACGGAATACCTTATCAAGGCAGACTGAGAAAAGAACAGGTGATATTGAATCACCATGCTCACCCCGTTCTACATTGATTTTAACTTCAACATCATCCATGTGAACTGTAGCAGTAGCTTCATCATACCCATGTATGTATATATATATATATATATATATATATATATATATATATATATATATATATATATATATATATATATATATATATATATATATATATATATATATATATATATAAAACGTCATGTGTGGCTGGCAGGCTGGCAGGCTCAACATAGTGTTTAAGAGCAAACTACCACTTTGCCTAAAAAGAAAAGTCTTTGATCAGTATGTCCTGCCCGTTATGACATACGGAAGTGAGACCTGGACACTCATATCACAGTCAGTTCAAAAATTTCGAGTAGCACAGAGGGGAATGGAAAGATGTATGCTTGGCATTACTAGACGGGATAAAATGACCTGCACATGGATCAGGAAACAAACGAAAGTGAGTGATATCATTGGAATAATAAAGCAATTGAAATGGAAGTGGGCAGGCCATGTAGGGAGGCGATGGGAAGAAAGATGGGAGGAAAGATAGACCAGTGTAGTCCTGGACTGGATACCGCTTCATCGCAAACGTCCACGAGAAGACCCGATGGACTGCTGGCATTATTAAGTATATTGGACCCGAATGGCAGAGGGGAGCTCAGGACCGCGAGAGTTAGAAGCATACTAAAGATGCCTTCATCCTTCTTTTGAATGGTTTGACTTTATTTTTACCTAGTGTATAATTTTCTTTTATATTATTTTGTCTAAATTTAAATATAATTTTCATGTTTACTATGTGTCTTATTGTGTACCAAAGGCTTGCCAACAAATATTTTATATTAAGTAATGTAACATTATTAAATATTTTCAGATAAAAGAAAAAACATTTGCTAATCTAGTTTTTAATTTTTAACAACTCCTCAAAATAAACAAAACCCCACATAAATTAATAATGCCTTTCTACATACATCTAATATATAATACAAAATAAAAACTAATAAAAACATGAAACTTACATAAGTGAATTAATATTAGAATTAGTATTTTTACTAATTTCTTCTATCTATTGATTCATTTCTTCTTTTACATTCTAACTTCTCTCTCTCAATCTGCAAAATTTGCTCTATTTTGTATTTTTATAACTCTTTTTTTCTCTTCTTTTTTTTTCTTCTTGACAGTGCTTCCTATCTAAAAGCATTTGTTCAATAGTTACATCCTCTTTATATTTTGTACTCTGTATCAGTTTTCTTGAATCCCAAGTGCGGTTCAACATTTTCAATTTCACTTGCAACTCTCAAACTTTCTTCATTAGATGATTTAGTTGTTATAATGCTTGATGAGCTGAGTAAAATTTCTGGGTTTATAATTTTTTTTTTTGCTAAAAATGGCACTAATTTCTGCATCAAATTCAAAATATTTTCTTCCTCTTCCAGTGTGACATATAAAGTTTTTGAGAAGGTACACAAGAATACTGCTGTACGGGTACAGATACAAGGCTTATGTTGAACGGTGGCGAAATTACAACAATGTTGAGATATCTACAAATATAAAATCCTATATTTAAGGAAAATCACAGTAAATGAGGTAAACACTCACCGAACATCAATATTATTCATTTTAACAACTTTATTATTTTTATGATAAAAAACTATGTTGTTCGCTTTACGATTTTCAAATAAAAATTTAAACAAGCGCGACTTAGAATATTTACGAATAGATACAATTCGTATACGTCAATATTCTCTGACACGAAACAGAGAAATGTCAATCAAAATAACCGTTCTAGCAGAAAAAAAAATCTCAAACCGTTTGCAACCAAGTTTAGGGACAAAAATGCGCAGTTAATTAATCCATCAAACTGGTTTCAAACCGTTTGAAATCCTTGGTAGAACAGACCTAATATGACCAGAATATTTTTGTCGAGTAACACCATCTTCATGTTGAGATTGGAAACCTTTCAGACTACTTATAGGTTATAATCAACAGCAATTAACCAATTTAGGAATTATAAACAAAATATATTTCTGTAATTAATAAAAATTTGTCTGTTTTTTAATAAAATGCAGATTATTCGAACAAAATATTTATTCAAGATTCGTTGTTTCACTCTATACTTTTTACACACAAGACGTCATGGATAAATAATTCTCCGAAGCGTCAGCCTTTTATCTAGAATTCGCGAGTACAACATAGCACATAAAAAAAATAAAACACTGAAATACATTGAATATCAATTCTTATTTGAATTGAAGTAAATGGTTATAATTGGATTGTTATAAATAGATAACTAGAAAATATAAGTTCAGGAAATTATTGGAAGTATGGCGTGTAGTTTAAAAAGAGTGATATGGAAAATGATTAGAGGACAAATAATTGAAATAGAAGAACTAGTTGAAGTAAAGCGCATAGAAAAGCTCATCTGGATAAAATATACAGAAGCGTTATAAGCAGTGGCGGTTCGTGATGGTGGAAGTTTGTGCGCCACCCCTCCAGCACTTATCACAGTAAACAATTTTTCAGAGCAAAACACCATATTTTATTTCCGTTCAGTTTCTTTCCTTTAACTGATTTTCCTGGTGCACCTGCTGTATAGGGTTTCAATAGCAAGAAAAGTAAAAAGGAGGAAGGGAAAAGTAAAAAAAAATCTTCAACAGAACTATTTTCTTCTACGCCCTCCCACTTTAAAGACCCACGAGCCGCCACTGCTTATAAGGAAAAAAAGAAGAAATGTGTAATGAATAGACCGAAATTTTACGAAATTTAAAAGATGAAGAAGAAAAATTGCGAACGTGATATTTCGAACGAATTATTAAAATATGGAGGGACAGTATTAACACAATAGCTACCTGAACTCTTTGAGTAAGGTATAAAACATCAAGATACCTAGCCAGAGGAGATCAAGCCCTTAACATAATCCTAGGACATTTTTGACCAGCTGACATTATTTTTATGAAAAAAGCAAAATAAACTTTATCTCTGAAATAATCTCCTTCAGTTCATATATACTTTCGCTATGTTTCAGATTACTGTCGAATGCCATATTGAAATTTCCAGTTCGGAATTATTAGAACTAAGTTTACGTACAAGTTCGAAACAGTTTATTCAGCTTTTTTCAGTTGAAAAGCGAAATAAAATAAATATTATATTAAAATACCTATACGACAAGAAAAAAATTCTATTCGAATAGCATAGTGGTCAGAAGTATAATATATACTAGATGTGGCGATTAACAATTCTTATTTTTTTAAGAGATGGCGCTTTAAACAACGGTCGATTCACAGTAAAATCTCTGAATGATGATGCCGAATTGAAAACATTGTTGAAAAAAGACGATATGCAAACTCAACAACAAATGGCAGAGAGATTAAATGTTGGATGTCGAATAATTTGTGATCATCTGTATGCCATGGTGAAGATCCAGAAGATAGGAAAATGGGTACCACATTAACTGAACGACAGACATGGAAAGACGAAAAACAGTGTGTGAAATTTTGCTTTCTCGACATGAAAGAAATACTTTTTTGCATCGGATCGTAACTGAAGACGAAATATCAACCTATATCGAGAACCCCAAAAGCAGAAAATCATGAGTTGACCCAAACAACCATCAATAATGACCGCAAGACCGAATCGCTTTGGAAAGAGGATAATGCGAAAGCAGTCAAAACACACAATTTCTACACTTGGCTGGGAACTCTTGCCCCATCCGCCATATTCACCAGACTTGGCTCCTTTCGACTACCTTTCGACTAGTTCTTTTCAATGATGTGTCACGCATTTTCCATGAAATTCTTCCATCCACAATTTTCTAGAGTGATGGCGAAATGTACAACTAGCGATGCCGCATAAATTGCATAAATCATTTTTTACCTTTCTCCCAAATTAAACTTTTTTTAAAGAAAAAAATAAGAATTATTAACTGCTACGCCTGGTAAACCTACTGTTATTGTGGTCGTTCGAAAAGCAACATTTGAGACTTTCTCTTCCATGATTTCTGGGGCTTTTAGAGACAACTATTTTTCATACACTACTTAGAAGAAGTGATTGCAGCAATACCGAACTAGAAATTTTCATAATCTTGATAAGCCATCAACAAATACCACAAAAACAAATATCAATATCAAACTAGTGTTGCTATGTATACTGTGGAATTAGTTGCGAGTCGTGCATTATTAGTTATTCCAGTCTGATCAAAGGTTGTTGATAAAAAGATCACCGCTATCGGTGATCGTAAGATCACCTATTCGTGACACTTAAAAAAAGGACAAGAAGGTAAAGAAGACTTCTGCAACGAATCACCAAGTTGGGCTGGGTGATTTTATCGAACTCGGCCTATTGCCCAGATTTGGCCCCTTCGGTTTTTTTCGACAGTTGCCTGAAAGGAGGCGAAAGTGTATAGAAAATGCGTGAAATTACTTCGAAGATATAGTTTGTATTACGTTTTTCGTAAATAATGGATATTTCGGTAAATAATGTCGATTTTTCTGAGAGATGGCATTACTAATCCGTTTGTTGGTATAGAATAATGACGTCTCTGGCATTTTGAAGAGTAAAGTTCGTTATTAATTGTCATTGTGCAAAAACCGTAGTTTTTCACAGTTTTGAATAAATCGAATTATACACTAGAAAAAAAAACGTTTTGGGGGAAAGTTTCTGAAAGATATTGATTGTTAGTATTTATGGTGAACATGGCTTAACCCCAAAAACTTGTAAACGATGGTTTAAACCCTTTAAAAGTGGTGATTTTGATATAAAAGATGAGGAGCATCAAGGACAGCTAAAAAATTTAAAGATGCAAATTTGTAAGCATTATTGGATGGAGACTTAACTCATACTTTGAAACAAAGATAATAATAGAGAAGCATTGAATGTTGCTCAATCCACTATTTCCGACCGTCTACACATATTGGGCAAGATCCAGAAGGAAGGAAAATAGGTTCCATATGAATTGAAGAAAAGAGACATTGTAATGCGAAAAACCACTTGTGAAATTTTGCTTGCAAGACAGATAAGAAAAAGTTTTTTCCATCGGGTTGTGACAGGTTATGAAAAGTGGATCTATTTTGACAACGCATAACGAAAAACCAGCGTTCAACATCACAACCAGTGTAAAATATGCATGAAATGAAAGCTTTGTATTTGATGGGATAGTAGGGAAGCTGTGTATTACGAACTACTAATAGCTGGTGAAATGATTTCTGGATACCGACAACAATTGAGAAACATTGAATTGAGCGTTGAAGGAATAACGACCAGAATGCACCCAAAGACAGGATAAAGACATTTTTCAACATGACAATGCTCGGCCCCATGTTACAAAATGTTTAAAAAACCATCTGGAAAACGTTAAATTGGCCGTCCTACCGTCCACCCGTCGTATTCACCGGACTTAGCCCCTTCGAACCACCACTTATTTCGATCGATACAGCACGGACTTTCAGTACAACACGTACATCTTTACGAGGAAGGGAAAATTTGGCTTGATGAATGATTGGCATCAAAAAACCTAAAGTTTTTTTGCCGTCAAATTCATTCTTTCAGAGAAAGATGGGAAAAGTAATAGCTAACGATGGCTTAATTACTTAATTAGTAAGATAATTTATTTTGTTATGGATATAAACGGTCAAATTTTGCGAAAAAATACATTGTATAATACACAGTTAATAACTGTGTACCAGTAGCGCCCTCTAGAAAGCATCAAGGAACACAACAGTATTACAGAGATTTTTCAGCAATTTTTCACTTTTTCAGCAATAAACGACTAACTGCTTTAAATTACTCATCGTCTCTCTGCTTCACCAGCTCCAGAACATGCCAATACGGTTCAAATAGTCCAATTAACCTGATATTGTGTAAAAAATAAGGGCCACATTTCAACATGTGGAAGTCATGGACGAATAGATTTTCAATCTATCCACAGTCTTGCCAATCTTTGAAAATATTGGATAATATTTTGCAATCGACAGGCCGTATTAACCCTTTTTTATGTAATTCTTACCTAATAAGTAGGATTCTAAGTATTGATTGATTTGTCCGTTACTTTGTGATAGTTCATTTTTTAAAAAGGAATAAAACATTTTTTTACTTTGTTATCTATCACTTTTATTAAAAAAAAAATGTATTTTTTTTAAGTAGGATTCTATTTGTACTACATTGTTAGTTGTTTTTTCTTTAGAATACTTGTTAGTTTTTACAAGATGCCTAATGAACATCAAGTAAAAGTCTTTAAAAGAAAAAGAGGAACTCTTAAAGATCAGTTGATACGCTTTGAAGATTTTCTTAATACTTTTAAAGACGATTAAGGCCAGTTAAAAACCCGAATGGATCATTTACAAAAGTTGTGGTGTGATTTCGATGAGGTTCAATTGTAAACAGAATTACTTGAAGGAGAAGGGGAAGATGATTCGAATAGAGGAAAACGGGCGTTTGAGGATGTCTATTCTAGAGTCATTGTAAATGCTAATAAGATATTGACAATAATCCCATAAACAATACAGCTTTTTCTTTTCAAAATATTGGTATATCTGCTGGAGGCTTGCTGGTTCCTAGTGTTAAGTTTCCAAAAATAGAATTACCTGTATTCAGTGGTCAGTATGATGATTTCATGACATTTCATGATTCATATCAGATGTTGGTTCATAATAATCCCACATTACATTATATAGAATGTTTTTATTATCTTCGAAGTTCTTTAAGGTAGTACTATCGGTTATAGAATTACTATTCACAATGAAATGAAACTTGGCATATTGGTACATTATAATAAGATAATGAACCAGTAACATTTTTAAAGAGCTGCAGAGAAGCAGAAAAAAAAATATTAATAAAAAATCACCTTTACTATTGATCCTTATGAGAAATCACAGATTTTATTTTATAAGTACCGTTCAGATTATAATACAAGTGGTATCAACAGAAAAGGAAAACCATTTTGGTTAATCACAAATCGAATTTCAGAGCGTGTGATAAGAGTAATTAGCAAATAATTAAGAAAAATTTACTATGTTAATTACATGTGGTAACGCCGTCAAAGAGGTTATGACGCGCGCGCAATTTAAACATACATCGAATGCGGTATGTGGGGATATCAGTGTTATACACATTTTTTATTACAAAACCTACGAAGTACTTTTTAATAATACAGTTACATTCATTACATAAAGTAACACATAACAAAATATATAGTATTATATAAATAAACTGTAATATTGAAGAGAAATAGCTTGTTGCGCATGATATCATATTTTGAGTGAAACAGAGTTACTGTAAGCCATAGTAAGCCATAGTAATACTACTATATTTACTATATTGCTAGTAAGGTCTGGAGATCGGTGAAATCATGACGGTACAGACATATATGCGTCTGTTTCTCTCACTACTACTTTGAGCCTTATGCGCATGTTCGAGAATTCAACATGCTTATAGGCGTGCGTCGGTTTGCAAATGTTTATGTTATGTGTCACGTCAAATCCCCCTTTAAAGTAGCCACATTTGCGCACAATGGGTCAAGTAGTATAAAAAGAGATAGAAGCAGACGTTTTCTGTCTCACTTACTCCATGACACCTCCGCGTACAGATATTAGCAATATACTAGTATTATATATATATATATATATATATATATATATATATATATATATATATATATATATATATATATGCTGTAAGCATACTTCTATCTCTTTTCCTTTTATGGGGTGTTGCCAAATATAAATACTGCGGAAGTCAAATAACACAAAGCACACATTTGACACCTGTAGTATCGGCAGTACTATCTTAAGAGGCGAACTTGCCAATATTATATCTTGAATGGAAACTACCGCTGTCAATTATCAGGTGGCTTGGAAGTTAATTAAAGAGTGGTATGCTAATAAACGGTTAATTACACACAATCATGTCAGGATATTGTTTGAGCTTAATGTTATAAAAGAGTCTCATGTTAGTCTGAGGCATTTACTTGATAGTGTGGATAACCATATTAGAGCGTTAGAAACATTAAAGGAGCCCTGTAGAGACATGAGATACAATTCTAATTTATTTAATATCTTCAAAACTAGACAATAATTCTAGGCCTAAATGGGAATAATTTGCAGAGACTTTAAATTTACCAAAAATTAAAGATTTTATTGAATTCTTAGGTAAAAGGTGTAAGTTGTTAGAAATAATTAGCCATAAGAAATCTGATAGTTTCCCTCTTTACCTGATTAGTAATAATGTAATAAAAAAATTAAAGGAAGAATTATTCTCAAAATTATTTCACAGTTAACTTATGTTTTCTCTGTAAAGAAGATAATAATATCTCTATTTGTGATAAATTTTTGCTGTTATCTCCTAAAAGGAGATATTTTAAAGTTAGAAAAAACATACAATTTGCACAAACTATTTAGATTCGAATAATTCAAATCAATCTTGTAGAGTGGAAACAAAATGTCAATTGTGAAATAAGAAACATCATGTACTATTACATTTTGGTAACCGAGTTGACAACTATGCACTCTCAGATGGTCAGGCAAATCAGTATCATAGCTCAAATTATAAATCTGTGTCTGTGCATACATCTAACGTTGATAGTCAAGTGCTCTTATCTTATCTTATCTACTGCAGTTGTTTTCATAAAAGATAGTTTTGCCAGAAATATAGCATACTGCTTGATTCTGGTTCGCAAAGCAATTTTATTACAAAGCGGCTTTGCGATCTATTCACATTATCTAAACAGAACATAAATATTCCTGTTTGTGGTTTGGGTCAATCTTGTACTAAATTTTATTACAAGGTACAGACCAAAATTAAGTCTCATCATAATAAATTTACAATGGAATTAGGTTTTCTAGCTGTAGATAACATTACTGATAATTTACCATTGAACTAGGCGAACTGTTCGAATTTAGAAATTCCCAATAACATCAACTTAGCAGATCCTACCTATAACGTACCATCTAGAATTGATCCACTGGTGGCTGCTTCTATTTTCTGGGAATTACTATGCATTGGCCAATTTAAATTACCTAATAGTAACGTAATAGCTCAGAAAACTAAGTTGGGATTGGGTTTTATTAGGTCAAGTAAGAGCCAGGTTTTACAATAAAGAGTTAAGCTAAGTTATTTTGTTGTAACTAATGATATTGATAATGATATCCAGAAACAACTTGAGAAATTTTGGCAGGTAGAACATTGTGAAACTCGACCAATATTATCACTGAAACAAAATGTTTGAGAAGGAAGCTTTGTATCCACATAGGTTCGAAAAAATGATTGTAGGTTTTCTGTACAATTACCTCTACCAGATGATTCAAAACAGATGGCTATTAAAAGGTTGTATATGATGGAAAGGAAATTACAGAATAACCTAGAACTGAAAACTGAATATGCCCATTTTATGGGGGAATATGTAGCCTTAGGTTATATGTCACAAATTCGTCCTGATTATCAAGCTACTTTGAATTTTTTACCACATCATGCTGTGATTAAGGAATCTTCCACAACAACTAAAGTAAGGGTAGTTTTTGATGCTTCAACAAAGATTGAATCAGTATTTTTACTTAAAGACATTTTAATGACTGGATCCATCAACAGGAACTCTTTTCAATAGTTTTAAGGTTTCGAAAACATCGATATGCCATTGCTGCAAGATTATGTTAGGTTGTCGTCAAGTGTCTGGAGATGCATATTGATCAGTTGTTTTATTGGTGTGACTCAAGTATAGCACTGACATGAATACTAGATGAATCTTAAATGGAAAACTTTTTTTGGAAACCATGTGATTTATATTTTTTTTTATATATTTATTATAATATACATATATAACAAATAAAAATATATAACAAATATAAGAAAATATATAACAAATTAAAGAAAAGAAACAACTCTACCAGAAACTCCTTCAAAAGAACGATGATGTGACGAGACAAAAATACAAAAGAGCAAATAGGGAGGTTAAAAACGAAGTCCTAAAGAGAAAGAATCAGTCTTGGGAGAAAAAATGTGAGTACATAGAACAACAATTAGGAGGAACCCGAAGTTCAGAAGCCTGGAAGACCATAAAGTCGGTAAAAACATCAAAAAACAAATACCTAACTTAGGGGGCATAACAAATGAAGACTGGGTACACCACTTCAAAGACCTTCTAGAAGAGAGACGTGAAAATTTTCTAGGAAAACAACACCAAATAAATAATCTAACTCCTATAGATCTCCAACTAAAAGAAGTGCAACAAGCTGTGAAAGACACAAAAATAAAAAAATCCCCTGGACCTGGAGGGATCCACCCGGAATTCATAAGGTATGGACCCGAAAAACTTTTAAGAATGTTGAAGAATATGTTTCAACGATGCCTGAATGGGGAAGAAACGCCGACCGAATGGAGAACATCATATATATCAACCATTCACAAAAAAAGGCTCAAAAAATGATCCTAAGAATTATCGAGGTATAGCGGTAATCCCAACAATAGGAAGAATATATTCCCGAATCCTTAGAAATGAAATAGAAGAAGACATCAAGGATAAACAAGCGGAAGAACAAGCCGGTTTCCGGGCAGGGAGATCCACCACAGACAACCTTTTCACTCTAAAAATAGCCCTAGAAAAACGAACCCAGCGAAACAGGGAGACGCATATAGCTTTCATAGACCTAGAAAAAGCTTATGACAGTGTACCAGTATCGAAATTATGGGAAGCAATGGAAACTCTCAAGATTAGACCAACATTGATTCGGGCCGTCCAACTTTACTATGAACAGAATTCTGCGGTTATTAAAATTGGAACATCACTATCTGAATCATTCAATACAACAAAGGGGCTAAGACAAGGATGTTGTCTATCTCCCACCTTATTCAAACTATACGTAGACCAATCCATGAAAGGCTGGGCACGGAAGTGTTGGAACATGGGCCTTCGGGTGGGGGATGACACCCTATATACTCTTTATTTCGCCGACGATCAGATAGTGGTTGCAGAAGACCAACAGGATTTGAGCTATATGGTGAGGAAACTAAATGAAGAGTACACACTAGCTGGTCTCACAATTAACTTAAATAAATGTGAATACTTAGCGGTGAGTAGTAATGACAACGACGATTTACCCTTGGAAAACGGAACAATAAAAAACGTTGACAAGGCTAAATACTTAGGGGTGATCTTCAACAGGCAAGGTAATAGTAATGATGAAATTCAAACAAGAATAATAAGAGGTAGACAAATCATTGGAGCACTCAACTCTGTCCTGTGGGAAAGAAAAATTAGGCGAGAAACAAAACTTCGCATATATAGCTCAATCGTAAAGAGTGTTTTGACTTATGGTTCAGAAGTGTGGGATTTAAATAATACTAATAGAAGAAAACTACTGGCCACGGAGATGGATTTTTTGAGAAGGAGCTGTCCGAGATCGAGACTTGAGAGAATAAGAAATATAAACATTAAAAGGGACATGAACATCGAGAGAGATATTGTGGACGACATAGAGAGAAAACAATTGACTTGGTTCGGACATGCAAAAAGAATGAATGAGACAAGATGGCCACGAAAAGTGTTGGAATGGATACCTCCAGAAAGAAGAAAGAGAGGACGACCAAGAAGAAGTTGGAGAGACGGCGTTGACGAAGCCATGGAAGCAAGAGATTTGCAAGAGGACATGTGTCACGACAGAACGAACTGGAAACTGGGGACGGAGAAGCGGCGACAGCCGTAGATAATCCGTATATATATATATATATATATATATATATATATATATATATATATATATATATATATATATATATATATTATAATATACATATAATATACATATAACTTTTATTATAATATACAGTCCACTTTTTCAGCAATAAACGACTAACTGCTTTAAATTATTTATCGTCTCTCTGCTGCACCAACCCCAGAACATGCCTATACAGTTGAAACATACTTAACCGGAACACCTAATAAATATCCAAGCTGGCCAAGAATAACCAAGAACTATGTTGAGAACTCAATACAAGAAGAGGAGGAAGAAGAAGAGAAGAATCGTATCAAATATTAGGAAAACAATCTGTTATTACTTAGAACCATTTTGGTTAACAACAATTTTAGTTTGACGTCATTTCCGATTAGTTTGGATACAGTACAGTTTCTTATTTATAAATCTTTATCATCAAAATTTCTAAAAATACTTCAAACCAAAATCTGTTCTCGTGAGACATCTATACGACAATACGATCTTAATGGTTCCAGTTCCCATCCGGTGACACGTTAGTACGGCATTGCCGTAAATGTTCGATAACAATCCGCCATATTTGCGTCAATTAAATCTAGTTGTATAAACAAATAGTCGGTGGAATAACATCATTAAATCTTTAAGTATAACGTTCGGGCGACAATTATGGGCACTTGATGACAGCCGCTTTGTTTACACGCGAATTTTCTTTTATTTTCGTTTCTACACAGCGAATATTTTACGCTTTTATGCATTTATTAACTTTCAATTTTTTGTAATTTTACGAACACAAAATGGAGACTTTAAGAAGCTAATCAAGTGCCACCTTATTTTAATATTTAACTTATTTTATGTTTACTTGGAGATCACCATTTTACTTTTCAAATTCAAGAAGGTAAATTATAAATACTGGTATGAAATTCAATGGAGTAAGCGGTTAATAATCGATTTTGCTAAGAGATGGCGTTACTAACACAATTGGTATAGACTAATCACGTATATGGTGTTTTGGAGCGGAAATATTCGCCATCAAACGCCGGTTCGTTATTAATTGTCATTGTTCAAAAAAACATAGTTTTTCTATAGCTTTGAAATGTCGATTTATGTATAGTCCCTTTCAAGATATTTCGTTGCCCTTCGGCAAAATGTTAATTGTTCCAATAAATATCAATACAAATATTCCTAGTTTCTTAAAAAGCACCAGAGCCGGAGTGGTTTAACTTCTAAATAATTTTGGAAAAAATAAAATATTGTTAAATTATGATTAATTTTTTTTTCACACAATTGTGGTAAGAACTCCAAGTACCCGGGTGTAACCAAGAATACTTGGGTGTCTATTGGCGGTCAAGATTGACGGTCTGACTATTCCGACTATTCCCAATATTACTGCTTTTTGCATCCATACTACTGCCCTTTTTGTGATACCCAGTTGCTCGAGGTTCTATATTAGGGATTGGTGCTCACCACAAATGGAAGGATATTAACTCTATTTAGGGGCCATATATCCTTGATTTCAAAAGCAAGATCTCTATATTTGTTAATTTTTCCCTATATGCTCGGTGTATATTTTCATCTAAAGGTACAAGAGAAGTCAACTATTGTGGCTTGATTAGCTTCTTTCTGGTAAAGCACTAAATCTGGTCTATTTGCATGCACCGTTCTGTCAGTTCAAATCTGCCAGTCCCAATATAATTTAATGTGTTGATTTTCTAGAACAGGTTTGGGAGCGTATTGATGATATGGTGTGAAGGTTGTTAGTAATCCTTCTTTCAGACATAGAAGTTGGTGAATAACTTTACCCATGGAATCATGTCTTGATAGGTAGCTGGTGGGGACCAGATAGATACGTGCAACCCGATATTAAAAGTTTTATCGATTCCTCGTCTTTATCACAGTATCTGCATTTGGAGGTTGGTATGTTTTGTTTCATGATGACTGTAACATAAATGCTATTATTATGTATGACTAAAAAATTGTTTATTGGTTTGTGAATTTTGAATTTATGAGTACAATAAAAACAAATAAATAAATAAATTTATCTATTAGTACAATAAAAATTATAACTTAAATTAAATTATACATTTAATTCGGTTTCGCTACCACTGTCACTTTGATCTGCATTAGTGATAAGTAGTTCTATATTATTCGTAAATGATTCATAGGAATCTTCTATTTTAATAACATAGGTATAGAATTTATCCAACTTTTTTGGGAATACTATGTACAACCTTCCTAATTAATGTTTCAGCACTTGCATTTAGAGTGGGATAAATGTTTTCTGCTCTAACATTGGATTTTACCTGATGCCGCATATACTCAACTGGATTAAAAATACAGTAATATGGGGGAAGGTATAAAACCGTATGTCTCATATCGGCAGCAATGGTATCACATACATATTCCTTTGTAATATTAAATGTCTTTAATATTTCTAGAAAATCATATTTTTTATATATATTTTCGAATCTTTCTTAATCTTCGAATCTTTTTTAACATATAGGTCTGAATTACCAATTTAGTGTTATTTGCATTCTTTTTTGGCGGTTATGATAACTTGCATTGTCGATCACAATTACGTTTTCCTTTCAAAAGTTCTATTGTGTCGATGGTAGTGGTAAGATGAATGTTTAATATTATTGGGGGACAACCGTAAACAATTTGGAACCCATCCATCCTCGGAACCAGCATGTAAAATTGTAATTATTTTTCCCTTGTTTGCTGGAGCTTTGGTTTGGAATTTTCTTGATGTATGTGCCCATCCTTTTGCTGTTGTCTCATGTGTAACGAACCATGTTTCATCAAGATACATAATTGGACGATTTTCTAATATGTTTTTTTTTATAATTTTAAGTAGTCAAACCACCATCGTCTCAATAGTGTATGTTCCATTAATATTTGTCTTTTATTAATGGTCCGATATGCAACCCCATTTGAGATAATATTCTCCGGACGGCAGTTCTGCTGCAAATAATGTTGGTTTCATCTTTTCTTAGTCGCTGTTGCAATGAATTCAATGTAGGCACAGTTTGCTCTTCGTACGTAGCATAAAATTTGTTTCGAATTAAGTCTTTGTCGCTTTCGTCAACACATTTACTTTTACCAGAGTCACTATGAACTTTTTTGCCTTTAATTGGCTTAGTCGCAATATATGTTACTAAAGACAGCGGAGTTTTTGTTAATGAAGACGTTTCTGCTTCGGCTACATTTACATTAAGCCCCCTATTCAATAAAGAAACATACACATTTTTAATAATTTGCTTAGCATGGGGTGATAAAGGTTTTCTTTTAAAATTAGCACTACTGGAGGCACAATGATCATTATCTTGGCAAGAACGCCACATTTTTTAGCACGTTTGGAATAACCAAAAATAGCGTTGAAAATATGAAACTGCACGGTTTAAGAAAAGAATGCGAACTAAATTAAAATATTTCGAAACTACTAAACCAGGTATAAAATTAATTTTATCTTTTTACCTCTTATTTTATTAGGCCCAGCCGTGTTTACGTTTTTTGCAACTTTGCCGGGTTTCGTTACGGCAGGGATTGTTAAAAGTTTATTGTAGCCAATTGGTCAACGATATATCTTGAAACACACTTTACCAGAAAGGGACATTTTGCGGGGAAGTTTGCAAATCTTCTTTCATTTGAAGAAAATGGTTACTGAAAGTTATCGATTGGTTGGTTGAAGATGCTTTTTCTCAAAAAAAAATGTGAACAAAAGTTAAATTACCTCAAAGTTCAAACTACTATTTTTCATTTCTTAACTTGCGTTTCGCCAACCATGTTAACATTATTAGAAGATTGGTGGTAAATCTTTTCAAACGTTAAATTTCAGACCGAAGGTCCCAATTGAAGAATCTATCCCTTTTTTCAATATTATATGCCGGAAAATACACTTTTATACATATAGTGCACAAGTTTCAAAAAAAATCATTTCAAATCAAAAACATGTAAGAAAATCGTCTCTTTTATCTTTCTTTAATTTAACTAAACATATTTAAGTTGATTTAAACCGTTTTAAGTGCTAATTTAATCAAATTGCATGTGAAGCATTTTCTATGCAAGACGGACTGTAATTTAGTCACGTAGATTTTTATAAATAGCTCGTTTTATAACAATTAAGGAAAATATTTTTATAGTTGATTATGCATTTTAGGATAATCCGAATGGTATCGGGTTGTCCGGAAAGTTCGTATCTATTTTTTTAAGGAAAAGAGAAGCGCATATATTTTATGTCACTATTTTTCTTGGGGGTTTTTTGGCACCATCTAAAACTTAAAAAAATATATCAAAAATCTATTCTTATGTAAATAAAGAATCACTGGGTAAAAAACAAAAAACCAAACGGAGACAAATTTTTCAGTGATTCTTTTTCTGTATTAAATCTGCCCAATGAACAAAATTTTAAAATATACAAACATTTTCTAAAATAAATACAAACTTTTGAACGTTAACGTTTCGGGAGGTCTTCTCCCGTTTTTCAAAACGAACCTAAAAAATAAATTATATTAATTTCTATATATAATGAAAAGATAGGAAACAAATATATTTTGTGTATATGTCAATGATACTTACATTGGCAATAATAGTTTTTAATGACAGCGACATACTTTCAAAAAAGTATATACGTGAGGTTTACTGTGTGATTAAGGTGCATTGAAATACTTAAACGTTTTTAATTGTATTCTTTAGAATCGGGAACCATACTGAATTTAAGTTTACCGAAGGCATAGCAAAACAGTTATTTTTATTTAAATTAATGATAGTGGTTTCTTTTAATCTTCTATATTTTGTGGCCGATTCTTTTAATACCGTTTTGGAATTATTCCAATTCATTTTATGTCCCTATTCTCATGCGTGTTGACAAATTCTATGATGTTGATTTATTAAAATCGCCCTTTCCAATTCTAATTTACTCTATTATATAATTATATTATATATATATATATATATATATATATATATATATATATATATATATATATATATATATATATATATATATATATATATATATATATATATATATAGTTATTATTTAGAACTTTTTGCCAACGTAGTAGAAGGTCCATAATGCCGTCATGGCAAAATTTAGCATATTTATTGCCAAAAAAATGTCGAACAGATATTTCTGGTTAGTAAGGTGGATGGAGCAAAACATTCCAATTAAAGCTCAACAATTTTTGCTGGGTAGACGTATTGTCGTACATTGTCATGATGAAATACGGCGCCTACTACTTTCAGCCAGTCTAATTGTGAACGGTGAAGGTCGGTGTGGATGGATTGGTTTCATGGAAGAAGCTGAAACTGTACGGATCTATTCCAATCACACTAAATTCAAAGCATAATTTTCTTCCGTCGATGAAGGCCGTCTTTCCTCGTACTTAAAACCGCTTACCCTGGCAATCTCCATAAATGTTTTTTCTTGCGTGTACATAATTCACTGTTCATCACCAGTTACCATCCGCTTCAGATTTTTTTTTCAGTAAAACATCGAGCGAAGATATTTGAGCTAAAAAATATCCTTCGCTAAGTTCGTGAGAGACATATTCATTGCATTACTAGATATCAAAAATGCTCGATTGACAAAAATGAAACTTATTAGATGTCTCATGAACCGTGGTGTGTATCTTCGGCTATTATAACGTTTATTTCCTCGACATCTGTGTCGACAGTGTGTAAACAGTGACCAGAAAACAGTACTGACAACAGTTCTCACTGAATCCGCCAAATCACTTTTGAACTGTGGTCTCCCCAACAAAACTTTCTCTGTAAACGACAGTGTAATACACTTTTCTTCTACTTCAGTCATATTAATATTTTTTGATTTTTTTTAATACTGGGCACTTCAGGTCTTCTTTTACGTTTCAAAGCCATTTTAATATGAATCTTACTCTTCGAAAAATTTGACCAACACTGAAGCATAAAGCTCTCCTGTGGTCACATTTCCATTTTCCAAATAGTCGATGATAATAATACCTTGCGAATACCAGAAAACAGTGGCGATAACCTTTCTGGCTGATAGAAACGTCTTTGCCTTCTTCGGAGCATGTTTCACCTCAATGGAACGTTCTTAGCACGAAGCACGAACCGTGCTGATTTGACCAGACTGGAACAACTCATTCAATCACTTATGAACTATACCACGTGAAGCAGAGTAAAAATGAAACTAAAAAGCAGAATAAAACAAACAAAAATATTTCGGTGCAATTTCAGAACAAAAAGCTCGCTCTTTAAAGAAACATAATTTACAAATAATGTTTAAAACCCCCCAGTCAACCAGTAAATTTTATTTTAATGCCCAAGATAAAACATCACAAAATAAACTAATTGTAATTAAGTTGCAACGAGTGCAGTAGGTAAGTGGGAAAAACCGGCCGAGAATTTCAAATCAGAGTCAAAGAACACAAATTTGTGTACCTATTAAAGAAACAAAAATTCTAATTTTGCGAACGATTTTTTAGATACCGAATAAAAAAAAGCAAAAAAAACATTTTAGAAGTGACTGAAATTTATAAATATAATAAAGACCCGTTTAGACAACTATTAAACGATCAGACAGATCTTCGATTTTCCCCACTATTTAAAATATTGTAAACAATTAACCCCAATAAAAGTGTAAAATTAGCTACAAAGGATAAACAGCTATAATACCTTAGTTTCAAAGTAGTGTTGGATAATGTAACATTGTTTTACGAAACTATTGTCACGCAAAGTTAAAAAAATAAAAGTCATAAATAACAAAGTAAAAAAATAATGTTTTATTCGACAGAACAAATGTATTATTTTCTTTTTTTTTTAGGGTTTTTCCCCACGATCTAAAACTCAAACAACATCCAGAATACCTGTTCTTATGCAAAAAAAACATTGAGTAAAAAACAAAATGGAGACTGATTCTTTTTCTGTAATAAATTATCCTAACGAATAAAAAATACAAAATTTTCTAAAATAAATAAAAACTTTTGAACGTTAACGTTTCGGGAGGTCTTCTCTTCCCGTTTTCAAAACGAATCTAAAAATAATTTATATTGATTTCTATATAATAATCTAAAAGATAGCAAGTAAATATATTTTGTATATGTCAATAATAATTACATTGACAATAATATTTTTTACAGTGACAGTAACAGTGACATACTACCAAAAAAATTATATAGATGAGGTTTGCTGTGTGATTATTATGTATTGAAATAATTAAACGTTTTTAATTGTATTCTTTAGAATCGGGAACCACATTGAATTTAAATCTACCGAAAGCATAGCAATACTAAACTTGAAGAGATTTACCACTAAACACCAAAACACTTTTTTGAACTGCTCGACGCACGTTTCGCTAACCATGTTAGCATCATCAGGAGATGATTTAATCTCCTGATTAAATCACGTGCGTCGAGCAGTTCAAAAAAGTGTTTTGGTGTTTAGTGGTAAATCTCTTCAAGTTTAGTGCATCACACCAAAGGTTCCAATAGAAGAATTGATCATAGCAATACTGTTATTTTTATTTAAATAAATTATAGCGGTTTCTTTTAATCTTCTGTATTTAGTTACTAATTCTTTTAATACTGTTTTGGAATTATTCCAATTGAGTATATGTCCCAATTTCCATGCCGGTTGGTAAATTCCAGATTTATTAAAATCGCCCTTTCTAAGAAGGTTTTTAGGTTCTTCTATTCTAACATCTAACGGTCTAGATAAGCCTATATAAAATTTCCCACATTCGCAGGGAATTTTATTAACCACATTTTGGTATTATGTTGTGTATTATCAATATAGATCTAAGAATATTTCTTCTTTTAAATGTCGTTTTTATGTTACAAAAACCAAATTAAATATTTTGTTTTTTACTCAGTGTACTTAATATTTTTTTGAGTTTTAGATAATTGCGAAAAAAACCACAAAAAAAACGACAGAACAAATGTAACAATTTTTTTTTCTACTTCAGTCATATTAATGTTCTTTGCCTTTTCCTTAAAAGTGGACAGTTGAGGTGTTCTTTTAAGTTTCAAAACCATTTTAAAATGAATCTCACTCTTCGTGAAATTTAACAACAATGCAGCATAAAGCTATCTTGTGATCACACTTCCATTTTTCAAATTGCCCATGAAAATAATATCTTGAAAATCCTAGAAAACAGTGGCCATGACCTACCCAACCGATGGAAACGCCTTCGACCTTTTTGAGTTTGACCATAACGGAACAACTCATTAAACTCTTTATGAACCATGAAACATGAAGGAATAAACTTCCGACAATACTTTCTCAATTTTTCCTCGGTTTGCGCCATAACTTCTTTATGCAAGAAGTAGTGTTTAATCAACACACAAATTTTTTTCATGATAGCAAACATATCGAACTTACCTGAGTTAAAAGACTAGTTATTTATCATATCGGCTTGAAATTGATGGAGCGTTACTGGAAAGGAAGCTACTCTTCAAAAATGCAATCACCTTTGTGATTACACGGAAAATTGTATAAATTTTCATTCAAATGAAAATGAAACAGATACAGTCAGGTTTTCAATAAAATATGTTCTACTTTTCAATGAAATAACTGTTCGTTATATTAATTGACCACGCTGATGAAAATTTAAATATGTTACAGGCATATTAAAAGCGACCCAAGTTGAGATTCACTCAAGAAAAAATAGATATGCAGTAAGATTTATTTTAAAATAAGTTTTCTTTATTCGGTGGTATTATATTACCAGTTATATAGCGGAATATAATTCGTGAGTAAAATAATATTCGTCGTACAATTGGCGTTGCAGAACCGAAAAACGACAGACCGACCATTGGCAACGGCTTTATTTCCATCGCTTGTCACTACTGATTTACTACCGAAGTACCACATTCATTTTTGTGCGAGAGCAAATCGCCAAGCGGTGTATTATTACGGACTGAAGTGAAATATAAGCTTTGGAGACATTCCACAGTTGGCACTTAAGACATAGACTAGTTGGTACCGCCGATAATGCCGGACTGATAAGAAAGGATGTGCCTGCGGTGTGAGAGGGACCCGCGGTATTTTTTCTTGTTTATTTTTAACTTTATTTTATTTTATAGTCAAATCGATATATTTAAATTCTTGATTGTTGCTATATTCATCTTTTATATATTATAGAGGCTGTATATAAAATAAAAGTTCTTTCAAATTGAGCGGTTTTGTAATTCTTGAATAAAACGCAGAATTTTCGTTGATTTTAAAACATTTTTTATTGATAATTGAAGCATAGTGTATGTCAATTAAACACAAAACACAATATCCGCCAAATGACCACCTCTTGCAGCACCATAGATGCCCACTTTTTGTTAGATTACATTTTGGCATAACCGCTCTTTTTTGGCTCTATCTCACCAATGACTCGAATAGTTTCATCCTTTAGTTATAAACATATATATATATATATATATATATATATATATATATATATATATATATATATATATATATATATATATATATATATATATATATATATATATTAGACTTAGGTTATGTGATGCTTTATGAGTTTCAAAAACGTAATGCAACAAACTTTACTACTCCTGGTGTCTCGAATAACAGAAAATGTCAGCGATGTTTTCACAAAATTAAAAATGACGACTTCAATCTTTTTGACGGTATAGAATCTGAAAGACCTGCTGTCTGTTAGCTGAAATTGAAACTGATTCTAAACTGGCCATCCAGCAATTAACCATAGCTTAAAACTCCATGCTCTACAAAACAAGGTGTTTAAAACCACTGAACAAACTAGATAGAGTATGAACATAGGTGTAATATGTATGCAGTGCACTTTTGCCTAGATTAGACAGAGATTCTTTTCTCCAACACATGGTTACTAGAGATGAAAAGTGGATTCTAGCAATACACATAAGGAAAAATTAGTGAACAACTAACATTACTGTAAATATCATGAAAATTTACGAGAATTATTTACTAGGATGTTCTGAATCAAATTGTAGATACTCTGATAAACTAAACATAGCTTTGATTCAAAAATATATAAGACAAAAAGTGTTATTCGATGGAATATAGCCTGCTGGATCTGGTCTTGAGTCAAGATCCTACAACTGAAGTTGAGCTGGCAGACTATTTTTTGGTTCCTCCTGTTGTGCACCCGCCTCTTAGTATTAAACTAGGTGCTGGCCCGGACAGTTAGGAGGATGGCCTCGGGTTTGGTGGGTTTTATAGGGATTTTAGATCTGCATATTATCAAAATGTTAAAAAAAAATAATGAAATTATCTTTATGACAGTTGATATATTTGTACCATTAAAAAAGTTTGAATCTCTCTCTCTTGAATTGAAAAACAATATAATACTAAAGAAAAAATTGCATAAAAAGTATAAAAGAACCCAGTCAGGTGAGGATTATCGGGAGTTTTCCAGGTTGCGCCATTTATGTAAAAACCTTACTCAGGAATGCTACTCACAATACATTCACTGTACCGAAACAGCCATTAGATCAAACATAAAGAAATTCTGGTCATTTGTTAACAACAGGAGAAAGGGTAGTGCTTTTCCTAATAAAGTTAATTACCTAGACAAGACCGGTTGCTCTGGTGAAGAAATAGCAAGTATGTGTGCAAAGTACTTCTCCTCTGTCTACTCAACTAAGAAACCTAATATTCCTAATCATGTATATCCTACTTCCAACATCCATATATCTCTTCACCACATTCAGATATCTGATATATTCACTAAATTGTCAAATCTAGACATCAACAAGGGCCCTGGACCAGATGGAGTACCAACACTATTTTAAAAAAAAATGTGGCTTTAACCTCTCTAGACCTAGTACCACATCTTTAATGCTTCTCTTAAGTCTGGTGAATTCCCCGACTTTTGGAAGGAGAGCTTTCTATAGCCATTCTATAAATCTGGTGACAAAGCTTCTGTAACCAACTATCGCCCTATTAGTGTACTTAGTGCAGTACCCAAGGTCTTTGAGAGCTTGGTCTGCGACTTTATAACCCCCCTTCTGGAGCCTGATCTATTGCGGCAGCAATTCGGATTTAGACCATGTAAATCCACCGAGTTGAACCTTCTTACTCAAGCTGATTTTCTGCTGGATGCATTGGAAAAAGGGTTACAGGTGGACACAATTTACACAGACTTTTCTGGTGCATTCGACAATGTACCCCACGACCTGCTGATACATAAGCTTTGGCTTATGGGGATTGCCGAGCCCCTACTATCTTGGTTTCGCAGCTACTTGACCAATCGCAGATTGCTTGTCAGAATAGGCAGTTTTCTCTCCAGAATGTTTCTGGCTACATCTGGAGTACCTCAGGGCTCACACCTTGGGCCAGTTCTTTTTATTATATTCATGAATGACATCGGGGAGTGCATCACTTCATGCCTTTATTTACTGTTTGCTGACGACCTAAAGCTTAGTTGCATTATTAGATCTCAGGAAGACTGTGACAAACTTCAATATGATCTGAACTCTCTGTTTGACTGGTGTCACAGAAACGCAATGACACTAAATCCATCTAAATGCAAGGCAATGACCTTTTTTCGTGGTAGATCCAGCATAGAATTTAACTATCATATTAACCATCATATCCTAGACAAAGTATCCATTATCAAGGACCTTGATGTCAGCCTGGAGAGAGATTTGCAGTTCTAAGTTCACTTGGACAATATTGTCAACAAGGCCTTCCAAATGCTTGGTTTCATTAAAAGATGTACCCAAGACTTCAATGACATTCAATCTTTAAAAACCCTTTACTGTTCCTTTGTACGTCCACATATAGAGTATGCATCTTCTGTCTGGTTCCCCTTTTATGGGGTATATATTGATGCTCTTAGATATGTTGAGCACAAGTTTCTAAAGCAAGTGGCCTACAAGCTAAACATACTGGATAATTATCAGGATTCTGAAATACTCAACCAGCTTAATATGGTCCCCATCACTGTTCGTCACAGGAGAAGGGATCTTATAACACTTCATAGGATCATTCATGGAAGGGTATTGGCCCCTGAACTCCTTGAAAAAATTAATATTCATGTTCCACTGAGAACCACAAGACCCACTTACAGTTTCCACTATCCTGTCCATCGAACTATGGCCAAAACAACTTTATCTCAAGAGCTACCAGACTAGCCAATGAACAACCCAATATAGATTTCTTTGGATCTTATAATTCATTCCTGAGTCAGGTGTGTGTTAGTTTTTGAGTGGAGGTTGAGTGGGGGGTAATTATGTAAAATTAGGTAGTATACTGTTATCTTTATATTAATCATCTTTATATTAATTAGAATTTATTTTAATAAAAGGTTTAACAATCTTGTAAGTGGGCTTTGCCCGTTGAAAAATAAAATCACCTCGCCGATTATTAATAATAATGGAGACTAGGGGAGAGTTGCCTATATTGAACCATATTTCGAAAATCTACTGCAATATCCAAGTACAAACGAATATTTTATTTAATAAATTAGGCACCTATTCACTAAACTGTAGCGAATCTTTCAATGATTACAAAAATATTTAATCATGTCATGTTAAGTGTTAACTTTGTTTTTTTTTAACGCTGTTATCGGTTCAATTTACGAAACTGGTGTCCAAAAATGAACCACCCAATTCCTAAATTGAATCATATAGTAAAAACACCTTTTCCCCATTTTACCGGTAAGTAGGTACCTAATTGAAATAAAATTCGGTTGAACATATATGTTTTATTTTAACTAAATGTCGCTTCGGTAGTATAAAAAAATAATCAAATAAAATATAAACTTTAAACCAGTAAAAAAAACAAAAAACCAATTAAGGAACATTTCAACTTTTCAGGATTAAGAACTGGTCGGTCTAAGCGGTACTTAAACAAAATTCGCAAATAAACTCTTCGTTTTCTTTAATACCGGCACACTCTTCATGTGACCACCTACATGCCTGGCATCTAGCCCAACCTTCATTTGGTTTAGAATTAAAGTAGCTGTCACTGCAGTATAAACACAACTCGTTACTGTTTTCATCATCCGTGCTATCTTCTGAATCACTTGAGCTTGGTGATGGATTTCTCATTTGTAGTTTTGGTTTCTTTTCATTGCCGGAAAATAAAGTCATAGTTGCTTTTTCTACTGGCGTCTTTCTTCGCTTTACTGTTTCTGCTTTTTGCTTGCTTGTTCTCTGTTTTTTTTTTGAAGACCTTCTTTGAATGGGGTACTAGTAAGCAATGCTGCAGAAGCTGTTGTTTTATTCTTACGCTTTTAAACAATGTTTCTTGTTTCAGGAACAGGTGCTAGCTCATTTAGACGTTGATTAAGATTCTCTGGACTGATTTCTCCAAATACTTTTCTGAAATGAACCGTGACTAAAGACGAACAAGCAGAATCAACTTGCTGTGAAGCACCATTAGAAGAACTGGTGAGTTGATTGTTAAGTGAATTATCCTCTATGTCAGCCTCAAGTTCGGCAGGTGGCTTTAAAGAGATATTACCATTGTCTGGGTGTTCATGAACCTGATGTGTTACGGCAGTTGATGCGGCAAATAAGTGGTCCCCGAACCTATTATGGTTGACTAGCCAAATTCCAGTTCCTTTAAAGGCGTTTTCCATAATGCCGACAGTAGCTTTTCCATATACCCTACTCAATAATACGATCACGTTATAAACTGCTGTCGGTTGTCCAATGTGTGCTCGTAGCCACAAATCTTGCTCCTGGGCGCAAAAAGTTTTGCATGGGTTTAAAAAACCAGCATTTAACGGCTATAAACAGTAGGTAGTATGATCAGGTAGTTGCAAAAGATAAATGGAACGCTGACGAGCAATATCTAGAGCTACAAGATTTTTGCTGTGTGAGGAATGGCCATCTACTTACAGAATTACTGGCTTATCTGGACTTGACTGAATCACATGGTGAAAATTTTCAACCAGTTAAGAAAAAGGTTGCTATTTATGTATCCACTGTCAGATATTTGAACGATATTTCCTGTTGGAGCTCCTCGTGCAAGTTCAGGGGCAAATCTCTTTCATTTAAAGATAATCATAGGCAGAATATAAAGACCTGCGGTATTGCAGCAACAAACCATTGTGGTGTTAAAACCTCTTTCCCCGCTAACAATTCAACTCATTGGGCGCTTACCTTTTTGAGTTACCACATTTTGCATTATTTTCTGGACTATCGTGTAGCCAGATTCATCAACATTAAATATTGCATTTGCGGTAATGTGATGTTTGTCAACAAATTGCTTTAAAATATCGACAAATTGCATTACCTTTCTTTTTTCAAAGCCTCGTGCTCGCGCTAGTGGTGTGGATTCAACCATTTGTTGCCAGCAACTTTATTCTCTTTATTAAATGAATGCCGTAGTTGGTGTTTTTCCGCTAACTGAAATGTCTTATACCTCTTATAGTAAAGCCATAAAGCATTTCTTCAAATTGAATAATGTGCTGAACTAATGAACTAAAAGGCCATATTTACCTCTTTTTGGCATTTTCAAGGTTTGCCTGAAACAAGTAACCGGTTCAGTCGGAACGTAAATGGGTTTAATTTGGGAACCACGGATCAATTCGTTTACAATTAACCTCATTTATTTAAAACTAATAATTCAATATTTAAAATGGGTGAGAATGTTGCTAACAGTGTATCCCTAATACGTACAATATATAAACTACTTACCGGTACTAATATAAAAAAATCACTTTAGGAAAACTTAAGAAAAACTACAAGAAACATTCGTAAAACACAAACACGTGCGTAGTGTTGAATGCCGACTGTCGATTCCTTTGAAATTCGGTAGAGAGAGATAATTATCAATAGACTTTGTACTCTCATTGCAAGATGGGCCCAGGTTGCAAAATGTAGAAAATACCTGGGTGGTTCAATTTAGGTGTCGGTTCAAAATAGGCAAATTTCCCTATATGGTAGATTAAAACTGTATTAACTATAAAATAAAATAAAATTTTGTGCAGTGAAAGTAAAAAACGACATTTTTAATGGGTTTCTTTAATTGCCTGCTTCTTCTATTTAACAGTAAGAAAGGACTAAAAATATAGGAGCTGAACTAAGTATCTAAATACAACATACAGTAATGTCTTACAGAACCAACAGGTCATCATACCGAATCTCACTTGACAATTAAGCCTACAACAAAAAGAAAATCTTGATTTACAACATCCACATTAAAATCGTAGCGAATATAAAACTGGACAGTGTGCGATAAGCAGCTTTTTATGAGCGAAACCAACGTCCCAGATGAAACTGAGCCCATATTCCTCGTTAATTTACGACACCGAATGACAGACGAAAATCGACGACAATGGCGAATCACGCTGACACCCCGGACTTAACCCCGGGTAGTAGGCAGCCGTGGAATTCGCAATCGTAGGAAGCGGCGCATGATTAATCGAAAATCGGCCTTAGCCGAACGACAATAAGATAAAAACGATAGAGAGTGTCAGATAAAGAGAGCGAGAGAAGTAAAAACCTTCTCGTTCCGAATTCCACAGTTTAAGGCGAGCATGTACAGAAAAGCGAACGATTTCCATATTGGCTTTCGTCGAGGTCCAATCAGATGCATTTGTTAATGCACCCACCCATTGCAAAACGCAACCGTGTCACTGCATTTTGTTGGTTTTTTTTCTTAAGTCGACTTAGTACGGTCACGTTGTCTTTTTTAGGAAAAACCTTAAATTATCCTACCAAATAGTTGATTATTCCTTTATTTTAGGTTTATTTCTATACAATCCCTAAAGAAAATTGTTTCGAAACCCGTAACTTATTAACATATCTGTATTAGAGTATATAAAATTACTGGGTAATACTATTAAATTATTAAAGTGTTCTGGAACGTATTACCCTTTTAAGTTCGCCCTAGTTTCCTGACATGGCTGCTTGTGACTACTTTCCACTCTAAACATTTATTTGTAGAAACACTACGAGGTTTGAGACTGTCGTAACTACTGTATTAAACAATTCTAGAAGTTCTATTGCTTTTCACGTGAGACAGATTAGAAAAAAAACCACAGGGGATGCAAACATGTTTCCCTATCTTTTCTGGATTTAGAAAGAATTCCTGACAAAATTAATCGAGTAAATATATGGGGTGATGCAAAAGTTCTTCTCACTCATTTTTTTCCGAAACATTGAGGAAATAATTTATTTACTAAAAATTACAACCCATATAAATAAAAATTTTATACTGTTCGCTGGTAAGCGCATTACTTGAGAACGGCTGGACTGATTTGGCGATTTTTTTTTAAGTGTTCGCAATAATGCCAATAAGGTTTTAGTATATATATATATATATATATATATATATATATATATATATATATATATATATATATATATATATATATATATATATATATATATATATATATAGTTTAGAAGAAAAATTGGAAAATTCTGAAAAACTGAAAGTGTTTTTTCATCACAATCGTTTCATGAAATGAATCAAGTTTTATCGTTTTATCTCAAACACATTTACAGATTTACCTTCGAAATACGGTGAATTTTGAAGTGACAAACGGTTATACAGTAACAACAAAGTGTATCAATTGTCCATTTGCAGTTGAATTGTTTCTTTACATAGCATACTGTGTCGTAATCAATACAATTGAATTGAATTGACCCAATTTAATCACATTGCAATGTCGCGAATAAGATGGAGCAATTTACGGACGGAGCAACGTGAAGAGCGAAATGAAATTGAATGAAATCGATTATCACAAACACATTTAGCACGTACACAAGAAAAAACAGAAAATGCAAACGTACATGATATGCATCAAATGAGACATCATCGGTCAGTAGAAACCAATTACGTGACAATAAATTTGAATAATCGTACAAGAAGACAAACAAATTTTGCGTTGAATACTCATCGAGCTGCATTCCGTTACAACATGAAAATTGATTACAGTGCAGATCAATTCGTTGCTATTGGATCGATGAGCGTTGTGTGCCTACATTGTAAGGCATTGAAATACAGAAATGAAACCCCTTGATTGCATTGCTCAAGTGGCAAAGTCAAATTTTTACTTTGTTTACATATTTCCAATTGCTTTCCACAAATTCACAAAACGATCACAAACAAATTTATTGAAATTTGGACAGGACGTCTGCACGTCTGCTCAGTATCTGTATAATCTTGCACTCATAAAACATCTGTCTCATTTGGTTAAAGAGTTAATCCTGACGATTTTTCAAGTCTTCCAAGAAAGTAATGTTTTTTCTATCTAAGCTATTTTGAAGTGATCTAAATAAATGATAATGGGAGGGCGCAAGGTCAAGAAAGTGCGATGGATGAACAAAAACTACTGTATTAAAAGTAACTACTGACTTTCCTTGAAAGTCTCCAGGGAATTATCTTTAATGTCCCCTCTGGACTAAAAAATTGTGTCCACAAGGTGGTTTCTAAAATCGAAGGAACAAGAAATAGTCACATCTGGGTGAATATGGAAAAGCCCTATATAAATCAATTTTAGATTTTTAGTGCGCCAATGTGAAAATAGGCGTCATCAGATATCCATAATTAAAATATTTTAATCTAAAATTAGGGATTTTCTTTTGCGCCACCCTGATTTGTATGAACTATTCAGTTTTCAAATCAGTTTGTATTTTTGAACGAACTCAACAAGATTTGACGATAATGCACGTACAAAACTAATATTAGGCAAAAGAATAATCGCAGAAAGGATATATGAAACTGAAAATCTTATGTGTAAATGCATATGTCTTATGCATTTACTTCTTACTTCTTTCAATCTTATGTCTTATGCCAAATATGTGTAAAAGCATATTTGGCAAATAACAATGGGTTATTATTTAACAATAAACTAGAAATAAACTAATAAACAGTCTAAAAACATTTTTTTGAATTCAGAGACAAAAAATTAAGCCAAAAAATTAAGTGGCAATGTTGTATTGACTAATTGAAATGAAACGGAAGGCTGTTGCTACAAAAATTATTTCAGTGTGTTTATTTAAATTTCATTTAAAACCAAAATGTTGGTCTGTACGCGAATATCACGATATGCTTCTCATTTACGGAGAAGCTGCCACCAACCAGATTAGAAGTACACCAGGGTTTTTTAACGTACTCTAGAAAATGAGTTATAACTTTGTCAGGCTTATATAGACTCAAATGGTTGGCATTTTGAACATTTAAATTAACAAAACGATTAATCAAGTGATTCTTAATGTGACCTGAATCGTTTAAAGCGTGTTATCGCGTTATTGTATGAAAAATTAGTACTAGTAATTTCAACTTTGACATTAAACGACATTAATCTGTTAATTCTCATTTTTTTGACAAAAAAAACAGACCAAATTTATGCTGAAGCGTATGGAATAAATGGCCTAAAAAATATTATATTTTATTTTTATTTGATACCTTGAAAGACAATGAAACAAATAGACTGTATCTCCTTCCATTAAAGTCCTCTGTCCAAGATATATAAAGTGGTCCAGGATCTCCAAATCTCTTCCTAAAACTGAAATTCTTCTATCCTCAGCGAATTTAGTGAACATAACCTGACTCATTTTCAGGTTAATTTTTTAAGCCAAATGTTTTGCCAGTCCTTTGAAGTTCTTGTATGCTCTTCTGAGGCTTCCAAGCTTCTGACCTGTAAATTAGAACTGGGGTATTCTGATTTTGATAGTTCTTTGATAGAAAGACGAAAATAGCACTAATTGACCAGCATAATATGCCGTCTGATTTTTGTACTGCAATCGTTGTTCGCAGTTATTTTCGAGTCTAAGTACTGAAACTCTTTTACACCATCGAGGTTATGGTCACCAATGGTGTTATTCCGTCCGACGCCTCATTCTCTTCTGTTATTTATGACTGCCATGAATTTAGTTTTGCTACATAATATATATATATATATATATATATATATATATATATATATATATATATATATATATATATATATATATATATATATATATACTTCGACTCTCGTCGGTTGGCTTATAAATGGAGTTTTTTGACTTCTTTGGACTGCGTCCAACGAGACAGCAGTAGTCAGGAGTTATACAGCCCCGACCGTTGAGTTCCACAATCTTATGTGAAACGCACAACAACCTGCGTCTCCGCCGTAATGAGCAATGGTTAGTTGCTGGTTAGGTTAATGGTTAGTTTATTAGCCATCCGACGAGAAGTCGGCGAAAATATGGGTTGTTTGATTGTGTAGGGGGACTCCCTATTCTTGGCGAGAGAGCATATGTCGGTACCCTGATGAGTCTAATCACCAATAGACGAAACATGTGCCCTCCAATGTAAGGGATGGGTAGGGCTTCCTTCCGGTCAAGCAACTAACAATTACTCATTATGGCGGAGACGCAGGTTGTTGTGCGTTCCACATGAGATTGTGGAACCCAACGGTCGTGGGTGTATAAACTCCTGACTATTGTTGTCTCGATGGACGCAGTCCAAAGAAGTTAAAATACTCTATATATATATATATATATATATATATATATATATATATATATATATATATATATATATATATATATATATATATATATATATGTAAACATACACAAACGGCTGTGTATTCCTGCGGAATAGGGGCCACTATTGAAGATTTTTTTGATCTTTTTATTGCGGCAGATAACTCTGCAAATTCAATATAAAAATATTTATAAAAGCAAAAAGATTCAACATTGAGTATCCTGCAGTACTATATCTCGCAATCATCTAATTCCAATTCCAAATCTAGAAGGAATAGGAAGCATAGCAACAAGCCTATTCGATTTAGAATGAAGAATGACATTTTTGGTACCACCCCTGGTGACGTAGAAGGGGGACAAGACATTATGCATGGAAAATGAGTGGGCGAGTTCTGATCTACATGCTTGTCAATTGATAATTTTGAAATTTTAACAACGCATTGTAAGCAAAATCCGTTGTAGGCTTGATTTTACCGAAGAACATAAGAAAAGGATCTTTTTTGTCACTTTGACTGACGGTTTATATATGTGATATTTATAACCTTATGTATTCTTGTATTTCAGTGTAATAAAATTAAATTAATTGTATACAGACAGCGTAAATTTATTGGGAACTTTATTTTGGTCTCTGTATTGATTCATTATTCTGCTGATAATCATTGTATTCAAATCAAAAAGAACTGGAACTGATGATGTAACAGTCAAAATATTAGGTCTTCTACCTAATTCTCGGTCCTTTTTTTACTGCGTTTGACATGTATTTATGAAAAAAGCAATATAAACTTAATCTTCCTCACTATCTATACATTTTTACCACCTTTCAGGCAACTGTCGACTCCCAGATCGAAAAGAACTTGGTGGTTGTGACGTGATAAGATATGTAAAGCGGCTATCAAGCAGATAATGTTGAAGGAATCGGATAATGGTCAGCAGTAACCGCTTAACCAGGTTGGAGTAACTCATAATATACGACGTCAAGCTGATCATAGGCTGTCGTATTCACAGCAATACCTTTTCAGCGAGGACATTTGCTTTTAAGATATTAGTTAATGGCTCCCTAGAATTAATCCACGATTTTTTCTTCTCTGGATTTTCGTAGATGATCCATTTTTCCTTGAGGATCACAGTTTTATGCAGGAAGTTGTTTTTCTTGAATCTGGAGAGTACTGACACAACAATATCAAAGCATCTACTTTTATTCTAAGCTAATGTCTAATCAAGCATTAAATATTAATGCTTGTGAAGCATTAATAATTAATAATTTACGTTTGTGAGAAGCAGACTTGGTAAAAACAACTATAGTATAGGAGATAACAAAAATCATATTATAAAGGGTAATAAAGTTACTTATTCCCTGTTTTCTGGCCTAAGGTGAAGTCTTATTTAAACGCACATGAAAGTTCGGATCTATAAAAGACACATTTAGCCATTAATTACAAGGTGCGTCAGTTAATAAATCTTAATTTTCTTAGAGATGGCGCTGTATACTTGTGGAAACTTAGGGTGACAATGTATCAAAGCAAGACGATCGTAGGCATTGATTTAGATGGATTAGATTTAAAAGAGGTGATATCGATCAGAAAGACAAAGAACGCCCAAGTCAAAATATGAAGATGCGAATTGCAAGTATTGTTGGAAGAATACAATACGCAAATTCAATAACAAATGGCAGTGAGGTTAAATTTGTGATCGTCGGTATACCATGGGAAAGATTGAGAAAGCAGGAAAACGAGTACCACATCAGCTGAAGACAGACAAATAGAAAAGCGAAAAACGGTGTGTGAAGTTTTGAAAGGCTATTGTGAAAGGCTATTTTACATCAGATCGTGACTGGAGATGACAAATTGATATATTTCGAGAACACAAAATGCAGAAAATCATGCGTTGACTCAGAACAACAATCAACATCGACCGAAAGACGGAATCGCTTTCGAAAGAAGACAATGCTGTATATTTGGTGGGATCAGAAGAAAGAACCGTGAGTTTTTGAAACCAAATAAAATAGTTAATACCATTCGCTACTGTCAACAAATTATCATATTGAAGTCTGCATTGATCGAAAGTGACCAGAATAGGCTACAAGACACGGAAAAGGGATTTTAGAGCACGACAACGCCCCATAACACACAGCGAAAGCGATCAGAAACTCCATTTCTGCACTTAACTAGGAACTCTCAACCCACTCGCCCGTACTCACCAGACTTGGCTCCTTTAGTATACCCCTCGTTTTCATCGATGTCTCACGCACTTTCCAGAAGATACTTCAGCAATTACTGAGAAGACAATAAACGGTTTGATATCTGGACCACCTCAAAAGATGTATAGTTTTTCTGGGGGGTCATCCACAAATTGCCAGAGAGATGGGAAAAATTTGCAGCTAGCATTGGTGAATACTCTGAATTAACTATTTTTTATTTTTCTCCCGACTTAAACGTGTTTTTTTAAGAAAAAATAAGGTTTATTAACCGCCACCCCTGGGACTTATAGCTGCGAAAAACAGAGATTCACAAAGAAAACAGAAAACATTCTTGTAGTATTTCAAACAAGAGTACTCAGAAGAATTTTTGGTGCTGTAAATGACAATAGAATTTGGAAAATCAGGTATAATTTCGAACTGAAGTAATTGTACAAAGATCTGTATATTGCAGGCTATGTGAGGGGTCAGCGAATTAGGCCGGCGGAGCATGTGGCAAAAATGCTAGAAATCATGGGGGCCGAATTGGGGGTACCAAAAATAGATGTAGACCATAGACGCGATAGCAGGACAATGTAAGAAGAGATGCTGAAAAACCTGTACACATGAAATATTGGCAAGAGTGCTGCTGGAGGCCGATCCTGTTGGAGGCGAAGGTTGATGGAGGTCAAAGCTTACTGAATCACAGTAGTACCACAGGAATAAGAAGAAGAAGAAATATTAATGCTAATATCGAAGCATTTGTCAAGTTTCAACTAGTCACGAAATTATTTGGGTGTATTTTTTTCCTTTATTTGGGTTTTTCGCCACTATCTAAAACTCAAAAAATATCAAAAATACCTATTCTTATTTAATTGACTATATAGGTGAGACATCTAGACCGTTAGATGTTAGAGTAAAAGAGCTTAAAAACCTTCTTAGAAAGGGCGATTTTAATAAATCTAGAATTTGTCAACACGCATGGGAATCGGGTTATAAAATCAATTGGAATAATTCCAAAACGGTATTAAAAGAATCGGTAACAAAATATAGAAGATTAAAAGAAACCGCTATAATTAATTTAAATAAAAACAACTGTATTGCTATGCCTTCGGTAGATTTAAATTCAATATGGTTCCTGATTCTAAAGAATACAATTAAACACATTTAAATATTTGAATACACAATCAGTACAATAAACAATCACACAGAAAACATTACCTATATATATATATATATATATATATATATATATATATATATATATATATATATATATATATATATATATATATATATATATATATATATATTGGTAGTATGTCACTGTCATGAAAATCTATTGCTGTCAATGTAAATATCGTTGACATATACAAAAAAATATATTTACTTTCACTCGTTACTTTATATATTACAAATTAATATAATTTATTTTTTAGTTTAATTTTGAAAACGGGGAGAGAGTACCCTCCGAAATGTTAACGTTAAAAATTTGTTAAATTTGTTATAACATTTTTATATCTTTAAATAATGGTTAGGTTTTTTGTTTTTACTCAGTGATTCTTTCTTTAAATAAAAACAGGTATTTTTGACATTTTTTGAGTTTTAGATAGTGGCGAAAAACCCAAATAAAGGAAAAAAATATATGAACACGCCACAATCATTCCGACATTAATTATTTGGGTGTATCAACCGATTGAAGAAAATATAATGAACTGTATTTAGTCTTGTAATTAATTCACATTGCTAATGGCGACTACCACCATTATCACCGGAGATAAAAAGTGGACCTCAGGCAATAGTGATAGTCAATAAAAGTCAGGGTTGGGACGAGTTAAGCTAGGGAAAGTCATCCTGTCTATCAAGCAGGATAGAAAGGATGTTGCGAATTATGAATTCTTACCATTTCTTACTATTGATCAAACAGAAGAAATGTGGAAGGGTCGGGCATATTGGACCCGCAGGAAAACCATTGTATTCAACCTGGTAACGTCAATTCACATTTTATATAAATTCTAGACAAAAATTGTAGCAGCTTGGCTGAAGCACTTTAGTAGGTACATCTTATAGCATAGACCTTGCACTTTCAGACTATTATCTGTTGAAATATCTGCTTGAAATATCTGCTGAAATACTCTCTTAGTTATATCAATTAACCTTTTTCTGCCAAAAATACATAATTTTTTTGTTAATAAGCTAATTCAAGGTATTCCATAAAAGATGATTCGATACTTTCTGAATGTTCCATCTACTATCAATCAATTTGCTTCATAGAGAATTAATTACATATATTCCTGACCTCAGTAAAACTTTATTTTGTAATATTTACTCTCCAGTCTTCATTATCACTCCTCAAATGGATCTGGAGAATATAATACACCAATTTACCAACAACTAACTGTATAATAACGAAGTAGAATGGAAATTTTCGGTCATCTTATGCAACACCAACCTATTCATTATGTCAATAGCCTCAACCGGCATCGAATCCTCGACAACAAAAGGAAATAACCGGCATCGTTGACTGGTTATTTGCGAATTTTATTAACATATTTGAAAGATCATTTTATTAGTCATCACACAATCGATGGTAGCGGCATCTTTAAGTCGCCTCATCAACTTCCATTATGCAAATTACCAATTTACATGGCCGACTCGATTCTGTACACCTACTAATTATCTAGTTTACACAATTTTATTACACAGGTGTGTGCGTGTTAACTGAATCAGCTGGAAAATGATGTCGATGTGAATTAGTGTGATTGGTGGAGTGAAAGAAATATAAAACTTTTCATAAGTTTTCAATCACAATTTTATATAAGTATGCTTTGTCTAATTTTTTAAATTAATGTGTATGTCTAAATTAATAATAACCGAATGGCACAGTGTAGTCCAAAGAATGGTTAACTTTTTGAAAAAAAAAATAAAAAAAAACAAGTTTATCAAATTTAATAAATGTATTCGCAAAATGTACAAAATTTTCGGAAATTTATGTTCTGAAGATTACATTGTCTAAATGCGCCCCATTTCTATACGCACACTCCTAAAGCTGAACTCTAAAATTTGCCATAACGCGACGGCAAGTGTCTGCTCTTATGACTTCGATTTTTTGGCGAATATTCTTCTTAGACCTTCTTAGACCTTCCCGAGGGGCGCAGCGGTTACGGTTTCGGGAGGGAGGCACCGAATAATTAGATTTACTTAATTATTTATTTAACATAAAAGCATCGACCAAAGGGTGTCGAAAGACAATCTCGCTCTACCCTGATCAAGGGCTAGGGCTGAGCTCTGAGTAGAATTGTTGTTGCGGTAATACTCGCGCACCCGAGATGAAAGCTCCTCTCCCATATAGAGCTGTATGGTGCTTAAATTTCATTAAAATTTTAAAATATCAACAACTCGTTGGACTAACCTGTATCAGAGTAAAATCGCAGGATCTATCTTTTCAGTTTTAATTGTTATGTAAAGAATGAAAACAGCTAATTTGCTGTTTTATACTACTGTGATGAAAAGTAAGCTGACTATTGTTTTAAAAATTCATGCGCTTTACGTATCGATACAGCCATTTGTTTTTTAGGCTGGTATAACTGTCCTTGATATATGATAGAAGTTTTATATCATTTCGCGTGTTAAGTTAGAAATTATAGTTTAAAAAAAAAATTAATATATTTATAGAGCAACGTATTTGCATCAAAATTAGTTTAAAAAATCAAATTTCTTGCGTTGACTCATTAAAAACAAGAAAGTTTTACGGCAATAAAGATATGCCAAAAAAAAATGTTTACAGATCTTACAGGGCATTTAGTGATAGTAAAAAAATAATTGAAAGTGCACTTCGGTTAGGAAGATCTTCCACGTCAACCAATGAAGAAAACATTGCCGAAAATATAAATAAATAAGCTAGATTTGAGGCTAACTATATTTACCGAAAGAATACGCATAGCAATCATTAAGATACGCAAATTGGTCACATAATGAGTGTACACCGTTATGAGCTGTTGAGATTGATTATGCATGGAAGGTTAAAACGAAGAAGAAGCGAGTGAAGATGAAGAATATCACGGCTGAGAAATTTAAGATAATGATTGAAGTGTACATTGAACCAGCTGTGAAAAAAGTGAAAATAGTCCTGATGATGGCCAACTATAGTTTTGAATCGGCACGATAAGAAGTAGAAGAAGAGAAAACTTTCATGAAATACTTGCAGATGTTCTGTGCCACAGAAAAGCGAATTTTGTTTATTAATAAATCCGTTTAGGGAAAACGTGTCTCATTAGACATTTACAATTTCTTTACAAATTATAGATGTGCATCTGTAATTAGATTTAGGAAAGCATGGCTGAATTCTAATCTCACATGGATATCATGACGATTAAAAATCTTCCACTAGCTGGAATTTTATGGACGAATATGGTGATTTTATTTGAAAATATGCTATACGCATCGTCATTTTAATTCAAGTTGAGTAGATCGTTCATGGGTTGTTCCTGGAGCTTCCCGAACACATTTTTTGACACGTTGAATGTTTTTAGCTGCTTTTGCTGTTCATGCTCTGCGTTGCCTTCTAGCGTAATACACAGACCCAATTTCTAAAAATTTGACGTTCCGAGTTTGTGTATTACGTGCTTGAAAGCAGCATGACAAAAATTGAACAAAAAAATTCTTCGAAATTGACGTAGTTGAAATTATGCTTTTTCAAATAATCCATTTTCAAAGTAAATTATAACAATTTTTGTTTATTTTACAAATTAATATCATTCACCATTAAAAACCTCAGAAATTTTAAGTTAACCTGAAATTACAAACGAAAAAATTGATCAAACAAGACATAAGAAATTTTAGTTGATAATGGGAATTCGTTGTCCACTGTGTATTATATACAATATGCTTTTTTAGTTTCAGCTAAAGTCATTTAGAACTTTAATTTTCATTCCTTCTTTATTGTTAAAAATTCAGAGAAATTTACGACTATACAACATTTTCCTTAAACTATCCACAGGAACTAAGATATTCCTTACACTGTCGTTCTTAGACCTACATATTTTCCCAGTAAAAAAAAGAACAAAGCCATCGCACTACGAGAAAAGCAACACGTCAATGGGAATTAATTACGAAGACAGATCACACCACCCATCGAAAACATCACCGTGAGGTGAAAGAACTACGACCGAGATAAAAATATCCGCGAAAATGCGAACGAAATGCTGGAATAGCAAATTTTTCATAAAAATTGTCGCTTTGTCATAGCCGAGCTGTAATCTTAAAACACCTGTTGTTTGAACTGAAGAGAATGCGCTTATTATTGCGAAATATGTTTAATTGTTTCGAGCGTTTCATCTTGTGCCGAATGACGACGTGGTTCTTCTTGTTAGTATACAAGGGTATCACGAAAAGTTTATGTTAATAATATCAATAATATGGTCAATGATATTTTTCTTTTTTTTCTTAGTTCAGCTTTGTTCATCTTTGTTCAGGTTCGCTCAGCTATTCTATGCAACGTGGTACCAGTTAAGTTCGCCAAATTTTTCTTATACATCATCTCAATCTTCCAATGTATCCACTTTAGTTTTCCACATATCCCGCAACGTGTCTTAACCATTGTAATTTTTTAACTGTCTCAAATTATTAAGAAAAGTTAGTCCATACATACAGGTCATCATGATTTCTGTAACATTGATTTTTGCATTTTATTTAGATTGTTATTAAACACATTTTTACAGAAATTACCTAGCACGTCCCAGTTTCAAGTACCTGCTTCTCCTTTATATGACGGGATGATTGAAATAAGAAAGATTGGCCTCATAGAACTTCTTTGGACCTGGTACTTCAAACATAAAATATGCCCTCCTTGTTAACAAAAAAGGGGCTCTTTCCTCCTCTCCATGTTAAACTTGGACTAATGAAAAAATCTAATGGTTTCAAGTACCTAAAAGAAATATCTCCTCAATTAAGTGATGCAAAACTAAAAGAAGGCATATTTATTGGACCTCAAATAAAGAATTTTCTAGGTGATTTCCGTTTTCAAGAAAAATTAAATGAAAAGGAATTGGTAGCTTAGAAGTGTATTGTAAGTGTAGTGAAAGGATTTCTGAGGAACAAGAAAGATGAAAAATATCAAAACCTCATAGATAAACTCTTGAAAGCCTATAAAATACTAGGGTTTCATATGTCATTAAAAATGCACTTTTGCACTCCCATTTCGACTTTTTTCCGGTCAATTTGGGTGCAGTAAGCGACGAACAAGGAAATAGGTTTCACCAGGATATCCTAATCCATCTATGTTAGGCGACCACTACTAGTTTTTAAAAAAAGGTAATGCTGCAGAACACACAAGGAAAAAGTAAAAGTTTTTGTCGCTGTATGATACCTCTTGTAATATATTTTATATTCACATAATCTTCAGAATTATCTTTGCATAGCTTTAACACATTTTACATATTTATATTAAATAAATATTAGATTGTAAAAATATGTCTTCTCCTTTTTTTCTGCCACCGACCCCCTATAATAAAAAAAATTGTACGTGTTAGAGTAATTAGCTTATCATTTTCGGAGTTCGGACTATAAAATACTTCACATACACCTATTTTTATCAATATTACATCAAAAAAGTTTAAATTTGTATACCTGTGTAATTAAATATTTATATTATCCGCAATTTTACGCCACTCTTTTCTGTTTTTTTATGAACACTCTCGCTATTTGCCACGATTCTCCTCTATCCTCAGTATCTCAGCTACGCTGCTATTTAACATCTTTCTAGGTCGTCCTCTTTGAGTCTTGTCAATTTTGCTCGCCTTCTGCACCACCTTAACTTGCCTTGTTTGGCCTATTCTCATTAAATTTCCTGCGCATTTCAATTTCCCCTATTTTAATGATGATATTTTCGTTTTTTTTCTAATGTCTTTATTTCTTGCTCTCCCTCCTTTTCCGACTCTCAAAACCATCGTCAAATACGTTATTTCAGTAGTCTGCAATCGTTTTTTTTTACTATCGTTCAATATCCAGTTTCTAGAACATAAGTTACTACCGACAAGTGGATGGTTTTACATATTTTCATTTTTTTTATTGGTAATTACATTTCTACTTTAAAAAATTCACCTATATGTCACACAATCATTTCTTTTTGTGATTTTGTGATTGTGATAACTATAACTTTTAATTTTTGTATGTTAAGGAAGGATAATAATACATAAATAAATTTCCCTCCAATAGATGGCGTATTTGTTTTGGTTAGGGATAGATTCAATACGAAGAGATATGGTATATCTTATTAATGTCTGAATGAATGTGGCGTGTTCATATTTATTTTTTCTCTTTATTTGGATTTTTCGCCACGATCTAAAATTCAAAAAACATCAAAAATATCTGTTCTTATATGGCAAATTCTATATAGGTGAAACATCTAGACCGTTAGAAGTTAGAATAAAAGAGTATAAAAACCTTCTTAGAAAGGGCGATTTTAATAAATCTAGAATTTGTCAACACGCATGGGAATCGGGTAATAAAATCAATTGGAATAATTCCAAAATGGTATTAAAAGAATCGGTAACAAAATGCAGAAGGTTAAAAGAAACCGGTATAATTAATTTAAATAAAAATAACTGTATTGCTGTGTTGTATAAAAATAACTGTATTTAAATCTGCCGTCGGTAGATTTAAATTCAATATGGTTCTCGATTCTAAAGAATACAATTAAAAACATTTAGGAATTTTAATAAACAATCACAATCACACGGTAAACCTCACCTATATATATTTTTTTGGTAGTATGTCACTGTCATTAAAAACTAATTGTCAATGTAAGTATCATTGGCATACATAAATAATATATTTACTTCCTATCTTTTCAGAATTTATAGAAATTAATATAATTTATTTTTATATTTGTTTTGAAAACGGGAGGAGAATACTTCCCGAAACGTTAACGTTAAAAGTTTGTATATTTTTTAGCATTTAACATTTTTATATTTTTAAAATTTTGTTAGGCAAATTTATTACAAAAAAGAATCACTGAGAAATTTGTCTCCGTTTGGTTTTTTGTTTTTAATCAGTGATTCTTTATTTACATAAGAACAGATATTTTTGATATTTTTTGAGTTTTAGATCGTGGCGAAAAACCCAAATAAAAATAAGGGTATATATTATAATTTAATACTTTGAGCAATTGGGAAAAAATATTTTTAGTCAGTTACAGAACATAAAATATACTGTTGTCAGTTGTAAAAATAAATGTTATGTTGAGAAAGCAACAAAACATCAGTCAAGGGTGCATCTGAATTGATAAAAAAATGATTTATACAAGTTTCTTGTAGATATTGCATAAAGTCTTACATTTTTTTTTCCTCTGGTGAAAAAAAAAGAACAATTTTTTATTAAATGAAGGCAAATAACACGAGAAAAGTGCATGGGATTTCGATCTGAAATGGATCTTAAAATATATAAACAACTAAATCCTTTAAAACCCAAAAGAAATTTAAGTAACACAGGGAAAAACCTCCCATATATTTCTTAAAATTCGTTAGTGTATTTTACTATCGTTAATTAATTCGTTATGTATCTTACAAATATAATAAATGTGAAAGTAACGAATGGCAGGATTCTAATTAAATTTGGCATAGAAGTCGATTATGTTGTGGAATAGGACAAATCATACTTTTTATAAAGCTATGAAGTCCCAGCGAGGATTTACATAAGTCGAATTTGGCAGGAATATTCTTCATGTGTTGTAGATGTTCGCTATTTTCCCGCCTTCTGGATTTTTTCCATGGAATGCAGGCGATCACAAATAGTTCGACGACCAACATTTACCCTCTATGCCAGTTGTTGCTGAGCTTGCATATCGTATTCTTCCTACAATACATGTAATTCGGCATCTTCAATTTTTTTCGAAATCACAATTTTTAAACCATTTAAATCAATACCCACAAGCATCTTGTGCTGGGTCATTGTCACTGAAAGTTTCCACAAGTATACGACAGCTTTCACTTGATCCTTAACTTCTGTTGATTGAATAAGAAAAGCAGTACGTGCCGCAAATACTCTTTATATGGCTCGAAACTCGATATGTTTACCACACGAAAAAAATATGACGCTAACTCGAAATCATTTACTCGAATCATTACCCTTGTTTCCAACATCATCTTTTTAAAAAACTAAGAATAATTCAGGATGTGTCTAATATTTTTGGGACTGACTGTATGTTTTTGAACGTATATTTTCTGTTGTGAAAATGATCAGAACATTTCGAACAATCCGACGAGAAAATAATCATTACTTTGTTATCTTTGGCAACCGAAACGTCCGTTAATCCACCCAAAACACTTCACTTAAACGCCCCCGTGTCGAGAGAAAAAATAAATAAATAAAAGGTGCAGAACATCGAACGCGGTAGGTCTCCATCTCAATGGACTAACACTGACACCTTTTTTTTGAATGAAAAGGCTTTTTCGCCGGTGTTGAATAGAGTCGTCAAGCGACCAACTGACAATGGCCGGCCTATAGTAAATATTTCGATCTTTTCTATATAGCTGGAGAGGAATCGCTGTCTGGAATCATCAAAGAGACGCCACCGGCAGCTTTTCACAAAGGAAAGCCGTTTACGATTTTTCGATTGTCCCTATCGAGATTTCGGGGGATTCGAAGCGGGTTTTTCAGCTCTCTCACCAGGTGGACTATTGTCTGACAGTACGGGAGGGCAATTGGGGATCACGCGTCCAACGGTGTTGCATTTCCGGAGCTCATTTTTGACTTTTGCCGAGGGGTTTACGAGGGTGTTATGTGTGTCCGATTGGATTTTTAGGGTGGTAAAGGTTGAAAATTAACTGCTGTTAAATTGAGGGAGGTTTTTTTTCGTACTATTGCTCACTTAAAAATAGAAAGCGGAAAAGTACTATGGGGTTACAGAAAACGAAGTGTAATTTTGAATGGTGCATTATCTCAATAGACCGAAACATTTTTTTTTCACTTATAGTATTATCTTCTGAAGAATCCAAAAAATGCAGCTCCATTAAAAATAAATTTTGTCGGATTAATTTTGAAATTTTTGTGCACGCCAGGGTATTATATGATTCTAAAGCAATTTTATAAATCCATTTAAATTTAATTAACAAAAAATGGGACTAGGTCCACTATTGCTTTTACAAGTCTATGAGGCATGGACCAATTACTTGATCAACATCTTCTTGCAAAGGTATATCAGGCGCATAGTAGAGATGCTTCAAGTCCGTCTAAAGCAGAGGTTTCTAGACCACTGCCCTCTTTACAAGAAAATAAATCCAGCGCCCATTAAAATATTGTTGCACATTATCTATGCCTATTTTCTTTGTCTATCTATCTATTAAAAATACCACAACCTGTAGTAAAGAATTATTTATTAAACATTTAAAAATAAACACAAAATCAATAAGAAATATAAAAAATAATGAGATTGTTGAGGCTGTTAAAGTTTTAACAAATTATTAAAATCCGGTTCCAATTTCGTTAACATCAGTCACAAATCGCCGCTCTCGTGATGTGCAGTTTACTCATTTTCTTATACAGGGAATTAGCTACTGCACTAAATCCACGCTCAGCCAAATACAATCAAGGAAATGCAATTAAAAATGTCTGTACGATTGCCCACAATCCAGGGTAGAGAACTGGTATTGATTTTAGAAGCCATAACTCTTGGTATGCATTTCTGAATTTTACACTTTAGTACTTTGTTAGGTGTTAATTTTAGGAATGTTTCTTCTATATTTGATAATTTTAGTGTACCTGCATTTGCGAAATGATTTAAAACCCAACTCGGTACATTAATATTTAAAATATCCTGGAAACTCTCGGTAAAATCAGCATGAAGAACTTCTAAGTGTTAAGTAGGTAAATCTTTCCTGCCCTGTTTTGCAGAGACTGCAGATAATTTGGGAAAGTTGTATTAACATCTTCCTAAATTTGGTTTGAACAGAAGGAATTTTACCATAAATATATTCAATTTGTATATATATATATATATATATATATATATATATATATATATATATATATATATATATATATATATCATCATCATCATCATCAGCCCGTATCGATCCACTGCAGGATGAAGGCCTCTTCAGCATGCTTCCAACCTTCACGGTCCTGGGCTTTCCTCTGCCACTCGGGTCCAATATACTTAACGATATATATATACTTTATATATTATATACCAATATTTTATATTTTATACCAATATACTTTTTCGCGGACGTTTGCGATCAAGCGGTATCCACTCCAGGATTGCCTTGGTCCATCTGTCGTCCCATCGCCTCGCTATATGGCCTGCCCATCTCCATTTCAACTGTTTTACTCTTCCAATGATGTCACAGACTTTTGTTTGTTCCCTGATCCATGCGCAGGACTTTCTGTCTCGTCTTGTAATGCCAAGCATACATCTTTCCATTCCCCTCTGTGCCACCCGAAGTTTTTGAATTGATTGCGATGTGAGTGTCCAGGTTTCATTTCCGTATGTCATAACGGGTAGAACGCACTGATCGAATACTTTTCTTTTCAGGCAAAGTGGGAGTCTGCTCTTAAACACTATGTTGAGCCTACCAAATGCCTGCCAGCCACATTTAACACGCCGTTCCACCTCCCGGGCGGTATTCCCCTCCATGGAAATCCTCTGCCCAAGATATATAAAGCTGTCCACAATCTCTAAATCCCTTCCTAGAACTGAAATTCTTCTGTCCTGAGCGAAGTTATTGAACATAACCTGACTTTTTTTCAGGTTTATTTTCAAGCCAAATGGTTCGCCAGCCCTTTGCAGTTCTTGTATGCGTCTTTGCAGCTCCTCTGGGTCTTGTGAAATGAGAATAATATCATCTGCAAATCTAAGATGGTTTAAGTTTGCACCATTGATCTTTACACCATCCTGTTCCCAATCCAGTTTACGGAATACTTCTTCAAGGCCAGCCGAGAAAAGAATAGGCGATATTGCGTCACCCTGCCGTACACCTCGTTCTATATTAATTCCCACTTCAAGATCATCAAGGTGAATTGTGGCTGTAGCTCCATCATATATCGATTCTAATAGGTTTACATAGGCTCTCTCTACACCTTGGCTAAGCAGTGCATCCATTATCGCATGCTTTGAGATGGAATCAAATGCTTTTTCGTAGTCGATAAAAGCCAAGCACAGTGGCATGGTGTATTCGTTGTGCCTTTCTATGACCTGCTGTACAACCTGGATGTGATCCATTGTACTGAATCCACTTCTGAATCCTGCTTGTTCTCTTGCTTGTGCGTCATTCAGTATTTTTAATATTCTTTTAGAAATTATCTTAGTGAAAACTTTGTACATCACTGATAGGAGGCTTATTGGACGGTAGTTCTTTAAATCTTCCTGTGCTCCTTTTTTATGTAAAAGGATCACTTCTGCATTTTTCCATAAGTCAGGTACTTTTTGTTCTTTGAGGCATTTTGAGTATAATTTTGCCAGTGTTTTATGTAACGTCCGACCACCAGCTTTTAGCATTTCGACAGTTACACTATCCTTTCCTGGAGCCTTGCATTATATATATATATATATATATATATATATATATATATATATATATATATATATATATATATATATATATATATATATATATATTTATATATACAACATAGCTGCATTTATGGTAAAATTCCTTCTGTTCAAACCAAATTTAGAAAGATGTTAATATGTAAATATGTTAATATGTAAATTCAACTTAAATAAATAAGCAAATATTAATATCTAAAAATTTTCACTATATTTAAAATTGTATGTATCACAATTGTTTCGACACACAGTGCCTTTTTCAAATACAAACTATACCAAAACTATTAGTTAGAAAAGTAATTACAACCTAAAGTATCCATCGACCTAATAATACCATAAAACATGATAGTGAGGAAATCCCTTTTTTTTGTCAACGTCTAGGAGGACAATATAAATTTAATAACGGTGAACCATTCAAGTCTAGCTGCTCCCTGCTAGCAAAACTTCCAATTGTTTTCTTTTATTAATTTCTAGGCTCTATACAGTTTATTTGTTTGATTTTTATTATTTTTAATGAGGCGTCCTATACTATTGTTTGGTTTAAAAGCAATATTTATATTGTTGGTTTGGGATAAATTTCTCGACACTAATTTGGTAACTTTTTCCGTATATGTAATTATTTTGAACGCTGCATTTTTGATATTATTGACCGGATATATTAAATTAATGGCTTTATTACAACCTTTTTCATTAATTATTTTATTTATAATGTTTGGGTCGTATCCGTTATTTACTGCGATGTATTTAATGACATTCAATTCCTTATTATAATTATCTATTGACATGGGGATATTTAATAATCTATGTATAAAAAAGTTAAATGTTGTGAATAAGGATGACAAAATTTATTTTGTATAATTAAATCTGTATGTGATGTTTTATGATTTGAAATTGCAAAATGATGTTTTTTGTCTTTTCTGGTAATAGTTAAATCTAAAAAGTTAATACTATTATGTTGCTCTTCTTAAGCTGTGTATTCCATGTTTCTATGTGAGTTAAGAATTGATTTAATTGTCTATCAGAACTTGGAAAACAAATTAGAATGTTACAGGTTTTAATAGAGAATTAAATCAATTCTTAACTCACAAACATACTTTAGATAAAAACATGTATATGACACAATCTGCAGCAAGTATATTCGGTACTGCTTGTTTCAAATTCGCTATGACACTCTTATAACGCACATCACTAGCAGCTGACAAAATATTACGAATAGGAATTTATTTCTCTTGAAAAAAACTTGTTCATAGTACTAAATATCGATTGTCCCTTTGTATCGGTTTCCAAGTTTTTAGCAAATAATAACTGTTGACAAATTTTTACTTATTTTATGAATCGAACTTATGATAAAAGTAGTGCTTCATTATTTGGTAGACTTGATTCATCGAGTTAATCGGAAAATTTCTTAGTGAATGGCAAGTCCATAATATCCCATAGTGATATTTCAACGTTTTTAGCCATTTCATCTATTTTTCTTTGCACTGAATTATAACTCAGAGGAATTTTCCTGATAATATCTGACTATTCCATCAAATCTTATAATGAAGAATAGTTTTTGTTACCTCTTTGGGTGTCGGCAAGATTAATTCTTTGCCAATTGTGTGTGGTTTTCTCGCTTTTGCGATTAACAATGAAATATTATATGAAGCTCGTAACCCATCATCTTCCTAATTAGATGACGATGCAAAAAGTTCGATATAGTTGGCTGTTTTAAATATTTCTTTTCTAGTCATTGAAAATAGTATAAATCTTTGTCCTTTTTATTAGAATGCATTTTATTCGAATGCTCTTGTAGCCTAGCAGGCTTCTCGGCTTCATTTCAAAAAACTTTTTGGCAAATTAAACATATAGGTAATGATTGGTTCGTAACAGAGTGTGTAAACCCATATTTTAAATATTCAATATTGTAGTACCGACATAATTTCTTAGATTCAGACATTTTGAATTACAAAATTTGCCACGGTTTTAATAAATTAACTTTTCAACAGATTTATAGATATGTGATAATCACTTATCTCTCACGAATATGGATTATTGACGAAGCACATAAAAATAGTCTTTTAATGATTTGATTTTGTGCACCCATCAACCTGTATAGATTTGCTTGTTTCCTATGCCTTTGTACTTACTCTGTAAACGAGTCATTACAAGATGCCATATTTTTGTCGAAACATGCTTGATTGCGTGAATCGCGTCTTTGCTTACCAATTTGTAAAGATTTGTCACCGACAATACTAAACCGAACTAGGTATACGTAATGTATACCTAATGGTAATTTATATAAGTATACCTAATGGTAATTTAATTTTTTTCAGGCTTATTTCTGTGATAACAATAAGATAAACATTACAGATAGCTAGATAAAATATTTATTCATAAAACATTAGGTATTTTGAAAGTATTTAAATATATTAATTTCCTTAATAGATAGGTACGCCACGGCCGGCCCCCTTGAGTGTCTTAACGCCCCTCATTTGCCTCTGTACTCGCTGCCGCTTCCATGGAAGGCTCCAGCGCTGACTAGGGGTGATACGGCCCCAGTTGGGAACCTATGGTCTAAATTTACTGGCGGATAAAGTAATCGCTCAACAGTTCGGCCAATGTTCAACAGCCGAAATCTTATGAGCCATCGGTTGTGAGTGGTTGGTGTTTTACTCCACAATGCCCAGCCCTAAAACTGATGTTCAACTACTTTTATCCCAGATATCTCTCCGCAACAGTCATTGGCATCCGAATAAAGTGTATTAGTACAGAATAGCTACAGCAGTTTAGACTGATTACCTAATAAACGTAAATGAGGAAGCTCATCTATCAGGAGTACCACGGAGGGGGAGAGCCGCACTAGTTACGGCTATTGTCCGTTCGTTTAGTGGAGGACTTGTGAGGTAGTGGTTTTGAGTGCGAATAGATATTCGGTAAGGCAAACCTGAAACCTGAAGATGTAAATGGACGTTATCTGCCTAGGCATTCCTGTATGCGGTCTGATCTGGCGTTATCTCGTTGAAATATGAGATTTCAGGAACATGTAGATATAGCCTAATGACAAACTACTATATCTCGATAAGATAATGGGCAGTGTTTAAATTTCCATCCCGAAAATACCTGATCCTTCGCCGTACATCATGATCACCACAATACCATTTCAGATCCTATTCAAATCTAATTTAGAAACATTCTAAAGAGCGTTTTTAACACAATCGAAATAATGCCTAGCTTAGCAGCACAATACAAATCTTATGATGATAAAACCGAGAGTTTAAATAGAATCAGTTTTTGATTCATTTCCTTTCATTTATTTATTCATTTCATTCATTTTGATTCAAATATGTATACTGGGTGTATATATACCTTTCCCGGTATATACTGCTATAATCAAGAAGTAACATGACTAAATAAAATTCAAAATAGTTAGTTATTCATCCAAATTTATTTTGCGTTACCGTGACGTAAAACCCATGAATTGTTTTGCCACAATTGTCGACGTTAATATATACAATATCTCTAATAGTTAGTCGCCGATTATTCAGTACAAGATCCCCGATTTTAATAATGTTTTCTTCATAAGTTGACATGGAAGGTTTTCCCGATCGAGGTTAATCCTTAGTAGTTTCGCTACTACTAAGATAAAAATTAATAATTAAAAAATCGCCAACAAAATATTTTAACAATTGCAAAAAGCGTTATAATTTCTAACTTAACAGACGAAATGATATAAAACTGTCAGATGTCAAGGGCAGTCATACCAACTTAAACAACAAATTGTTGCATGGATATGTAAAGGGCGTGAATTTTATTAAAACAAAAGTTACCTTACTTTTAATCGTTGTAGTAAACTTTGGAATTAAAACTGAATCTGGTAAGGTTTTCTATGAAGTTTCAGATTTCTTATTTTTATATTAACTATTTTAAACGTAACACGTTTACCAAATCACTTGTTTGTTGTGTCTAAACGCACGTAAGCTCGCTATGAGGTTAACATATTTTGTTTAACTTTCCTCCTTGTGTTTCGCCAAATGTGTTGGTATTATTAGGAGACGATTAAATTTAATGTTATCACAAACTTTCTAGTTTTACGGTAATTTTGATACTTTCATAGTTATATATACTTTATAATTTTTTTGATTGAAAGGAATTTAAAACTATACGAAAGAACAACATTGTTATTTTGTTAAAACCGCATTACAGATTTTGCGGAAACGATTTTTGCATGAGACTGAATCAGTAATGGATGCATGGAGCTCATGGATATAAACAAAGTGGAACAAAACCCTTTGAAAATATTACTATGGTTAGTGAAAGTGCCCTTGTAACTTCGGGAACATCTACTCGGCATCGTACACGATAATTAGCTATCTGGACAAGCTCATTTTAACTAATACTTATTAAAAACTTCTACGTTGCGTACAAAATTAAATTTAAAAAAAAGCTCCAAGAAGTTCATGCAATTAAAACTTAAGCATATCCCCTATACTATTTAATACCATCCCCCATACTATCTAAAACATATGCCATTGAACATTTGCTTTTCCATTTTTTAGCGGATTTCTTGCTGCTTATAACCATGCTATCCAGTTCTTAACAAGGGATTTTTCAAGCTTCCTCCATCTTCCGCCATCCGTACCTTGGGCAGTCTGAACCAATCTTCTTCTCGCTAATTGCTCTATGTCGTCTGTCCATCCTTTCTGTGGTCTTCCTTTGCTTTGTATGGTTAGTTTTGGTTTCCATGTTATAATTTTCATATCCCAACGATCCAGTAGCTGATGAGCTACATATCCAGCCCATCACCACTTCGTTCCTTAACACCTTCGACCTTTCAAAACCTAACACCTTTCGATTAGGTCCAATACTTTTGTATTTTGTCTAATGTGTTCATGTAGAAATTTTTTCACGGAGAGTAACACCAATTATGGCCCTTTCCATGGATTTCAGTGTTCTTCTGAGTCTTTTCATTACTCTTCTTCAATTTTTTATTATTGAACCTTTGGTATGAAACACTAAACTTGAAGAGATTTACCACTAAACACCAAAATACTTTTTTGAACTGCTCAACGCACGTTTCTCTAACCATGTTAGCACCATCAGGAGATAAAGTTAGCGAAACGTGCGTAGAGCAGTTCAAAAAAGTGTTTTGGTGTTTAGTGGTAAATCTCTTCAAGTTTAGGATTATTCTTCTTTATTAATATCATTGTCTCTAAATCATATTATGTAACCGGAAATATGCATGTCATAAGTTTTTCGTTTTAGACTTGTAGGTATATCCGAGTTTTTCAAAGAATGCCTAGCTCAAATTTATTCAACGTGCAATCTCAGCGGTCTGATTTTCCATCCCAATCTTGATTTTATGTTCGAAGTATGCATATCATTCCACCACCTCAACGTTGTTATTATCTATGGAAATATTGTCTTGTTCTATATTGTTACTGAGCAGAACAACATTATCTGGAAATCGTAGGTTGTTTATATAAGTTGCATCAATGTTAAGTCCTATCTTCTCCTATTGTATATTTTTCAAGATGTCTTCCGAGACAAAAATGAACAGCTTCGGTGAAATAGTATCTCCTTAGCGCACTCCTCTTTTGGCGTAGATTTGATCAGTTAATATGTCGTCATTAACCCTGGGTCGTACAAAAGTTTGTAAAATCCGACAACGAATTATCCCTCAGTCATGCCAGTTAAAGGCTGGGTAAGGCCGGATGCCTTCTGAGAAGTGTTTTATGTTGGTCACTCGCCAGTAGGTTTCCTGATAGAATTATTGCTAAGCACATAACCAAAGGTTTATAGCCTGAGAGGGGTGCTGGGCTGGGTTTGTCGGAAGCTGATGACCGTGGTTCGGAACCCACATTAAGCTGTAGGTCCAGTCGCTAAATAGCCTAGTTGCTGATGGCCTTAGCCTAGTTGCTGATGGTTGCTGATGAAATATTATTTATTTTTGATAATTATTAATGATAAATATTTTAAACTTTAAGAATGTACCGTAGGTATGTAAAATGCTACAAAACATTTAAAAATTTTCCAGAATATTTTTTACCCAATCCTTAATTGACTGTGAAAATTTCAAATCGATTGATAAGTTATTGCCATTTTAAATTATCGTAATTTTATACGCGGTCTTATGGGGATTCACTAACATCTTTTCTCTTTCTTTCTCTTTTCTTTCTCTTTCGTTCTAAAATAAAGAATCATAGGATGGCTGAGGAGATGTTAATTATTGTTTGGGGCATTGTAACAATATACGGCAAAGAATGAGTGTATTAAAAGAAAAGTTTACGTGTACTTATTTGTTACAACTAAGGATTTGACCATTTCACAAAGGACAATACCTTAAATCCGGAAACCTCTCGATAATATTATCTAGCCTCTAATAATCCGAAAAAAGGCTGAATTGAAAGCCGCTCTTCGACCGTGTATCCAATTAAAGGTTTTTATTCAGGGTGTTGTGTCAGTGCAAAAACAAGCCGTGGGTACTCGACAGACTTCAAAGGTCCAGGTGAAAGTAAGGATAAGTTATCTTCCCTTATCTGAGCTATAGCCTAACGCCTATACTCAATGCACATTTTGTGAAAGTATTCGTGTTCTGACCAGTAAACCCTGCAGAGGCGTACTTTATTTTACTTTTTTTTGTTATTAAACGCATTATAATAACAGTTCAAATTCATACATAAAAACAGTGGATCCCAAAAATATTTGGAGAAGTATATTACTATTAGTATGCTTATGAAAATAAAGAAAAAAATTAATAAAAAATAATTTATTAGAGAAATTAATAAACAATTTTAGTACAACCGTAATTTAAGTATTAAATAATTTCAAATCCATATTAATGTTAAATACGGAAACAAAAGGTTTGGACATTAATTAGTATCAACAAAAAAATTAAATATGTAAAAACTTCCTAAATGTTTTGGCATGGATATCAACAATTTTGTATTAAATAATTTACGACGATTTTATTCCATTCCTCTAATAATTTACTCTTTAAAGTTTCTTTATTAGTAATTTCATGTTTCCTTATATTAGTTGTCAAATAATACCAGACGATTTCAATAGGATTAAGGTCAGGTGACTGAAGCACCGTTTTATTTACTTTTGGACTGTTATGTAATAACCATTCGCTAGCAATATCCGCACTATGTTTGGGGTTATTGTCTTGGTAAAATTTAAATGAGTTTGTAATATTCATGTTCACAGATTTTGCCTTAAAATATTTAAACAAATGTTTTTGTCAACTATACCGTCAATAAACACCAAGTTACCTACCCCCTCTGAAGATATACACTGCCAAACCATTACCGATCCCGCATCGTGTTTAACAATTAGACAAATATTTTCTTTGTTGAGCTCTTCATTAACCCTTCGCCACACCATTTGACGCCCATCTGAGCCAAAAATGTTGAATTTTGACAGAAAATAACGTCGTTTCATTAATTTTTAGGTTTGAAAACGTACTTCTTAACAACATCCAGTCACGTTTTAATATATTTCTTACTTAACCACGGCATTTTCCGGGCCACACGTCCATGTTTTCGTATACGACGGCGTATTGTTTCGGTGCTGAGAATGGTTTTCCACCAATATTTTGAGCTTAGATGCAATAATTTTAGGGTTTTTATATACTTTTTATAAAATGTAGCGTTGGTCTCTTTCATTTAATAATTTCGGACGGCCTGTTTACTTCTTCGGAAAAATCCTGTCCTCATTTTTATAGCGTAGCACGATATCTCCAACCGTACTTTTGCTTAACTGAAGCATTTATTTTCATTTTTGACCCATCCATATTCGACCACGATCGGCGTCGCTTAACTTCAGTTATTGATAACTGTATCTCGACGTGATGTGGCTTGCCCGGACAATTTGTCTAGACTGTTACCTCACTAAATGCGTCAATTTTGCTTGATGACATAACCATTAATTCAATAAATGGGCGTTGTCGCTGAAGATGATTTTCCATCCGAAATCAGGGTCCACTTCCAACTGCTCCAGAGTTCAGTCAGTGAATCCTCGACTCGAATCTTATGGCCATTTACATTCAGTTCCTGGGTCAATTAAATTTTGTACAAGTGTGCGCCCTATATATATATATATATAAATATATATATATATATATATATATATATATATATATATATATATATATATATATATATATATATATATATATATATATATATATACGCTTTTTTATTTATGCTATATATAATGTACGCGGTTTCCAGTATTCACGAAAAATAGTGGAACGAAGAACCCCATGGATACAGAGGTCCTACCCTATATATCTCTACATAGTCCTGATACGGAAAGCTTTTAGGCACATATAAATAACAAAGCAGTAATTATCTGATTAAATTTGGAAAATATTATATATTTTAATACTTAGTTGATTATATGTTAAAGACTCAACTGTACGCAGTATTTCATATACGGTATTTCTTTCTTCATTCTACGCCATTGGAAACACTGGTTCTGTTCAATGCAGGGGGCAGAACGATATACCAGTATTTGGGTAAAGGCGGTAAAATATTATCTCAAAGGTAAATTTGGCCTATTGTATCTCGATCTGCTTCCTTTCATAGCGGATTAGTAATACTTTTGACAAGCAAATTTATGACACAAACCCGGTATAATCTCTGGAGGGCCTACGGTGTTGAATAAGGTAAAGAAGATGGTCATAGGCTAATAAAATGCATTTTTAACAAACGTATTGTTTTGATTTTACAAGCATTCAATTAAAAAGGTATTCAAGCATTCAATTAGGGAACTATTATAAGCAAATTTATAACGCTCTGCAATTATGTCGAAGGGCATATTTTTACTTTAAATTGTATACAAATTGTATTTGTTGTAACGAATTGTATTTGTTAATATATAATTTAAATTTGCTAATAGATGTATTTCATAACATAGTCAAAGATATACAGGGTTGTTCATAAAATACATACTTTCTATTTACAGACATAATAAACTTCACTTCGACTGTCACAAAAAATATCGTGTAAATATATTTTCTTTAAAATGAACATTTACAACAAGCAAGATAAACATTGATCAAAAAATCGACAGGTACGTTGGATAGAGAGAAACAAATGGAAAATGTAAATTTATATTAAAAATCAAAGAACATGTGAGAAAGTGAAAAAAAATATACCAGAAAAATAATGAAAATATTACTTTAAAGACCTTTTAATTGATTATCTCATAAAATACAACCCAACAGGACTATTACTAATAATCGAAAAATCGAAAAATTAAAAAATGCAGGAAATATTTGGTATGGTAGTATTATGTGGTCCAAAGAGTGGTTAATATCTTGTTGCACTGTAGAATATGGGGGAGGAGGGGTAGGTCTTAAACGATAGTTCGGCTCAGGGAAATTTTGGCACCATGCAGCGCTATAGGGGCGAGGAGCGCTCGTTTTATGTGTGCGAGTATTACCACAACAAGAACCCCGAGGATCATCACCACCTTGATGGCCATGTCAACAATCAAAATTGTCGCTGTTACGCCTGTGCATAACCCGAAGATCACAGTTTGGGATGCAATGTTGGCATCCAGAATAATCGGGCCGGTTTTTTTTTTTCAAAAACCACCAAGGCCGCTCATTAACGGTAAATTATCAGCATTATGTAGACATGCCTCAAACTTTTTTCACTCGTATTCTTCAAGAAGGTACACTCAGGATACTTGGTTCGAACAGGACGGAGCCACCTGCCACACTTCCAATCTCTCTTTGCCCATCATTCAAGAGCTTCTTCCTGGAAAATTGATTTCTCGAAGAGGAGATATTCAGTGGCTCCCCGAAGCCCGAACCTGACTCTCTGTGATTTTTTATGGGGGTATTTTAAAAGTCAAGTCACCACTTTAGAAGATCTACTTAGAAGAATATTCGGTAAGAAATCTAAGCCATAATTGCAGATACTTGCCGCCGCGTTATGGTAAATTTTAGAGGTTGGCTTCAGGAGTGCCAAGATAAAAATGGAGCAAATTTAGACAGTGTAATCTTCAAAACATGAATTTCCAAGAATTTTTGAAAATTTTAGACTAAATTTGATAAAATTGATAAACTTGTTTTTTTTTATTTCATGTCAAATAGTTAACATGTTTTTGGACCACCCATTATTTTGGCAAAACTAGTATGGACCCAGAGAACTTCTTGAAACTGTAAAAAACCTAAAACCTAACTAGATAAGTCCTATATACGAAAAAGTATCCAAAAATTAATGTGAAAAGTATAGAATTTTTCAAGAAAATTGCTAATTCATTCAGTCATACCAAGCACTACTCACTGTCTTTATAACAAATCGGTGTCAGTTGAATCAAAAAGAAGAACAAGCGGCATTTAGAGCTGGTAAATCCATTACTAACAATAGATTTTGTCTCAAGCTGGGTCGACACCTAAAATTTTCGCATAATACGATGTACAGTGAAAGTTTTTGTACATATACGGGAATTTTCGTAAATGCGGTCGTGACATGACATGCAAGAATTTATTCCGCGTTCAACGGCACCATACTGAGTCGGTTTTTTGGCGAGGATTAAAGGATCTACGCCGCATCCAGTTCTCGATGTGGATGCTTACTAACCCCTACGTTTGATTTGAGCACCAGCATTCATAAGTCGGCGTGAAAATGTATCAGGAAATAATCTTCAATTTGCAGCGAAAATAATCAAAAAATAAGAGTGTACTGATTTTATACCCGCTTTTGCGTACCAATTTTGAGTTAATATGGTAACAATTAATATATAATAAAACTTAGTCTTCCAGTATACCTCGCCTAAGGTACTGGACGGGTCACGGGTCACGGGTGGTGGATAGTGAAAGTTCCATTAGATATTAATGGACAGCTGCGAATATCCCAAAATAAGTAGCCCCGAACCAAGGCAAAAAGAAAGCTAAATCCACTTAGCGTCTGACTTGTATCAAGCGGCTGAGTGGTCAGCGTCTGTTCACCAGTGGTGCGGCTGATATTTAAATTCTGGAACTAACCCCTCCAGTCTTAACCTCTGAACCGTCATGGTTCAAACCTTTAATTCAAAGTACAAGATGAAGCGTTCTAGTAATTACAAAATTACCCCAGGAGGTAGACAATCCTCTGCCAGCTTTGCTGGTACAACCGGACTTTCGGATTCTGGGGCGTCCTGGCTTAAACGCAAAATCTTTCAGAGGGAGTCGGAGACCTCTGGCCAACGTCTGAAACCGAAAATAAAAACTTTCTTTGGAACGGTAAATATCAATTCTCTCCTGCGTCCAGGAAAACTACACGAATTGGGGCGAACATTAAATCAGCAAAAAATCCAAATTTTAGCTTTGCAAGAAACCAGATTGATAGATGATAACACTTTGGAATTCGGCAACTACAGACTTTTTAAAAGTAAAACGGACAAAAGAATACTCAAAAATACACCACATCTCGGTGTTGCTTTCGCTGTCTCAAGAAACATTCTTGGTTCTATAACAAATGTCCAGCCAGTAAATAACCGACTTATCACACTATCCCTCAAGTGTCTTAACAAAAACTATACATTAATCAATGCACACCTCCCAGTTAACGAAGAAAATAAATCTAATCTTGAAAAAGTAAATAAGTCCTGGGAAATGCTGGAAAAGACTATCTCTAAAATTCCCTCTAACCATGTAAAAATCCTATTGGGTGATTTCAAGGCCCAACTAGGGAAAGAAAAAAAGTACAGGAAAACAGTCGGCAGTTTTCCCGCTCATAAATGGACTAACCATAATGGTAAAAGATTGGTTGAACTATGTTCGCAGTTTAATCTGAAAATAATGTCAACCCATTTTAAGAAGAAAATAACAAAACAAAAGACCTGGAGGTGCCCAAACACGTACATGGGTGAATTTCAAATTGACCATGTTGCCATTTCGTACCCCAATTCTAAAGAGATTTTGAATGTTCAAGTCAGGAAAGGAGCAAATATAGACACGGATCACTACTTGACTAGAATCAAACTTAGCTTAAAACCTCGAAAACTTATTCAAAAGGGGCTGCTAATACCAAAGTTTGACCCAACGAAAATAAAACCAGCCCTAACAGAAGAGCTTGATAAACAACCTGCACAGAACTGGCAAGAATTAAAACAAAAAATTATTAAAACAGCCTTAAAGTTGGTTCCTTTACAAAAACGTAGAAAACATCCGTGGTGGGATCAAGTTTGCGAGCAAGCAGTATTACGCCGAAGTGAAGCATTCAAAGATTGGAACAGTCAAAAAACAGCAATAAACTATAAAATATTTTTGGAAGTAAGAAAAGAAACATCGAAGCTAATTAGACAAACTAAAAGAAAATTTGAAAACAATCAACTTAATGAAATAGAAAAAGATTTCCAAAAAAATAACACCCGAAACTTTTACAAAACATTTAAAACTAAATTAACAGGCTATCAACCGCAGAGCCTATGCTTTGAAAAGGAAAACGGACAACTAGCTCTAAATAACCAAGACAATTGCAAAGAACTTGCGAAATATTTTGAACAAATACTAAACTGTCCTGAGCCCTTAAATAAATTACCAACACTAAACCCTAAACAAACAAACCCAGATTCATTACCACCGAATGAAGAGGAAATACTTAGGCAAATCAAGCGGCTTAAAAATAACAAAGCTTCTGGTGAAGATGGAATCACTGCTGAACTTTTGAAATCCGCTGGTCCAGGTACAATCAAGGAAATAACCAAAATTCTACAAGAAGTTTGGCGAACCGAACGGATTCCGGAAGACTGGAAAGATGCTCTAATCCATCCACTACATAAGAAAGGAGATAGAACGGATGTAAACAACTATAGAGGAATATCTCTTCTCCCAGTTTGTTACAAGATTCTATCTCAATGTCTACTAGACAGAGCACAGGGACAGTTAGAGCCTAACATTGGTGAATATCAGGCAGGTTTTCGACCGGGCAAATCCTGCCCTGAACAGATCCTGAATCTAAAGTTGATTCTAAGACATCAAAAACTGTACAATAAAAATCTCGTCTGTACATTTGTGGATTTCAAAAAAGCATATGATTCTATTGACCGCGAATCTTTATTCCGAATCCTGAAAGAAAAAGGACTAGATCTGAAAACGCTGGCAATTATTAAAGCAACGTTAACTAACACGAGGTCAACAGTTAAATTCATGGGTGACATCTCAGAACCCTTCGAAATTAAAACTGGTGTGAAACAAGGGGATGGAGTCTCGCCACTCATATTTAACTGTGTTCTTGAAAAAGTAATACAGGAGTGGCGTGAAAAAAAGTCGGCACTGAATATTGACCAGCCCATTAAACTGGGGAGAACCAACATCAAAATTGATTGTCTGGCATTTGCTGATGATCTAGCAATTTTAGCTCAAGATGTATTAACGGCTCAAAAACAGATTAAAATCCTAAAAGAAACAGCAGAAAATGTAGGACTCCAAATATCCTTTGAAAAGACACAATACATGACCTGCAACAGACTAAGAACACCATTTCTAAAAACAAAATATGGTAACATCAGACAAGTCTCTCAATTCAAATATTTGGGTGAAATAATCATGGAAAATGGGTTGGAAAAAGCGGCCAATAAGGGTAGATGTCAAAAAATGGAAACGGCATTGAGACTTACACAAAATATTTACAACAAAAAATGCTTATCTAAAAACACAAAACTGAGACATTACAACACGGTTATTAAGCCAGAATGTCTATATGCTGCAGAAACGCTCATTTTGAATAGAAAGAGGGACATCGAGGACATTGAAAAGAAGGAAAGAAAAATCATAAGAAAAATCCTAGGCCCCAAACAAATAAATAGCACAACATACCGACTTCGAGAAAACCAAGAAATTAAACAATACACAGATATACATAGCGATATGAGAAAAAGAAGACTTAAGTTTTACGGACACATCAAACGGATGAATCCGAGTAGGCTAACTAGACAAATAGTCGAATTTTATGAAAATAGGAGTAGAGCTAAAGTAGAAATAATTAAATGGATTGCGGCAATTAAAGAGGACCTAAGATCAGCAAATATTACACAAAGTGAAATTCAGGATAGAGGTTGATTCAGACACAAGGTTGGCCAGAGAGAAAAATGTAGGAAGACTGGAACAACTTGGTCTGATGAAAGGAAAAAAGCTCATAGCGAAAGAATGAAATTAGTATGGGCTCAAAGGAAGGCTAACAACAACAAACGCCTCTAATTGTACTTCGCGTGGTCCACCAGGGCCCATACGTGAATAATAATAATAATAAAACTTAGTCTATTTCCCACTATATTAAGTAAAGATGGGCCGCGCTAGACACTATCATGTTGAAGAAAAGCATTTAATTTTGCAATTGAGAAACGAAAACAAATCTTGTACATTTATTAAGAATGCATTAAACGGTCACCATATGTAATAGCAATTTTTTTATTGAAACCTTCGGTGTGAAACACTAAATTCAAAGAGATTTAGTAGTAAATACCATATCCCTTTTTTTAAGTTTCTCGACGCACCTTTCGCTAACCATGATAGCATGGTGTATCGTGTCAACGTGCGTCGAGAAACTTAAAGAAACGTGATTCGGTGTTTAGTGGTAAATCTCTTTGAGTTTAGCATATATAATATGATAAAGTTTTAAAAGAATTATGTATGGCTCAAAAACAACCAGTAAAGAGAGAGTAAAAAATGGATAGTAGTAATGCACGCGGGACTTTGAAGGATCCCTTTGCCACCTACGTCGTTATAAAAAAAAATCTTGATCTAAGTGTCAGGACCAGAACCACAAAACAACTTTTACAATACAAAAATCGACATGCTAGAGTAGCCAAGAAAGTTGCGTTTTTAAGTAAACAGAATTAAACAGCGGTTGAAATTTATAAAAAGAAACTGTAGTAAAGATTTCCAATGTAGCTGGAAAAACATTCTTTTTAGCGACGAAACCATAATTAATTAATTTGTTTCAAATTGATAGCAATTTGATGTAAAATTGTATGCGAGACGATATATTAATAAATAATTTAAACCATGTAATACATTGGATATAGTGAAACATAGTGGTGGTGATAACCTCATTATATGGGGGTGCTTTTCATGTAATGGGGTAGGTCAAATATTTTGGATGGAATGAAAATATGACAAAAGGAATTTACTTAGGAATCTTAGAGATAATTATATTATCTTACGTTAAAAAGAATATACATGTACAGTGGGTTTACCAAAAAGACAATGATTCCAAACATATACAGTAAAAAAGATAACTGGAACGAAAATAATTTTTCTAATTTTTTTCTTGAAAACAAATATAATCGCTTAATTGGTCCAAGAAAATTATTTTGAAACAAAAATATATTGAACTAAGTAATAAATTTTTCTGATTGATGTAAACATATTTTTCTAACCAAAAAGTATGTTAGGCCATTCAAAAGAAGTTTTTCTTGACGGAAGAAAGAAAATTCTTGGCTTATTTTTACAACATTTAGTCTCTAATTTCAACAGAATGACTCCTTGCTTCAAAACAATAATGATTTTTAATTCTAAATAATATTTTTCTTGAACAAGAAAATAAATAACTTAAATAAAAATAATAAATATCTTGGATTGAAATAATTAAATTTTTACTGTAAAAAAGTTTTGTTTTTGATAGATAATATATATATATATATATATATATATATATATATATATATATATATATATATATATATATATATATATATATATATATAAGAGAAAATTTCCATGGATTAAATAACCGTGTTAAGAAAAAATCAAATTTTTTCGAAATATTTTGCTATCTTCAAATTAAAATATTTAATATCGAAATAAAATAATTATAGACCTTGCTTGAAAAACACATTACTCATAGGGAGAATTAACTTGAAAAACACATTACTCATAGGGAGAATTAACAAATGTTTAAGTGAAAATATAAGTTTTAATTTAAGTGTGAAATACATGTCGACTAAAGAAAAAAAGTTTAATTCAAGACTGAATCAAAATTAATTCAAGATAATTCATATAACTGATTACCTAGTCATTACCTGTCAAAAATAGTTAACAAAGTCAAAGATACATTGAAACTTTGTAAGAGCCTTATTTCTCCTTTTCTGAAAAGCAAGCTGCATATTTCTAATCCAAAAGTGCTGAGATTGTTTGCTTTACCAAGAATTTATAAACCAGGAAAATCAATAAGACCAATTGTATCAACCATTGATTCTCCAACATACAACTTGGCAAAACGGTTAAAAAAGGAATTTGAGAATCTACCAGACCAACCACCTTCTTGTTCTGTGATAAACTCAACAAAATTCGTAGAAAAAGTGAAAAACACACATCTCCAGAAAGATGAGGTCTTGGTTTACTTTGACGTATCATCATTGTTTCCGAGTATCCCGATTCCACATACCTTGAAATACCTGAGGGAGTTATTTGGTACATCTCCTTAAGATTATGTATGAAGAAAAATTATTTTCACCTTAATAATAGGTTTTATAAACAACAAGAAGGAACGGCAATAGGCAATCCTCTGTCACGGTTCTTAGCCAACTTATTTATGAGTAAATTCGAAACCGAGGCAAAAGATGAATTCAGTTACTTTCCGAAGGTATGGTTAAGCAATACATCGTTTCAGTCTGAATTACAGTAAAAGAGTGCTAGTGCATCCTAATGTGCAAATCAATCAAGTTGAATGTACGTGATAACACAGAAGTGCGTAGGCTAAAGCGTCTGCTGCCATCAGACTTGAATACGAGTCTCAGATGAGTTAAACTTAAGACTGAATAGACAAATGTACTCTAGATTTTAGATTTAGATAATAAGTTTTAAAGGAGATCACTCACTGAAGTGATAGTCTACATGTCACTTCTCTCTAGTCAAAATAAACGCTTATTGTCCTGGACCGATTGCAGATTTTTCTAGGAAAATTGTGGTAAGAAATTCAGACATCTTGAATTTCATTACTTGTAATAGCATACCAATATATAATCGACTCCATGCCAAGATGCCAATCAATAATTAAGAATAAGAGCCATGCTGCAAAATACTAAGTTTCGGTAATTATATAGACTAAAAAGTTTTAGAGAATTACACTTTTCAGTTTATTTATGATTTGTAATAAAATTTCTCTAATTTTTTTTGATCAGGTAATTTTATCTAAAATATCTCAACGTACAATTATGAATAAAATAATTTTTTATATTCGGATATCAAGCATTCCTTTTAAATGCTCCATAAATCTATTTTGGAAAATTAATATTATCTTAGAAACAAAAAATATATTATAAATTTCTTCCACTCTTGTTTTATTGGCACGTACTGTATATCATAATCCCATCAAAATGGGATTTTTATACAGGTCGTACAATTTCTCGTTTGTTCTTCTTTCCCAATCCAGTTTTGTTCCAGCTTGTTTTTTTAAGGACTGATTCATTCGTATTACTTTTATACTAAATAACTTTAAATTATCTCTACCCGAAGAAGAAAAATATAAACATTCTGACACCTTCAAGCCCACCCACTTGAAAAAATATCTGCCAAAATATTTTAACACCCCCAATAAACCTTCAAAAAGCTCTCGAGGATCCTATTGGAACACCATAAAATCTTTCCGTCATTCCCCATGAAAATCGATTTTTACACCCATCCAAATGAGAAAATAAAAATTTCCGACACGCCCTGTCATCCGCATTAGTCGAAATTCATGAAACTAGGAAGCTGATATATAATAAGGACAGGGTATTTCAGAGAACAAGAAGGAATGTACCCTCCTTCTGTACAGGTAGCTTTATAGCTCGATGAATTTTTACTGCCCTCACGATTTTCGAATTGACTTTGCTTTTGGCATTTTTGACATATTTACAGCACGCTATTATGCTTTCATTACTAACTGAAAACTGAAATATTTTCTCAGGTTTTACAACTGTATTTGACAGGTAGGGAACAAATCTGTGGTATTCGTTATGGTATGTTTTCGATTTGGGTTTGTTTTTTTAAGGAATTTTGAGATTGTTGGGTTACGAAACATTGAGACCAGTAATTGGATTTTAATATGAGCAACAGGTATGAGCAGTACAACAAATTCAGAAAGAAAATCTTTTAAATTCACTGTCATTTCTTTTCGGTAATTTTTTTGTAGAGCGTTATTAAATCATACCGAAGGACAAAAAAAATGTAATGCTGTGAAAAATATAATTTATTGGATTAATTTTGTATTTTTTTACATGATGGAATTATTTAATGATAAAAATTCAATAAATTTTACATACATACATTTAGGCTGACGCCTAACATGAAAAAACATATACATTCAGTCAAAAAGGTACCAAGAATTAATCATTTGAAAAGCCCGCTTAAAGGGATTGTCAAAATTCTTTTTATCGCTAAGTTGGCACAACTGTCCTCTATACTAATGCGGAGTTTGAACGTTATCTGTCATTTAGTTTGTTTACATTGCTCGATTTTGTCAGTTCATTTCAAGTGTGTTTTGCGATTCTTACAATGGATAATAATGTCGAACAAAGAATGTGTCTTACATTTTGCATTGCAAATGGAATTTCGTGTGTCGAGTCGCTTAAAATGTTGCAGAAGGCTTACAATGAATCGACTTTATCAAAATACGTGCATATGAGTGATACAGTGCATTCAAAAGAGGTCGAGATGTGTTGGAAGATATGCCTCGCTCTTGTCGGCCATTAACGTCTTCATCTGCAGTTAACATCGCTAAAGTGCAGAAAATGGTGACTGAAAATCGTCATTTCAGTTTGAGAGATATAGCCATTGATCTTTCTGTGTCTCACGAATCAATTCGTAGTATTTTTAGGGATTGTTTGACTCGACTAGTGCCGAAAGACCTAAATGTTCTTCAGAAGATCAATCGCGTAAAGGTCGCTGAAAATATGTAAGAACGAGTCAATTCCGACCCCTCATTCATAAAACGCATTGTAACTGGTGATAAGATATCCGGAATGGCGTCTTCCAACTGAGCCGAAATCGTAAAAAACAATTCAAAGTCGATCAAAAGTTAAGGTGATGTTGACTGATTGATTATCGCGGTGTTGTGCACTCGGAATTCTTGCCAAAAGATCAGACGGTAAATAAAGAATATTATCTGAGCGTTGTTCAGCGTTTGAGAGAGCAACATCGACGAGAGAGCAACATTCATCGAAAAGGGCGAGATTTCTGAATAGAAAACTCGTGGATCTTGCATCACGACAACGCACCATCTCACAAGGCTGTCATTGGGAACGAATTTCCAAACCAAAGAATTAATTATAAGTTTAACACTTTGTGGCTTCACGAGACATTGCCCATATTCGCTATGCACGCAACTTGAGTAGTTGAAATTGAAGGGTGCGATCTCGTCGAAATATCGTGAAAGTCTAAGTACTTCTGAGTACTTAAAAGAGTCTTTTCACAAAAAAAGCACCAACGGATGTACCAGGTATGTAAATATGAAACCGGAATTCTGGTATAGAAAATACACGTTTATTGCATGAAAATGATAAAAAATATTTTATTCAAAGTATTGCTCATCGCTAACTATACATTTTTCCCACCTGTCTGACAAATTTGTGGACGCTACGCCAACAAAAACTGTTGTTTTTTGAGGCAAACCAGTCATCGAGCGATTTTTGTATATTTTAGTAGAAAGTGAAGCGCTGCTCAGCAAGTGAGTGTCCCATTGTTGCAAATAAGTAGTAATCGGATGCAGTCAAGTCTGGTGAGTAAGCCGCATTTGAAAATATTTCTCAACTAAACGCCTCAATCGTTTCCTTGGCCATTTTTGCTGTGTGTGATGGTGCATTACCATGAAGCAAAATCACTTTGTGTTGCCTTCTTTAATATTCTGGTTGTTTTTCACGCAAAGCTTAATTCAAATCGATTATTTGCTGATGGTAGCATGCAGTATTAATGGTTTCACACCCTTCTGATCCCTCCAAACACAGAACATTGTCTTCAGTTCATAGCGAGTCGATCGTTCATGGTTCGATGGCTCGATGTCGATGGTTCACCTGGAGTTACCCATGATCTTTTACACTTAGGATTAGTGGCGGCTCGCGGGTTTTCAAAGTGGGAGGGCGCAGAAGAAAATAGTGCTGCTGAAGATTTTTTTGCTTTCTCCTTCCTCCATTTTACTTTTCGTGCTATTGAAACCCTATACAGCAGGTGAACCAGGAAAATGTGTTAAAAGAAAGAAACTGAACGGAAATAAAATATGGTGTTTTGCTCTGAAAAATTGTTTACTGTGATAAATGCTGTAGGGGCGGCGCCTTAACGCCCTCCGTCACGAGCCGCCACTGATTAGGATTCTCAAAATATAGCCACTTTTCATCTCCAGTCACAATTCAATAAAGAAATTACTTTCTTTTTGTACTTGATGAGCATCATTTCGCCAATGATTTCGAGCTCGTGGTTTCTCAGTTTTCCTGCTGTCTTTCATTCAGCTCATGTGGGACCCATTTTCCAATCTTCTGGATCTTTCCCATAGCTTTAAAACATATAGAGACGGCTTCTCGTGTCACATTTAATTGATCCGTGAGTTGTTGCGTTTGAGTGTCATCCTCATCCAACAACACTTGCAATTCGCAGTCTTCAAACATTTTCGGTGGTCTTACTCGTTCTTCGTTTCTCACGTCAAAATCGCCACTTTTAAATTTTTGAAACCACTCAAAGTACTGTGATTTACCAAGAACATGCTCACCGTAAGCTTCGACAAGCATTCGATGCGATTCTGTAACAGTTTTCTGCAAATGGCAACAGAAAATCAATGTTGTCCGCAAATCGTAGTTTCCAGGCACAAAATTCGACATGTTCAATGCTATTACAAACTATACTGTTGTATGAAATTTGTATTATTGCGAGTTGAAAATCTTTGTCAGATGTCAACAAGGAAACTGCGCCAATGACTCGGTTTGACGGTAAATTCAGACAGCTAGGGACATCTATGGGTAAATTTCGGTTTCATATTTACAAATGTGGTATACTCAGAAGAAAATCTTCAGCATATAGTTATATACGACGTTTGTCTGAAAAGTCTCCAGCCTCACCATTAAGATGGCGTTACTCGTTAAAAATATATGGGTAATATAATTGCGCATGCGTCGAAAGATAACCTTGAAAATGTCGGCCATATTAGATGCTCAGTTGTTGTTTAACGGTCATTTATGTCAGTCGTTAATGTTTCTGCAAAGATGGAAAAAATCGAATATCGAGCCGTCATCAAATTCTTGCATTTGAAAGGCAATAAGATTCATCTCCGTTTTAATTTGCGTAAGAGTATTATATGTTCCCATGTTCTCCAGTGAAAGATCGTTTTATTTAATGTTTCATATTTCTGTATTAGAACGTGGTAGGCAAATTTCCATTTAAGTTTCGCTAATTGTGGTGAGACGTTCTTCACTTTTATTATATTTTTTGTTATCAATTGTTATGTGTTGTTATCAATTCCTCCATTTTTCTGTCTGCTAGTCTGACGTTAACATATGCATTTCCATTGATCTTTATATTTTCACAACTTTATCAATGTTGTACTCTACTTTGTCTCTTTTGTGGATGTTCAAATTTGGGAGCCATATATAAGGATAGAAAGCAAGCATTGTTTGAAGGCTTTAGTTTGAAGGTATACGAGATATTTGCTGTATTTAAAAATATACCAGAATTATCCGAATGCCACCCATGCAAGTCTGATCTTTCTCTTTATTTCTTCAGTTTTGTATATATATATATATATATATATATATATATATATATATATATATATATATATATATATATATATATATATATATATATATATATATATATATATATATATTTATGTGTGTGTGGTGGTCTATTGGTCTATTCTTGGCGAGAGAGCATATGCCGGTACCCTGATGAGTCTAATCACCAACAGACGAAACAACAGACACAAAATGTGCCCTCCAATGTAAGGGATGGGTGGGGCGTCCTCCCGTTCAACCATTTAACCATTGCTTATTATGGCACAGACGCAGGTTGTTGTGAGTTCCACATGAGATTGTGGAACCCAACGGTCGGGGGCGTATAACTCCTGACTACTGTTGTCTCGTTGAACGCAGTCCAAAGAAGTCAAAAAACTGCATTTATAAGCCATCCGACAAGAAGTCAGCGAAAATATGGGTTGTTTGATTGTGGAGAGGGACTCCCTATTCTTGACGAGAGAGCATATGTCGGTACCCTGAGAAGTCCAACCATCAACAGACGAAACATGTGCCCTCCAATGTAGGGGATGGGTGGGGCTTCCATCCCCTACATGTTCTTTTATGGCCTCAGTTGAGGCCATAAATGCAAATTCTTTGAAAGAGCTGAAGGTTATCAGTCTAGGAACAATGTGTGGAAGATTGGATCAAGCGGTAGCATAGTTGTATTGCACTCGATGGAGCTTACTTTCAAGGCTACAAAGTACATTTTGATGAATAAATAATTTTTTTTGTGTTTTATTTAACAATTAATTAATTAATCTTGTAGAACAATGTCTCAGGAGTTCAAGCAATACTATTTCACATCGAGTAATTTAGTTCCCCAAACCAAAAAGTTACATTTACACGGTCACCAAACAATATCTAGCCTTATCACCAAAACAACTAGAGTTCAATTTCAAGTCAAACTCGGCACTAGAACGACCCACGATACGTCTTGTGGTGCGCTGTAAGAGAAAGCATCCAATAAGCAGATATCCCCATCGCAAATAAATATCGATTAACGGCCATCCTCGAGACAGTTCTGAAGATGGTAGCTGCAAGAAAAGCAAAAAGCTCTTACCGGCTATTTTCTTGTTTAGGTCGTACGGCAAAGAGACTAAATTATCGTTTGCTATATTGTTGGATAAAGTTAGGAATACCAGAACTTTATACTTGTATATAATTGTGATACACATACAATTCCATTGATTTTCCGTCTAGATATTCCATTAATTTTTCATTCGATACAGCTCTCTAGTCAGTAATCACATTTTAAGCACTGAGCTGTTTGATGCGTATGGCAAATACACAAAGGTAATTTATGTTATGTTTCTTCTACAAATACTTTAACGTAATTCTGAAATAATTTGAGACTCCACTTTAGCTTTTTTTTCAGTTTAACAATCTTCAGTAAAATGTATATTTGACAATATTACTAATTGTGCGAACAAAGAAACAAATATAAATGTTATCTTTTAAATTTGACTACAAAAACGTTAAACTCAAATAATATAAAATGTTTATTGCAAATCAGTTTTCTAAAATGTACGAAAAACGACATAAAAAAACTAAGAAACTAAAAAAAATCAGTTTGAGAGATGTTATGTTCTGGTGAATGCGCCAGATTTAGCAACAATTAACATGTTGGCTAATTTTTAGACAAATATTTCGGTAAATCCATGATCAATATCAAAATAATCGATATCATTAACGACTCGAAAAAAATATCAACAGTCATACAAAATCAAAACCCAATTTCCAATAAAATATCATTAAAAAATAATTTTGTTTAATTAAGATTTAATTATGAACGAATTATTGCACAATTTAAAATACTTCCAAAACAGGTCTGTTCAAGTTCAAGCTTTATTCACATTTATAGATGTTTATCAATAGACTTGGAATTTCAGGGACTTACAGAAATCCAATGTTCAATAGAAACAAATCCAATACATGTTGTGACCTGTATTTTATTTTGTGCTATTTCTTTGTCATTATGCCAAAGAAAATTTTAAGTTTTACGAGGGAAGGTATATTAGATATGGGACATTTTTTCCAGGAGGGAGTTTTATAGTAGAACATCTGAAAATTTTTTTGGAGGCTTTGAATTAAGATGAGTCTTTGGTATTGTTTATATTACGTAGGGTAAATATTTAGAAACATAGTTCTATAATTTAATATAATTTTTTTGTTCGTTAAGTTAGCTAGTTTTGTTAATATAAGTTTTTGTTAGACAGAGGTGTGTCTTTTCAATAATATCATCGTCGATCTGTTACTTGGTGTTTTGTATGAGAAATAATTCGAGTTCGCATCATATTTTTTTGTGTGATAAACTGTCGAGTTTCCAGCCAAATAAAGAGCACCTGCAGCACGTAGTGCTTTTTTGTTCAATCAAAAGAAAAACACGAGTAAAACCTGCAGTATACTTGTGGTGACAATGTTCCAACGCAAGAAGCTTGTGGACGTTGATTTAGACGATTCAAAAGTGAGATTAGTTAAATGTTGGTCGCCGAACCAGTTGTGATCGTCTGAATGTCATGGAAAAGACACAGCCGGGAGGAAAAATGTGTACCACATCAGCTAAACAATAGACAGATGGAAAAACCAAAAACGGTCTGGAAAGTTTTTCTTTCTTGGCATGAAAGAAATATTTTTTGCTTCGGATCGTGAATGGAGACGAAAAACGGATATATTTCGGAAGCCCAAAACGTAAAAAATCGCGCGTCAACCCAGAACAACCATAATTATCGACGGTAAGACCGAATTGCCTTGGAAAGAGACAATGCTGTGCATTTGACAGGATCAGAAGGGAGTCGTGTACCATGAACTTCTGAAACCAGGTGAAACAGTCAATACCGTTCGCTACCGTCAACAAATGAACAATTTCAACCATGCATTGATCGGGCAGAATGGGCTATAAGACACGGAAAAGTGATTTTGAAGCATAACAACTCCCCAAAGCCACATGGCAAATTCAAGTACTGTTATCTTAAAACAAATAAATTAATCTTGGATTTCAAACATGCGACATGCAAGAAAAAAAATGTATATATGCCCAAAAAGTGGCAAACATTTCCTACATAAAATTTCAAAGCGTTTTCGAGATATTTGATCGTTTCCATACAATATATATATATATATTTAATAAAAAATATCAAAATTTGCCCACTAAGGCATCATGTGTTACAAGGATCAATTCATATATTTATATTACATAAATTCACAAAATTATACTGATGAATAACACTAGTTAACACGGTTTTTATACCCCAGATGAAAGTTGTTAATTATTGTTTATTTAGGTAAGAGTTATCCAGAAAAAAATTTCAAAATATTCTGTTATGTCTACTTTTAGAAATATTAATCTTAGTACCAACAATAAAAAAAAGGCTAATTTTCGCCTTCTTTTTATAATTTTTTGAATCGGTTTCTCTTATAATAGACCAACAGTAATCCCTTAAAATGTTTTCATCCAAAAATCCTTGATGTCTTTCTTCGAAAATTCTTAAATCTTGGTGAAAACGTTCTCCCTGTTCGTCACTCAGACTTCCTAAGTTTTTAAGGAAAAAAGTGAAATGCGAGTGCAGGAAATGAATCTTCAATGGCATGTTCATTCCCATCTGTTGAAAATTTTTAAATAAATCAGCAACAATATATTTATAATTTTCCCTTTTTTTATTTCCCAAAAATTCTTCGACAATCATTTTGAATATCTTCAAAGCAGCGTTTTCATTAACAGATAAAAGTCTTTTAAGCTGAGGATCTTTTACAACTTTACGGATCTGTAGGTCAACAAATATTCCCTCTTTCAGTTTTGTTTCTGAATACTTGGAAAGATTTTTTGTAAATACAGGAAAATATCACTATTTTTGTTTAGCGCCTTCACAAAGTTTTTCATAAGTCCCAATTTAATGAGTAAAGGGGTGAGAATAATATATTTTGGATCTACCAACGACTTGTGTTTAATGTTCATTTTGCCCGGAATATACTCGTTTAGAATAGGCCATTCTTTTCTTACATAATGATGCTCTCTAGTCTTGCTGTCCCACAGCATTGAGGGACTTCGTACTTTATTAAATTCATTAAAGTATACATCGTTTCATAACTCTCTTTACAATTCAGTGCATGCCCTATACACTGTTTCTTATTCCCGTTGTATAATAACATAGCTTTCAGACTATATTTTAAAAAGTCTACGAATAAGCACCACTTTGTTTTATTATAGCTTTGATTCATTGCTTCAAAAAGTCCCGGGATATCAGTACAATAACAATATCCCTCTTCCCTTTGGAAAATTCTGAGTAAACTTTGCTCCTGTTTCTGGCCAACATAACATTCGTGTCTGGTGTTAATAAATTACATTATTGTAGGCGAGAACCAAAAAGCTCTGCTTTAGATCTTGATAGTTGTAAATTTCTTATAAGATCATTTAATTTGGATAATTAAATGTGCAGTGTTTCCTTGAAGAGAGAAAGCGCCAGTATTGCTAGAAATCAATTTAACTTCAACAACATTTTCATTGTCATCTCCTAGTATATTTTGACTCAAATTAACGGAACTAATTGCATATGGAAGATCCATCGAATGTGAAATTGGCTTAATAACAGATGAAATTTCGACACATACAATACTCGCTTTATGTTTTGCATTATATCCCACTGTCTTCGTAACACAAAAGTAACAGTCAGTTTCATGATTACTAGGTACTCTCCATAACATTGGTTAACCAAATGGAAGGTATACGTTAGCTCCTGATGATTACTGGAGTAAAACGATTCTACAGCTTTAACAAAACACATGAGGCAATCATTTTTTATATTGCTTCACAACAAGAAATCCAAAATAATGAAGAAAATAATGAATAATGAAATCCAAATAAATGAAATAAAGATTAACCCACAAACGTAGCAAAAACGATCAGAACATTGTTTAGACTTTCTATTCGACATTTAATTCAATTTGAAAGAAGATATTTGTGGTTTGAATCGAATAAATAAATATGAAACTGAAATCACCACGTAGGGTAGTTGAAAAAAATGATTTGATTGTTGAAAAAAAAAGTGACATGATAGGATATTTCTGCTAACACTTTTGGGTTTAAGGAAGGTAGGTTACCGTGTTCATATATGTATATATATATATATATATATATATATATATATATATATATATATATATATATATATATATATATATATATATATATATATATATATATATATATATATATATATATGTATATATATTCAGGAAAAAAAGTTAAAATTTGTAAACTAGTTCAATTATAATTGAACTAAATTAATAAATTGTGCTAAATTATCTAGAGGTTTAAAAGTATAAACAAGTGTGTCTATAACGGCATGACGGTCAATAAAAGATAAATATTTACTAAAAGTTGTTTTATATTCTCAAGCAAATAAAAAAGCAGTTAAAAAGAATAATAAAACATAATTATATTAAAATTTTTAAAAATTTCTACTGTCTAACATTTTAACAATGTGTGTTACATGAGTGGAAATGCAAAAACTCTTTTTTGTACGTGTACTAATATGTGTGGTCAAAATATACGTCGGAAATGCCGACCATCGCCTTTGATTTAGAAAATGCTACTCTAAAGAAGCGATAAAGCGGTTCGGGAACCGGCGTCCTCAAATTAATCGGGTCGCCAATGAATCACGGCCGCCTAAGAACGAATCGTTATTTTTTATTGGCCGGTTTTAGAGGCAGTTCGGTACGTGAAATATTACCAAAATAGTTCTGCCAAAGACTAAATATAATTTTACGTTTGGTCAACAGTCAAAATAACACAACACTGGTAATTTTTTTTTTAGGTTGAACTATTCGCAACAAAGTAATATATGGGACAGGTAAAAACCTTTTTTATAGGCATTTGTTTTCTCTTTGGTTTTAATTCAAATTAAATTAATATATATATATATATATATATATATATATATATATATATATATATATATATATATATATATATATATGGGTGTCCCATTAAGCGGCCGTATCTTGAAAACTATTTATCCCACAGCTTTGGGGAAACAAAAATTGTACCAAAAATGATCATGAGAAATTCACCAAAAATATTTTTAAGCTTCTAAAACGACCGCAAGAGGGCGTGATGAGCTAAACATTTTTAAAAACCTTTTTTTTTGTGTATTTTCAAGTGTTAACCGAGTAAGAAAAATTCTCAGTTATAATTAGCAAACTGTCTCCTACAACATTGTTTTATGACATTTTGTCGTAATTTCACGAATAAAGGGGGGGGGGGGGGGAGTTTTACCTATTTATATAAAAAGTCATCTAATGTCCGTTTGCCTAAACCGATTTTCCTCAATTTGGATTCATTTAAAAGGCAATTGCTGGGACAATCAGATAATCTGGGAGATAAATTATTTAGTTTATAAATGAAACCGCGAGGTGGCGTTACATTCAACAATAGTTTTTTTGAAGTTTTGTTCAGTTTTTTTAAATGGAATGGTACAGCTTTTATTACAAGGCTAGAAAGGTAATTTAAAGAGGAATCATCCAGTGAAAACCCGAAATCGATATCTCTGACATGTCAAGAGATATTTTGATTTTTCTGAAAAAATCAGTTATTATTTCACTACTACCTGCATTAAGTTAAGAAAATATTAACCTAATGTTTGCCTTCCTTCACACTTTACCCAGGCTTAGGACTGGTCCAAATTCTTCGTGCCATATTAATTTGGAGCGTGTTTAAAGGCCAACGGGCCAACAACGAAGATAATAATAATAACAACAGTCAAATAAAATTAACAGCACAACAGTCTAATAATTAACAGAATCTGAACTTTAGCGCCTTTCTAAATGTTCAAAATGCCTTCCATCCTTAGAAATGCAAAGATTTATTTTTCGACGAGTACCACATTTGTCTTCTTGTTTCCAACTAAACATCTTCCATTAGTTCTGGCAGTCCATTTTGTAAAAAATTTAAATATGTTTCGCTATTCAAATGTCCATTAAAAATAAAGGGACCAATAATTTATCTCCCAGATTATTTGATTGTCCCAGCAATTGCCTTTTAAATGAATCCAAATTGATGAAAATCGGTTAAGGCAAACGGACATTAGACGACTTTTTATCTCAATAGGTAAAACTCCCCCACACCCCTCTATTCGTGAAATTACGACAAAATGTCATAAAACAATGTTATGACATTGTATATATATATATATATATATATATATATATATATATATATATATATATATATATATATATATATATATATATGTATATATATATATGTATATATATATATATATATATATATATATATATATATATATATATATATATATATATATATATATATATATATATATATATATGTATATATATATATGTATATATATATATATATATATATATATATATATATATATATATATATATATATATATATATATATATATATATATATGGGGAATGTGGAAAAGCGTGTTGAGCGTGGCTGGTAGGCATTTGGCAGGCTCAACATAATGTTTAAAAGCAACCTCTCACTTTGTTTGAAGAGAACAGTTTTTGATCAGTGAATGCTACCTATTTTGACATACGAAAGTGAACCATGGACACTCACATCACAATCAGTTCAAAAATTTCGGGTAGCACAGAGGAGAATGGAAAGGTGTATGCTAGGCATTACAAAGCGGGACAGAAAGACCTACACATGGATCAAAGAGCAGACGAAAGTGTGTGACATTTTGGAAACATGAAGGAATTGAAATGGAGGTGGGTAGGCCATATAGAGAGGCGATGGGACGACAGATGGACCAACGCAATCGTGGGATGGATACCGCTTGATCATAAACGTCCACGAAGAAGACATAAAAAATGACGGATCGATTATGTCATCAAGTATCAATAAAAGTCCAGAGCTACTTTTCTTCATATCGCAAATAGCAAAATTAGATGTTTTTTTTATCTTAATATAACAAGGGTATAATGTAAGCTCGCTGAAGGCGACATTAAGATTTTTACAAAACCCTCATTGGATACTCGTAGACTTGTTCCTATCCTCCTGAAAACTCATAGTCTGTATCATCAGAACTCATCCAACTGCAAGTAGTCTAACACTTTGACAATCTTCGGTTCGAGCACTTCCTTTTTACGCAACATGCATCTAATCCTGTACTTTTTTTGGTCATTCTGAATTAAGCCGAATTAACTTCTGGGGTGACCGTTCTCTCCAGGGCGTATTCTCCTGCAACCCACTATGTTAACGGGATTAACAATTTTTTTTATAATTTTTCTTAACCGTATTTAAAGAGTTAAAAATACCTACAATCTCCCGGTATTTGTTTCTTGGACACGGAACCACGACAGGATCTTCAAGCAGTGATTGGAGGGTACATATTTCATTTCTTGGTATTTAGACTTATTAGGACGCCGACATAGCGTTCTATATCAATGCAAAAATACTTTATCACATAGTTAACAACACATTTTACCGACTTCACATCGGATGACTTATGGACAACGCATGGACAGCGTCAAATGTATTGCAGTGAGAGGGAATTACTTTGATGGGGATAAAATAAATGTGGTTGGACACATAATTACTTTGTATTTTATTTAAAAACTCATCTTATTTTATTAAATTATAGAAAACTGTTACCAAAAGATTTAAATCACTAACGTAAGCAAAAGAAGCGATTTCCTATCATATAAGTTTACTATTGAATGTTTTTTTTTCAAAATCGAGCTACTTGTATATTTAATTCAAGTCAAATTATAAGCGATTTATAATGTCGATACATTGGTATAGACTAATGATGTCTATGGCGTTTTGGATGGTAAATATTCGCCATCACAAGCCAGTTTGTTATTAATTGTTATTGTGCAAAAAACATAGTTTTTCATAGCTTTGAGTATGTCGAATTATGTGCCGGAAGAAGACGCTTTTGCTTAATAACCGTCTTTCACTTGAAGAAAATGGCTGCTGAAAGTTATCGATAGTTGGTTGAAGCATGTGATCAACATTATCTAATCCAAAAAAATTGTGAACGATGGTTTAAACACTTTAAAACTGGTGATTTTATTATTAGAGACAAGGGGCGTCCAGGAAGATATCTGAAGATACAGATTTCCAAGGGTTATTGGATGAAGACTCAATTTATACGTTGAAATAACTGGCAGAAGCACTGGATGTTACCCAATACACCATTTGAAACAATTGAAAAGCGAAAAACCACTTGAGAAATTTTGGTTGCCAGACAGAAAAATAAGGTTTTTTGAATCGAGTAGTGAGAGGTGATGAAAAGTGGATCTTTTTTGACAAGCCAAAGCACAAAAATCATGGGTAGAACCTGGTCAGCTTTTAACATCGCATCCAATGTGCAATATACATGGAGAGAAGGCTTTGCTGTGTATTTGGTGGGACAGTAGGCGAGTTGAAACCTGGTGAAGCGATTACTGGTGATCGTTACCGATACCAACTCATAAAATTGAACTGAGCATTGAATTAAAAATGACCAGAATACGCACGATAAAGACATTTTTCAGTAAGACAATGCTCGGCCCCATGTTGGAAAATGTGTGAAAAAAACTATTTGTCAAATGTTAAATGGATTAACATTCATACGAAGAAGTAAAAATTTGATTTGATGAATGGTTGACCTCAAAAAATCAAAACTTCTTTTGCGGCATGCATTTTTTGACAGAAAAATGGGAGAAACTAATAGCTACCGATGGCTAATATTTCGATTATTAAGATAATTTATTTTGTTATTAAAATAAACGCTCAAATTTTGCGAAAAAATCGACATTATTAATCGAAACTATCGCGTACACGATAGTGAAATTGAGAAGCACTGCAGTGGCTCGCCCACAGAGAACGGGAGAAAATAGAGTAGTAAGGAAGTTTGCATGGGGAAGACCACAAGGTAAAAGAGGGTAAGGAAGACTAATGAAGCGATGGAGGGAGGCTGTAATGGAAGATCTGAAAGAGAAGACGATTAAGGACTGGAAGACAATGACCAGGGACAGGACAACATGGAGAAGAATCAGAAAAGTGTGAGTCTAAAGGCCTGTAATATGGCTATGTATTAACCGAAACATCTATTAGAAAAGTGATTAAGTGAAAATCTCGGTGGTCATTATATTAAAATATATCCCAACGGCTAGAAAATCTCTGGAGAATAAAAAAAATCACTAAACTTCAGAGCAACCTAAAGCAACAGTTAAGTGAAAAGTTCGTTTAAACTGAAATGATTCAACAGAGAAACGAATTTCCTGTACCAATCATGGTGATACTGCTGTTGAAAAATTAATTTTAGGCTATAACAAAAAAGTGGTGTTGAATATCTGGTGTGAAATGTTTCATTACAAATTTCTAAATAGAAAGTCACACTGATATCAACCAAATAACAAAACACTGCACGAGGTGTGTAAATAAAGTGATGAGATTGGTCGCGTAGCCTTCGATCTGGCAACACTATTGGCTACTCCTTTGGAGAGGAGGCAGATGAACATCTGATGCTTCTTCAATACGAGTTATAACTCCCTAGAGTTATTTTGTGGTTTGTAGAAAATGTTTTCGTTAACGGGATTTTTCTAAAATCATGGTCGTTTTCAAAAATCCAAGAGTTCTCACCAGTAATGATATGTTGAAAATGAGGGTCCCTTCGAATCCAGCCCAAAAAGTAAAGTCATATCTTCATCCTGTTGTCGTTTTCACCCTGTGAAAAGTTTTTAGGAATCACTCTCGAGCAGATTTTCATCAATCCCACTTCATTAGTCAAAACCTGAAAAATGGCTGTGTGAGTCAAATTCAAGTCTTACATATCATTGTACTTGAAAATCAGAACGCATTTATTTTCAATCAAGTCTCAGTCGTCTGAATATACCTTAAATCACCTAAAAACCTGGGCCTTTGTCAAAACACTGTTTCGAGTGGTCCGTCGAAGTTTTTCGAAAGTTTTTGTCGCATAATTTAAAAAAATGATCCCGCAATTGAACAATCAGATGTGCCAATAGAAATAAAGATCAAATCGGAATGACGCAGACCCAACAATACCATGGTTTTCATTTCTAAACGTATACAAAACATCTCATAATTATTTAGGAATTATAGAAAATACGTTTAATAATAATTTAAAACGCAAGTTTAAAATTAGAAAGTCGAAATTGTTCTCGTTTTTCCTTGATTTAGTTTAGGGATCCCCGGAAGAGAACCGCAAAACCATAATCGCTTTTAAATTATTGCCAGACTTATCGGCGTTTAAAAACCATGACGATATTTTAATGGATTTGATTTTTTTTTCTTATTAATTTTAATTGTGAATAATAAATCAAATGAGAACGTTTTATCGCTTTCTTATGCATTTGGTGCATCGACTATGTTCTGTTCTTCATTTGTAGCTTAAGAGAGCGAACAATTTTAGGTAAACTCAAGATAATTTTGGAATAATTTTAACGCTATATCACAAACCCTTATTAACGGGTCTTCGAAATTGATCGGTTCTTTTAATCCTTGAATAAAATTCAGATGGCATTGTGAGTTTGCGTAGGTCTAGTTTCATTATAGAAGTGTAATGTATGATATTTATAAGCACAGAGTCATACACAATACAAACATGCGTTAAAATCGTTGAATTATTTTATGAAAATGGGCGTTCATTAAAAAATTGTTTTTAAAATATTACGTTATATTTATGGTTTGCACAATCGTCCATCTGAAAGCACTATTAATAATTAATTGTTCAAAATTTTTAAAAAAAGGAGCAATATATGGTAATATATAAGTTGCTATTTATATATCCAGAATAGGCAGCAATGGTGATGCTAGGCGCCATCTGACATACACATGGTTAAGTTTGACATTGTTGATTCTATACGTACTCAGAACGTTTTATCATACGGACGCTATTTGTGTTGTTTAGTGATTTCACAATTTCATCTCAGTTAAAAAATTGAATTAATTCTTGAAATTTTTTGTGCTATGATTTACTACCACTTTCGACGTGGATTATCTCAGCAATAATGCATCGAACAACTCACTTCGACTTTTGGCGATGAAACACCATTTAAAACCACTGTATATCACCGATCTGGTGAATTCAATCATGGCCGTCATTCACTCACCGACGGAGTTAAAGATGATCATCCAAAAATCGGTTTTTGTGCCAGCCAACATCGATACTGGGTGCGAACTGATAAAGCAAGATCGTCATGTAGTATACTGTAAGATTGAGGCATTAATATGAGAAGTATACACAAGATTTTGCCTGAATATTTAGCCGCGAAAAAGATTTGTGCGCGTTGGATTCCGCATAATTTGACAATCGGTGAAAAAAAATGGATTGGTACAAAAAATGCTCAAAAAATACAATCGTGGTGCATCAAAAATCGTGTATAATATCTACATAGGTGACGAATCTTGGATATATGCGTATGATCCCGAAAGTAAACATCAGTCGACTGTATGGATCTTTCAAAATGAGCCAAGCCCAACAAAAGCTGTTCGCGCAAGAAGCACTTCAAAGGAAAGTGGTTAACGATTTTTCGACGCCAGAAGAAGTGGTTGATCCGTTCAAAATGCATGTTTTGGAGATTCCTTAATCGAAATGGACAAAGTGCAATGAAAATTGGTTCAAACGTATGCAAAATTGTATCGATCATCACGGAGAATATTTTGAAAAACAATATAACCATTTTCAATGATAAATATTTGTTTTTATTTATTATTCCGAGTATATAAATAGCAACCCTCGTAGCATATTGATTTAGTACGTAAAAGTGTTGCTGAAGACCCAGAAATTGTAGTCGACCATTAGTCGACATTTACAACAATTTGGACTCATTGAATTCACAGCATACCGTATTTTACGAAAGGGTTTAGCTCTTAGGCATATAAGATTCAAATTTCATAGGAAATGAAGCCAGTGGATCATTCAAAATATCGTACATTTGTTAGTTGGATCAGAGAACTAACAGATGATATTTCTCAAAAAATCATTTTTTTTCACATTAATCACATTCTGAAATTGGTGGCTATGTTAATAAATTAAATTGCCCCATTTGGGGTGAGAAAAATCCACGATTAATTCATGACAAATGGATAGTTCGATGTTTATTTTTCGACCGATACTATAAACACACTGACGCTTTAAGCTCGATAATTTGGCTTTTAATGATCCGAAGATCATGAAATTTTGTCAGAACATCAGTGAAGAACACATGTTTCCAACGCTTATCCTCGTTCAAAGATGGCGCCTACTGAAATAGCTATTTTTAAAAAGTCCGTGAGCCGCATTTTATACATAGATAACAGAAATGGTTCTATTTTAACGAAAATAGTAACGTAATCTATTTGTGGAAAATTGATTCGTGAAATGTTAACCTAAATTTGAAGCCCCCGTTATTCGACGACCAGAGTGACATTTTATAAAACATTTACAAAGACTAAAATAGGCAAAATTGTAAAAACACAAAATCGATGGAGAAAAATCAATGGTCAGAATGAAAACTAAATAATCGAATTCAATTCAGTAAACTGAAAGTTAAGGATGTGAGAGAGAGAGGGAGAATTTTGGGATAAGGTCGTATTGATATGGGGATCATTTAGCGACTAAAAATCTTTAGCTTATATTTAGTACTAATGCTAGAGGAACTAGAATTAGAAAAGGTAGAGATATCACAGTTTACGGTATCAGAGTTGAATAATATCACAGATGTTTGGACTGGTTTGCTTATGCTAAAATCACAGATATGAAAACAATAATCAACTTGAATGACTAAATCTTGGTGAAGTAGCTTATTCCTTTCAGATAGGCGAATCTGTTAAGCATATTGACGGAACAAATATTTTGAGTGGTGGAGGATAATACGGTGCAATCTGTGAGAATGTGCTTAACAAATAGCATCTCGTAGGAAAATTCGCAGAGAGGAGGGTCTTCTCGTTTTAAAAAGAAATTCGTGAGAAAATCTGCAATGTCCAATCGTGAGCCGCAACCATATAACTGTAGTTTTTCTACCTGTTAAACATTCTGGGGGAGGTTGTTGAATTTAATTTTTCGTGAAAGAGAGATGATCTTTGCGCATGTACAGGAGACTGTGCTGAATTGCGTGTTTTGCAAGCATATGTGCTTTCTCATTATCTTTAATGTCCTTATGACTAGGACACCAGAAGAAGAGAAGAGAATAATGTGAGAGAGAAATTGCTGGCGCAATCGAGGTGGCATTTCTTTTGCTGCAATTCAAGATTAAAAGACAACAGATGGAATAACTTAATCCAGCAATGTACACCATCGTTGGAGAGAAGAACGAGAGGCCAATCCTAGGTAAGATGGGGTTATTATTTGAAATAGATAAGCGGACTGCAATGGAAACGTGTAGTACAGAGCAGAGATAGATGGGACATCATAAAAGGTAAAAGAAAAATATGTAGACAGAACTGAACTCGATTTCCTAGCTAAAAATGTATTGTGGTAGTCGTTCATGCTCTATATTCACCCCATGTGACTCCATTTTACTTCTGACTTATAGCTACTGGCAATAAAAGCAAAGTACTTAAGTACGATTTCGGACATCCTACTTTGTAGGACATCTAAAAATAACTACCAGGAACGCTACAAAAAAATATTACCATTTCGATCATTGTATTGATTCAGTATATAACTAAACTCGAAGGGATTTATAACTAAATACATGTCCGCGTTTAGCTAATCATGTTAGCATCATCAGAAGATCATTTTCTGATGATGCTAACATCGTTAGCAAAATGTGCATTGAGAAATTATATAAAGTGATTTGAAGCTTAGTGGCAAACCTTTTAGGCGTTTAGAATAATTGATTATAAGTCTGTTTTGAATTAAAGATATTGAAAATTATTAATAAATAGCGTCCTTTGTTTCTTTTCAAAACAGACTCCATTTCCTTTGAATATACAGGGTGTTTTCAAAGTTGAGTCAATTATTTTAACAGGTTGTAGAACTCGTAAAAAGAATTTACAGTTACAACATTTACAACATTTGAAAATAGTCCTGGATTTTTGATATCATCGACTACCGCGTTGTAGAACTCGAGGAGAGAAGTAAATTTTTGCAAAAATCCTTTATATAAAAGTTGCAGAATAACAAAAAAAAAGTGTTACATGCTACAAAAATGTTGCAAAATTGTCATCATCTGTTCGGTTAGCACTAATAAAGCACTAGCACTAAACGGTTACGCACTAAAAGTCTAAATAATGTTTACCTGTCAGTAGGCCCAGCAAACATGCCATTTACTACGCCAGCCCAAACATTTGAAATGAAAATATGTATTGAAAATGGGTTCTTTTCGCAGCATGCGGATTTTCTACTGCCCAAACATGGTTGTTGTGATTATTATTCACTTTATTTCTTGTAAATGTGCCCCATCGAGAGTCAAAATAAATTGGGTAAAATTTTCATTACTGTTGTACTGATGTAACCTGTTGATAATGATCCATGGATACAAGTATTTCCACTATGACCAACTTCAACTTGACCTGCTATAGACCTAGTGCTCGTTGTTGGTTCGTTTTCGACAATTTCTAAAATTTCTTCCTGTGTTCTTCTTGTGCCTTTAAGTACCATGTGTCGCAAAGTCTTAATTATTAACATCCGCGGACCCGGATGATTTCTTAAAGGAAACCTTTCGGCGTACAAACGATATACTGTGGTTGCATTTTGTAGGCACTCCCCGTAAGTTATTGTTATGTCTACTAGTTCATTGTTTTCATAAAAGTGTGGAATTTGAATCGCAGAAAGTACCCAAAATTAATCAAGCACTATTAAGGAATTATTACTATTGGTCAAATCGAACATCGCACTCAAAAGAAATATCATACGAGAATATAAAAAACTAGTCATACCCAGTCAGCAGCAAATACTCTATGTGTTTAAAATGCAGTAGTCGAGAATATCAAAAAGTCACGTCTGTTTTCAAATTTGAAACTGTTAATAACTTCTTTACTTTGCAACTTTTATATAAATGATTTTTGGTAAAATTACTTATTTTTACGAGGTCTATAACCTGTTAAAATATATGATTCAACTTTAAAAACACCCTGTATATTCTATATTATAATATTTTTTACGTTATAAATTTCCTGATGGTCTGAAATCAACTTGCATCGTCAAGGCATAATGTCCTAAAAAACCAACCACAACAAAAAAAAAGACATTTAATGAAGGCCTTCAGAATTAGACGGATGAACAATCGAGCCGTCGTCCAAGGACCCAAATCGGAAATCGAAACAAATGCCGATCGTTTATCCCCGGAGCAGAAACGACCGAAATTCCAGCGTCTGCGTCCGACCGTCCAATTATGCTGCGCGATGTTATCCGGGCGTCTGCTGGCGCCCTCTGCGCGACTAATCTCGCTACCCATCAGCCGTACGCGTACTCGCCCACCCCGCTCGGAAATTAACCGGTGTCACACGACGGTTAACGAGCGGTTCGCGCCGTGCCGGCCGAGATAGCGGCGGCCCCGGCCCACCCAGCAGCCGTCGACGGGACTCGAATCGGGCCAATTTGGAGGACGCGCCGTTCCTAGCGTGACCGACAGCAAGGGATCGAGTTATGTGTCGTCGACGGACGATCGAAACGACACTCTAAATACGGACTGAATTGATGGGAAGCGATCGTTAAAAGCACTAGTCAACCTTTCGTTATTTTTTCTAAATAAAGTTATCAGATCTAGGGAATATTAATGTCTTTTTTTAAATATAGCTCTGATAAAATTATGTTTATTATATTGGGTTCATATAAAAGTTGCTCTAATTTTTTGAGAAAAATTGAAAAAAAATTAGTTTCTTCTCTTTTTACTCTAAAACAATTTTATTTTGAACCAACATAGTCTGAGCCGTTCTGCTCGATGACGTTTTTCCATATTTCCGATAATCCCGCGCTCATAGAATTTCTGAGTTTTATGGCTAAATAAAAAATTTAAAGAAATAAAAGTTTTGCTGATTGATTTTCTACAACGACCGTTTTTTTTTCGACTAGACGGAAGTTTTGCTAATTTATTTTCTATCAACGCACGATTAATGCTAACTACTACTGCCAGCTGCTAGAGACAACAAAATCCGCTTACACGAGCAAAAGACGCGGTGTCTCCATCAGAGACATCCTCCTACTCCATCACAACTCCAGGTCACACACAACGATTTTGACAAAAAAGAATTGGAAAATATGCACCGAGAAACCCTTCAACACCCTCCATACAACCCAGATTTGTAATTCTATAATTATTTTTTGTTTGCGCCCTTGAAAGATGCATTTGGAGGGGAACGATTTGACAACGATCAAGATGTTGAGAACTCCATTCACAATTAGCTGATGACCCAAACTCAAAAGTTTTTACTAGCAAGGAATTCACAAGCTTCCAAATCGATGGAAAAAATGTGTTGCACGTGGAAGAGACTATGTCAAAAAATTATCAATAGTTTTCCTGTTTTATTTTATAAATAATAAATATGTATTAAATATGTAAATAGGTTTTCGACCGGGCAGATCCTGCCCTGAACAGATCCTGAATCTGAAGTTGATTCTAAGACATCAAAAACTGTACAATAAAAATCTCGTCTGTACATTTGTGGATTTCAAAAAAGCATATGATTCTATTGACCGCGAATCTTTATTCCGAATCTTGAAAGAACAAGGACTAGATCTGAAAATGCTGGCAATTATTAAAGCAACGTTAACTAACACAAGGTCAAATGTTAAATTCATGGGTGAGATCTTAGAGCCCTTCGAAATTAAAACTGGAGTGAGACAAGGGGATGGACTCTCGCCACTTTTATTTAACTGTGTTCTAGAAAAAGTAATACAGGAGTGGCGTGAAAAAAAGTCGGCCCTGAATATTGACCAGCCCATTAAACTGGGGAGAACCAACATCAAAATTGATTGTCTGGCATTTGCTGATGATCTAGCAATTTTAGCTCAAGATGTATTAACGGCACAGAAACAGATTGAAATCCTAAAAGAAACAGCAGAAAATGTAGGACTCCAAATTTCCTTTGAAAAGACACAATACATGACCTGCAACAGACTAAGAACACCATTTCTAAAAACAAAATATGGTAACATCAGACGAGTATCTCAATTCAAATATTTGGGTGAAATAATCATGGAAAATGGGTTGGAAAAAGCGGCCAATAAGGGTAGATGTCAAAAAATGGAAACGGCATGGAGACTTACACAAAATATTTACAACAAAATATGCCTATCTAAAAACACAAAACTGAGACATTACAACACAGTTATTAAGCCAGAATGTCTATATGCTGCGGAAACCCTCATTTTGAATAGAAAGAGGGACATCGAGGACATTCAAAAGAAGGAAAGAAAAATCATAAGAAAAATCCTAGGGCCCAAGCAAATAAATAGCACAACATACCGACTTCGAGAAAACCAAGAAATCAAACAATACACAGATATACATAGCGATATGAGAAAAAGAAGACTTAAGTTTTACGGACACATAAAACGGATGAATCCGAGGAGGTTAAGTAGACAAATAGTCGAATTTTATGAAAATAGGAGTAAAGCTAAAAAAGTAGAAATAATTAAATGGATTGCTGCAATTAAAGAGGACCTAAGATCAGCAAATATTACACAGGGTGAAATTCAGGATAGAGGCTGTTTCAGACACAAGGTTAACGTTTGGAAAGTTGGCCAGAGAGAAAAATGTAGGAAGACTGGAACAACTTGGTCTGACGAAAGGAAAAAAGCTCATAGCGAAAGAATGAAATTAGTATGGGCACAAAGTAAGGCTAACAACCACAAGCGCCTCTAATTGTACTTCGCGTGGTCCACCAGGGCCCATACGTGAATAATAATAATAAATATGTATAAAACAGTTCTGGTTTATATTTGATTCACCTTCCTACGTCGAAAGTGCTTCTTATTTCCTGGCATTATTAATGCTTAACAAAATCTAAAAACATAACCAAATAATGCCATTTTTATCCAAATATTCGCCAATATTCCTTAATCTAATAGTTGAAAAATACCTTTATATGGAGACATATATATTTAAGTTTTTTAACAATATTTTTTCGGGTTACAACACTGTTTTGAGTAAATAATTTATAAAAGTGTTTATTTTTTATATAAAAGTGTCACATTTATTTAAAAGCGATATATTTTCTGCGTGTATAAATCTCACCTCAAATACTCCATAATAGTTATCAAAGTACTATAGTTAACATGGAAGTTCGCATTCCGAACAATCATAATATTCATCTCGACATGTTTTGGTACCACATTTTTCAGATATCTGTTACAGCGCCTTCTTCTAAAGTGACGCCAAAAGTTGAAGTTTTGCGTGACTATAGCAGCATTTTTCTTTAATTAAAATACGAAAAAAATGCAGTAACTCTAACATTGTTTATTGACAACTAGCTTGTCCACGACTGTTTGCAGTGTTATCTTATTTGCTTCACCATTGCATATACTTACCCTACTTTGAAATTAGTATTTTGAGATTTCAAACGAAACCTTCCAGGTGAAACACTGCTGATTCAGAATCATCTCCTGGTGATGCTAAGATGGTTAGAGAAACGCGCCTCCAATAATGTTTAAAAAGTTATTTGGTATTTAGTGGTAAGTCTTTTTCAGTTTATTCAAAAAGGAGTTCAACTTTAACTCACCTATTGCATCAGAAGATAATTCAAAATAATCTCCTGATAATGCTAACATGGTTAGCGAAATACAAGCCGAGAAAGTTAAAAAAATATTTTGGTGTATAATGGTAAATCTAACTCTAACATTGTTTATTGGTAATCATCTTGTTCACTGCTATTTACAGACTTATATTGTTTGTTTTACCATTGGATATATTTATGGTACACTATTTTGAAATTTTTTTTATTTATACAATTAAGTTTACTTTAGAGATGGAGAAGGAGAATAAATTGCCATTCCTCGACATTTTAATATTAAAACAAAACAACACATTAAAAACCACAGTTTACAGAAAATCGACAAACTCAGATAGGTATATCAATTTCTTTTCCAATCACTCAAAATCGATCAAAATATATGACAGAGCAAAACTTGTTTTTACCGACAGTGATACACTGCAAAAAGAAACATATCACATAAAAGACATTTTAATAAAAACAATTACCCCAAAAATTTTATAGATAAATCGTTTAAAACTTTTGATGCCAGACAAAACAGACAATTTATTAATAACAATAATAATAACTCTCAAACAATTAACTTCACAATTCCTTATATCCGCGATATTTCTGACACAATTAAAAGAGTAGGAAATAAACACGACATAAGAACGACATTTAAAACAAAATATACTCTTAGATCTCTATTAAAAAAAACTAAACCAAACAACACCCAACAAAATACCAAAAATGTGGTTTATAAAATTCCCTGCGAATGTGGCAAATTCTATATAGGTGAGACATCTAGATCGTTAGATGTTAGAATAAAAAACCTTCTTAGAAAGGGCGATTTTAATAAATCTAGAATTTGTCAACAAGCATGGGAATCGGGTCATAAAATCAATTGAAATAATTCCAAAACGGTATTAAAAGAATCGGTAACAAAATACAGAAGATTAAAAGAAACCCCTATAATTAATTGAAATAAAAATAAATGTATTGCTATGCCTTTAGTAGATTTAAATTCAATATGGTTCCCGATTCTAAAGAATACAATTAAAAACATTTAATAATTTCAATTACAATCACACGGTAAACCTCAACTATATATATATATATATATATATATATATATATATATATATATATATATATATATATATATATATATATATATATATATATATATGTATGTATATATATATATATATATATATATATATATATATATATATATATATATATGTATGTATATATATATATATATATATATATATATATATATATATATATATATATATATATATATATATATATATACGTATATATATATATATATATATATATATATATATATATATATACGTATATATATATATATATATATATATATATATATATATATATATATATATATATATATATATATATATATATATATATATATATCATCATCATCATCATCAGCCCATATCGATCCACTGCAGGATGAAGGCCTCTTCAGCATGCCTTCAACCTTCACGGTCCTGGGCTTTCCTCTGCCACTCGGATCCAATATACTTAACGATGTCATCAGTCCATCGTGCTTTCGGTCTTCTTCGCGGACGTTTGCGCTCAAGCGGTATCCACTCCAGGATTGCCTTGGTCCATCTGTCGTCCCATCGCCTCGCTATATGGCCTGCCCATATAGCGAGCGATATAGATCTCCATTTCAACTGTTTTACTCTTCCAATGATGTCACAGACTTTTGTTTGTTCCCTGATCCATGCGCAGGACTTTCTGTCTCGTCTTGTAATGCCAAGCATACATCTTTCCATTCCCCTCTGTGCCACCCGAAGTTTTTGAATTGATTGCGATGTGAGTGTCCAGGTTTCACTTCCGTATGTCATAACGGGTAGAACGCACTGATCGAATACTTTTCTTTTCAGGCAAAGTGGGAGTCTGCTCTTAAACACTATGTTGAGCCTACCAAATGCTTGCCAGCCACATTTAACACGCCGTTCCACCTCCCGGGCGGTATTCCCCTCCATGGAAATCCTCTGCCCAAGATATACAAAGCTGTCCACAATCTCTAAATCCCTTCCTAAAACTGAAATTCTTCTGTCCTGAGCGAAGTTATTGAACATAACCTGACTCTTTTTCAGGTTTATTTTCAAGCCAAATGGTTCGCCAGCCCTTTGCAGTTCTTGTATGCGTCTTTGCAGCTCCTCTGACTCTTGTGAAATGAGAATAATATCATCTGCAAATTTAAGATGGTTTAAGTTTGCACCATTGATCTTTACCCAATCCTGTTCCCAATCCAGTTTACGGAATACTTCTTCAAGGCCAGTCGAGAAAAGAATAGGCGATATTGCGTCACCCTGCCGTACACCTCGTTCTATATTAATTCCCACTTCAAGATCATCAAGGTGAATTGTGGCTGTAGCTCCATCATATATCGATTCTAATAGGTTTACACAGGCTCTCTCTACACCTTGGCTAAGCAGTGCATCCATTATCGCATGCTTTGAGATGGAATCAAATGCTTTTTAGTAGTCGATAAAAGCCAAGCACAGTGGCATGGTGTATTCGTTGTGCCTTTCTATGACCTGCTGTACAACCTGGATGTGATCCATTGTACTGAATCCACTTCTGAATCCTGCTTGTTCTCTTGGTTGTGCGTCATTCAGTTTTTTTAATATTCTTTTAGAAATTATCTTAGTGAAAACTTTGTACATCACTGATAGGAAGCTTATTGGACGGTAGTCCTTTAAATCTTCCTGTGCTCCTTTTTTATGTAAAAGGATCACTTCTGCATTTTTCCATAAGTCAGGTACTTTTTGTTCTTTGAGGCATTTTGAGTATAATTTTGCCAGTGTTTTATGTAACGTCCGACCACCAGCTTTTAGCATTTCGACAGTTACACTATCCTTTCCTGGAGCCTTGCCGTTCTTCATCAATTCCATAGCATTTGTTACTTCCTCCACTAGGATATCTGGTATTATATATTGTTCTTCCGTGGGTATTGCTGTCCCTGACTGGCTCTGATCTTCATATAACTGGGAATAAAACCTTCTGACAATCTCTAACATTTAGGTACGCGCCCTGCACACTGTGCCATCCTCACGCTTTAAAGCATATATTTGCGTTCTTTTGTTTCTCACCTTCTGTTTAGCTTTGTTAATTCCTTTGTTTTCTTCCAGGGTTTTTTGCACTAGCTGCTTATTGAATCGGCGCGTGTCCTCTCTGATACGTTTTCTTATAGTTTTGCAGAGCTCAGTGTACTCGACCCTGCCAAAAGGACTACCTGCATTTCTCATTGCTCGCCGTTTCTTCATTAAATCAATGGTCTCACTGGAGATTTTTGTTTGTTTGAGACATTTTTCCTCTGGTGCTATTGAAGCAGCCGTTTGAAGTACATTGTTGGCGATTTCTTCATATTGAACTGATATTTCCACCTCCTCTGGATCTTGTAACGCAGCAAACCGGTTTGACAAAGCAATCTCAAAATCGCTTCCTCTCTCCAGCAGTTTTCCAGAATCCACTTTGCCCTTCTTTGATCTTACCATTTTTTCGCGCTCTTTTCGACAGTCAATCCGAACCCTTGCTCGTACAATTCGGTGGTCACTTCCAACATTAAAATTGTTAAGGACAGTACAATTGGTAAATATTGTTTTATCGTTGGTCATGATGTAGTCATATATATATATATATATATATATATATATATATATATATATATATATATATATATATATATATATATATATATATATATATATATATATATTTTTTTTTTTTTTGGAGTATGTCAGTGTCATTAAAAACTAATTGTCAATGTAAGTATCATTGACATACACAAAAAATATATTTACTTTCTATTTTTTCATAATTTATAGAAATTAATATACTTTATTTTCAGGTTCGTTTTGAAAACGGGAGAAGAATACTTCCCGAAACGTTAATGTTAAAAAAAATATGTATAAAAAAAATTTTATATTTTTTAGAACATTTTTATATTTTTAAAAATTTCTTCGATATACAAATTTATTACAAAAAAGAATCACTGAGAAATTTGTCTCCGTTTAGTTTTTTGTTTTTACCCAGTGATTCTTTATTTACATAAGAACATATATTTAGATTTTTTTTGAGTTTTTGATCGTGGCGAAAAACCCAAATAAAGAAAAAAATAGTACACAATTATCTCTCACAAAGAATGAATGTTTCAAATGGAACATTCGATGTGAAACACCGATGATTTAGAATCATCTCCTGATGATGCTAAGATGGCTAGCGAAAAGTGGTCGACTAATTAAAAAAAAATATTTGGTCTTCGTCTTCGAGTTTACTCAAAATGCAGTCCAACTTTAACTCGCTTGTCACATCAGAAGATGATTCAAAATAATCTCCTGATGATACTCAAAACTAAGTAATACTACTAAAAGGAGTTTCGGTTAATAATGTTGATTTTTCTAAGAGATTGCGTCACTAATACATTTGTTGGTATAGACTAATGACATTTATGACGTTTTAGAGGGTAAACAAACACCACCAAAAGTCAGTTAGTTATTAATTGTCACTGTGTAAACAACACCGTTTTTCATAGCTTTGAATATGTCGAATTATGTACCAGAAAAGACGTTTGGTGGGAAAGTTTAATAATCTCCTTTCATTTGAAGAAAACGACTGCTGAAAGTTATCGATTGTTGGTTGAAGCTTATGGTGAATATGCTCTAACAAAAAAATCTTATGAACGATAGTTTAAACGCTTTAAAAGTGGTGATTTTGATACAAAATAAAAGGAGCGTCCAGGATAATCGAAAAAGTGTGAAGATGCAGATTTGCAAGCATTATTGCATGAAGACTCAACTTATACGTTAAAACAATTGACAAAAGCATTGAATGTTGTTCAATTTACCATATTCTAATGTCTATATGCATTGGAAAAAATTCAGAAGGAAGAAAAATTGGTTTCATAGGAATTAAGACAAGAGACAATGAAAGGGGAAAAACCACTTGTGAAATTTTGCTTGTCAGACAGTAAAGAAAAGGTTTTTTTGCATCGAGTTGTGACAGGTAATGAAAAGTGGATCTATTTTGACAACCCAAATAGCAAAATATCATTTGTCGATCTAGACCAGCCTTCAACATCACAACCAGTGCGCTATATACATGGAACGAAGGCCTTGCAGTGTATTTGGTGGGATAGTAGGGAAGATGTGTATTATAAACTACCGAAACTTGCTGAAACGATTACTTTCAATCGATACCCACAACAATTGATAAAATTGAACCAACCATTGAAGGAAAAACGACCAGAAGACACCCAAAGACATGATAAAGTCATTTTTTAATATGTAATGCTCGGTCCCATGTTTCAAAATGTGTAAAAAAGTATTTGAAAAACGTTAAATGGGATGTTCTACCCGATCCGCCGTATTCACTGAACTTAGCCCCTTCGTACTACTTATTTGGTGCTACTTATTTTGCTCGATTTTGTCTTCGTGCTACTTATTTTGATCGGACTTCCAGAAAAAAACACTTACCAACAAAAAAACACTTACAAAAAATCAAAAGTTTTTATGGCGCAGAATTGATTCTGTTTTTCGCCACGACCTAAAGCTCAAAAAAATGTTCTTATGTAAATAAAGAATCACTGATTAAATAACAAAAACATAAAGGAGACAAATTTCTTAGTGATTTCTATAATAAATTTGTCTAAGTTGTTGAACAAAATTTAGAATCGGGAACCATATTAAATTTAAATCTACCGAAGGCATAGCCATATAGTTATTATTTTTTTTAATTAATTATAGGGGTTTCCTTTAATCTTCTATATCTTGTTACCGATTCTTTTAATACCGTTTTGGAATTATTCCAATTGATTTTATGTCCCGATTTCCATGCGTGTTGACAAATTCTGTAAGAAATTGTGAGATTAATTGTTTGAGAGTTATTGTTATTATTGTTATTAGTAAGTTGTCTAGTTTGTCTGGTATCAAATGTTTTAAAAGATTTATCTATGAAATGTTTTGGGTAATTGTTTTTGATCAAAATGTCTTTGATATAATTTGTTTCTTTTTGTAGTGTATCACTGTCGGTACAAACAAGTTTTGCTCTGTCATATAAATTTTTAATTACTCCTATTTTGACTGATTTTGAGTGATTGGCAAAGAAATTGAGATACCTATCTGTATTTGTAGGTTTTCTGTAAACTGTAGTTTTTAATGTGTTGTTATGCTTTATTATTAAAATACCGAGGAATAGCAATTTATTCTCCCTCTCCATCTTTAATGTAAACTTAATTGTAGGCTCTCGAGAATGTGTATCTTGTAAAAAAATATTTAGATCATCAATGCAATGTTGTCATATAGCAAAAATATCATGAACATATCTAAGCTATATTATTGGCTTTTTAAGAGATTTACTTAATGTGTCATTCTCGAGTTCCTTTATAAAGATATTACTCATCAAAGGAGAAAGAGAATATCCCATTGCCAAATACTAAATCCAAAATTGAATTTATGTTTAGTTTAGTACGGTCTTTTAATGTTGTGTCATGTTCTAATCTCTTTCTAATTAGTAAAAGTGATTTATCAACTGGCACATTAGTAAATAAATTCACCACGTCAAAACTAGCCATTTAACTTTGGTTTGTAATTTTAATGTTGGAAATTTTATCTAAAAAATCTGACGTATTTTTACTATATGAATTTGTTTTATCCGACAGTGGATTTAAAATGTTTAATAAAAATTTTGCTAGTTTATAACATGGGGAATCTATACTACTAACTATAGGGCGAAGTGGTATATTAGTTTTGTGTATTTTGGTAAACCATAGAAATGAGGTGGTTTACTAAAATGTAATGTAACTTTCTAGATCTGTAAATTCATGTTTGTGTTTATATAATGTATTGTAAATTTGTTTCTCTATTTTTAATGTAGGACCTGTAGGTGTATTAGTGTAATTTCCTTTATCAATTAAAGTTTTAATTTTGTTATTATATTCTGTAGTATTCAGAATAACTGTGGCGTTACCTTTATCTGATGGTAATATTTTAATAGATTTGTTTTTATTTTATTTTATCTATAGCTAACCTCTTCTCATGGTATACATTTGATTTGATTTTAAATGATCTTTCATTTGAAAAAGATATATTTTAATCTGATTCTATATTAATTTGCACTTTCCAAAGGAATCTTTGAGCAACAGACTCTACTACTGAAATAATGTCTAATTTAGTATCTTTCGATGTAATATTAAAATTTAGTCCTTTAGAAAGTAGATACTTTTCAGAATAAGATAATATTTTATTTGAAAAGTTAACTCCAATTCTATTAATGATTTTTTTGTATGTAATTTAAAACACATTAATACACATTAATGTGTTTTAAATTTATTCCATGTTTTTCAATAGTTAAATTTTGAAATATATTGAAAAATATTTTTTTGGATTTTGTGATATATGTAACTGGAATAGAGGTTATATTTTTCCGTATATTTGTGGTAATGTATTATCAATGTCAGTCTTTAATTGTTGTTTAGTGTATATGTGATGTTGAATGTAATCTCTTAAAAGTGTTAAACTAGCCTTATGTAAAACATATATGCTTCTGTTTGTTATGTGGTATATGCACAATCTTTACAATCTTATGTTATAGTTTAATATATTTACTTTCTAAATATCTAAATAAAGAACATATCTCAGATCAACCTAAGTATTTTCTGAATGATTGTGGTGTGTTTATACATATTTTTTTTCTTTTTTTGGGTTTTTCACCACGATCTAAAACTCAAAAAATATCTATTCTTATATTAATAGTCACTGGATAAAAAACAAAAACAAAACGGAGACAAATTTCTCAGTAATTCTTTTTCTGTAATAAATTTGCCTGCCGAAAATATTTGTATTTTTTTAAATTTTGTTCGTAAGGCAAATTTATTACAGAAAAAGAACCACTGAGAAATTTGTTTCCGTTTTCTTTTTATTTTTTACCCAGCGATTCTTTATTTACATAAGAACAGATATTTTTAATATTTTTTTGAGTTTTAGATCGTGGCGAAAAACCCAAAAAAGAACAAAAATATATGAACACACCACAATCATTCAGACAACACTTTGTGGATGCCATTTTGAGACTATATAATAAATTTTAAGGGAGTTGGCTGGCTGTTTTGAAGGAAATTCCAGAAGTCGAGTTTAAAAAATGTTGGGAAGATTGGAAAATGCCGGAAAAAGTGTATTCCAGCAAGAGGGAATTACTGTGAAGGAGATAAATAAATTTGGATGAATACATACATAATTTATGTTTTGTTTAAACTTTACTTTTTGTTCATTAGTTCAGTTTACCCTTGCAATAAAATTTGTAGCTTTTAATTTATTTGAGACGCGCAGACATATATAAAAGTAATTTGTGACATTCCTGACCATGCTTTTGTACCAAGGTACAGGCAAACTCCGTTGTCCGTTATTTCAGGACTGGGTGACAGCTGCTAATTTTGCAGGATATTTTTTCACATGTCGCCAGCTGAAATTTAGTCCGGGTTAGTTACGAGAGGTCTTGACAGTGCCGACCCGCTGTCGGGCCATTTTCATAAAACACTACCGCACAAAACGGACATATTTCACACGATATTGGCACTGGAATGTCGACGGGTTCCGAAATACCTGGGCCCGCGTCTTAAACTCAACATATTTCTCGTGGTTCATGGGCGGGGTAAGATTGCGTAGATCTCGCAGTGACTCAAGCGGATCTCAATAAATTTCTGTTATATACGTTATGATTATGTAATTAGTCTGATAAATTGTGAATCAGTCAGGAATGTTAAAACTTTTGTTAGGGCTCAATCTCATCATTTTGTTGTTCTTAATATAATATAGTGCAGATGAACACCTCGGCTTTCTCTATTTTAAAACTATATTTTGTATAATAAATTACACCTAATTTCATGAGTACATTATTCAATGTTCAATCTCAATACATCAAGCATTTATAGGTTGCATGGGTCCATGATTTTCGGAAATTATTGCCTATAAAATGACGTATTGTGCTTGGAAGGAACATCTCTAACTCTATAAATTACTGAATTGAAATATCATAATGCTTCTTCCATTTATAAAATAAATTCTAACATTTTTTGTTCGTTAACAAGTAAGTACCAATCTATTTTCAAAACTGTTGTTTTTAGTTTATTTTGAAACAAAACAAAAAATAAAAAAAACAACCAAAAGGAAAATATTTTAATTTGAAATGCGTAAGCTTTTTTACATTACTCTGTATAAAGGATGTAAGAGATATAACTTTAATAGATTTAATTAACGATTCTTCACATCATTCGAAATAAAAAATTTCCTTGCATCAAGGGTCAGAAATCTAAAATTTCCGTAAAAATCAATTGCAGATTTATTATATCGCTAATCGAAAAGCTATGATTTTAATAATAATAACAATTTTAAGCAAATGTAAAAGCATATTTGGCAAACAATAATTAAATACACTGGTTTACAAATTTTACCTTTTTATATACCTCTAAAGAAATGTTTATAAATATGTTAACTTACCTATAATTTTTTTTCGACTACCCTAAGTAGTGACTTCAGTTTAATATTTATTTATTCAATTCAAACAACAAATATCTTGTTTCAAATTGAATTAAAATGTCGTATAGAAAGTGTAAATAAAGTTCTGATCGTTTTTGCTACGTTTGAGGACAGTCTATATTTTTAAAATAGTGTAATTAATACAATTCATTACAATTTTAAAATGTTGTAATGAATACATTACAAATAAGCTAACGAACATTGTTAAAACAGTTGTTTTTAATTAAGGATCAGCCATACATCAGCTAAAAAATGAAAGTGATAACGTCATATTGACTAATTGAGATGATCCTGCAGTGTTGGCGATAAAAATTATTTCATTGCGTGTCACTGTGTGTATTTAAATTTCATTTCAAACCAAAGTTTTATTCTGTACGCGAATATCACTATATACTTCTTATTCACCGAGAAGCAGCAACCAGATTAGAAATTTACCAGGACTTTTTCAACCTGCTAGGAAAATTATTTAGAATGGTGCGCAGCTTGCTAAAATGGTGGACAATTTGAAAATTTAATTTAATAAAATAATTAATCATGTATTTATTAACCTTTCCTTTTCGATAAAACAGTGATATTTTAAATGATCGGACAAACTCGTGAATCTCCGTCTGTGTACCTTTCGCAGAGGTTCTCGTTTCCGCAGTTCATTTTTGTCTGAGCATTGTTATATGTGTTACAAACGCAAACACGGTGTCTCAGACCGGGTGCGAATGCTAACCCTATGAAATTTCTGTAATACGTGATTTGTCTTGGCATCTAAAAAGTATATTTTTTGGTAAGTATTTATCTATTATTATTTTAGCTTTATATAATTAGCAATTTATATTTAGATATGGACTACGAGAAAGTGTAAGAAAGGTTATTGAGACTGCTAGAAGAAGTACCTAGTGGAGATGAATATGACAACGAGGAGGAATCAGAGAAAGAGAATAATGTTGGGGAAAGGTATGAAGATAGCGACACAGGACAGGAATTTGATGAAAAGGAAGATGCAGAAATAAATTAAACTGAACCATATTTTATGGATAGGGATAATAGAACAAAATTGAGCAAACATTGTCCTTCCAAAAATGTAAGAACTAAGAAAGAAAATTTAACATTTCACCTACCTAATCCCAAAGATTGCATTAGAAAATAAACTTCGCCTGTTGAAATATGGAATGCTTTTTTGATAACGAAATTATAAAAAGCATCGCGAATTTTACTAATATTAAAACAGAAGCAGAAACAAAGAATTTCAGTCGCAGCAGGGATGTATCTCCAACAAATATGGACGAAATAAAAGCCCTATTATATCTTGCAGGAGTGAGAAAGGTAAATTTATGTGTCTTGAGTACATAATCAGTTTATCTTCTGAGTGCTACGCAAATGCTCACTAATATTTTTAATTTACTTTGTGACCTGCATGCTATGTTTGAGGATGAAACCAAATATTTTTCTGTGCAAAAATGGGTTATTTTAAGTCTAGGAAAAATTTATTTCTTTTGGTCTCAGATATATTAATTCGATATAGAATTTTGAGTTGTTCTCGAAATTATACCCAATTTTTAACTTTTGTATTTGTATAAGTATTTTTTTTAACTGGTCTCTAAGACCGTGTTTGCCCACTGGTGTAACTAAATTTGAAACGATCACCGAAGGGTTAATATGACATAAATCGTTTAACACATGTTATGGTATAAAAATTAGTACTAGTAATTTCAACTTTGAAATTAAATGACATTAATGTATTGGATTAACTTTTTTTTTAAAGAACAAACCAAATATGAAAAATTGCATAGTGGGCCCGTGAAGAATAATAAAAATATTTAAAATCGAACCAAATTTGTGCTGAAACTTATCGAATAAATCTATATAAAATTATTACAATTTATTAATAATACCTTAAGAGTGCAACGAAACAAAACACTAAATTTCCTAATTATTGGTGACATTGCCAATTGGTAAGAAATTAAAATGATGTTTTTCGCGGAAATGGTTGCATATTTGATACATGTTTTAAAGAGACTTCATTGTTCAAAATATTATAAAGAATCATTGGTTAAAATTACGACAGTTATTTCCCCTACACCCTGTAGATATTTGTGCACAATTTTGCTTCGACATTATGATGTAAATATAAACTGGCAGATACAAACTAATTAGATAGAAAATGTGATATCTCGATATATACAAATAAAAATTTCCTTGGTATTTTTATTATAACAAGAAAAAATCCCCGTCAATGGCCCAGCTAACGAAATTAAGCTGTCAGTCGTTATTTCCAGCAGGGGGCGCCGGTCACTTTGCCGATAACGAGGTGCGGATGCGGCTTTTACTTTACAACTTTAGGTGAGAAACGTTCAAACCCGACCGACCATAACAACGTGGTAAATGTCTATCTCTATCTTTGTCCGATACATTGACTAGATCATACTGACAAAAAGTCCAATATTGTTATTTCGATTATGATCGAGGTGTGGCTGTCTATTTTAGACCACCCGAAAATAAAGCGACTTGATAATGAATAAATGAAAAATGGTGGTAGAAGCCCGACAGGTATCTTGCGCAGTGGGCTATTTGACGTTAACAAGGGTAACAAAGAACTTAACGCTACTAAAAAGCCCAACGTTCATTTTAGGCAAGCAGGAAGGGAGAGGAGGGGATTTGTATTATCTGTAGATTTGGAAAGATACTTTAAAAGTTTTCATGGCTTGCTAATGAGCTCATTTTTACAAGATGTCACTAATACACGTTCTTCTAACTGTTGTTATGTATTCCACATAAGATTGTGGTCTCGTCTTGTCCCGAAAGCACTGAATTAAAAAAAAAACATCGTGGTGTTAAAGTTGCGGAAGAGATATTTCCTTTAAGATGGATTATTGAGTTGGATAACACTCGAATCTATGGTTATGATACAGAAACAAGTTATGACACAGACACAGTCAAGCAGGTATCGTGCTTAAGTTGAACCAAAGCCGAAATATAATATTTTTTCAATTATTGTGGTGTTGTCCACAAAGAGTCTTTTTGATCTGGTCAAACTGTTATTAAAGAATAATAATTAAGCTGTATGCGTCATTGTCAATTTGACAAAAACATTTATTATCATTTTGCAACATTTTTTTAAATTTTATAAAAACTTATAAAACTATATTACAAATATATTTTCAATATTTGTATAGCCACCTCTTCCAAATTAAAAATATATTTCTTAGAAAAATAAGTATATAATAATCAATTGCAACTTAATACTAATTATCTCTCGGGATCATTATTTCTTCTCCAGTGAATAGGACTGAGCAATAGAGGTTTATGTGCTAATTGACTGTTGATATTTCCAATAAAAATTAATTTTAATGCCTATATAATGTAATGAATGTATATTTGAATGACATTGATAGGAATAAATTCATATGAGATTTGCAAAATTGCCTTGACTGATCTAAAAAATAACTATTTATATTAAATTAAATTAAGGCTAAATATAATTCATTCACAAAAATATTTTATTTAATAAATTTATTTATTTAAAAGCTCTACAAATCATGAAAACCTATTCACAATATCGTATTTTACATATCATTAATTTTAACATTGCATATGTGGTTCCCATCCTTCACCAGTTCCTCTGCAGCGCAGTTTGGATTATCCCTCTTCACTCCTTTCTATTGTTTGCTATGTCCTTCCATTCCCCCATCCTAATCGTATCCAAATCTTCCTGCACTTGACTCATCCCTCTTTTTCTTGGCCTGCCCTTACTCTTTTTCCCTATTGGCCTTCTGCGTAACACTAGATTTGTTATTCTCCCTTAGAGCCCGCCCAGTCTCTCCACTTGTCCAAGCCATCTCACTCTGCGCTTTCGCATTATTCGTTCTTTTCCTCCATCCCTCGTCGGTTCTCTTTCCTCCATATATAGCTCGAAACATTTTCCTTTTTTACCTTTTCAGTTTCTCTTCCTCCGTTCGGTTCAGCGTCCAAGTTTCGCATGTTCTTGTGGGTCTTATTACTGTTGTATAGGTTTTTCTGTTTTGTGCTTCTAGACACATAGTTAGACTTCATCAGTGCCTTCAGACTTTCATATTTTCGATTACCCTTAACTATCCTGGCCTGTATTTCGTTCTCTTCTTGTCCGCCCTCTTCGATTGTAACTGCTAGGTAGCAGAATTTCTAAACTCTTTCGAAAGTATGTTCTCTTCCATCACTGACTACCATTGTCATGTTTCCCTCTCCTGCCGATAGATCTTGCATTTGTCCCATCACCATATATTTTGACTCATTTTGATATATTTCCAAGCCGAACTTCTTCCCTTCTTTTTCTATTAATCTTATGGTTCTCTTTACCTCCTTGTGGTTCTTGCCAGTATAGTCAGAATATCTGCGAAGGCCAAGCATTGATGTTTATAGTTGTGTATTGTGCCATCAGTTCTCAGCTTGCTATTCCTTACTATCACCACCAGTATCAGATTGAAGAGAGTCGTTGACAGATGGTCTCCCTGCCTAAGACCTGTTCCAACCTCGAATTCTTGCGATACATCACCATTCCATACTATCTTATCTCTTATTTTTTCCATGGTCATTTTTGTCAAACTAATGAGTTTTTGGGTATTTCTAGTTGGTGAATTCCTTGATACATGTTTTTCCTAATTATTCTGTCATAGGCCTGCTTAAAGTCTATAAAGAGGGTGTGCACCTCAATTTTATATTCATAGCAAGTTACTTGGATTTCTTTTAAGGTAAATATTTGGTCTGCTGTAGATCTGTTGTGTCTAAACCATGCCTGGTACTCCCCTATGACTTCTTTTATTTAATAAATAGATTGAAATAATATCAATAATGCAAACCAATAATAAATGGAAAAACAACAATATGTCTAAAAAACGTAAGGCACCGATATGTGATAAGGAAATTTGCGATGGTACGTAACATAATACTGTAAACCATGAAAAAAACCTTGGAAAATGAAGTTAGCATCATCAGGAGGAGATGATTGAGTTACTGATTATGCAGTACGTGAAGTTAATCACACATCATCGAACGTTTAGTTTGAGCTCGACTGATGATGGCTTAAGGCTAGAAACCGGTCTAGAGAAAGTGTTTCTCAGGAGCCATGTTAGTCGTGGTGTGTAAGGCGTCATTTATGGACTTTTTCAAAAATTCTTATGAATGTTTCTATGTGAGAGTGAAAAAACTGACAAGGAATCAGCCCTCAGTCATGTCAGTTCGAGGCTGGGTAAGACCGGATGCCTTCTGAGAGGTTCTCGTCGTTGATCACTGGCCAGTCGGTAGGCTTCTCAAGATACTTAGGATTAAGCACAAAACCAAGGATTGATAGCTGATGACCTTGGTTACAAACCCACGTTAAGCTGTAGATCCATCGCTAAATAGCCTTCTCAGTTGCTGATGCGCCTCTAACCCTAAAACTTTATTTTACTTTTAAAGTGTTTCTGGAAACAGGGACGTTTTGGGGGCGGCTGAAGGAATGATCTATTTTTACATGCAGCATAAATTAATTTTTTAGTTTTTTGAACATTTTTAGCACGTTTTTTTGTAGCAGTTATACTTAAAATGATAATTAATAAATTCGGTTTATAACCAAAATTATATTCTATGCACGAATATCACGATATGCTCATTATTTCGAAGAAGATGCTACCAACTACATTAGAAATACACCAGACCGTTTTGAACGTGTTCGGAAAAACAGGTTAGAACGCTGCCAAGTTTTAATAAACACAAATATACATTTGATTTAGAACATTTAATCATTTCATCTCATTTAGAACATTTAGTTTTGATTAAATAAGTTATCATGTATTTATTAATGTGACGTGAATTGTTTAAAATATGTTATGGTATAAAAAATTAGTGCTAGTAATTTCAACTTTAATATTAAACGACATTAATGTGGAAGTTTCCCATTTTTTTTATAAAAAAACAAACTAAATTTATTCTGAAACGTATGTATTATTCCAAACGTATTAAAACTCTACAGGTCATGCCTATGGCATTTATATTTATCATATTTTACATATTACTAGTTATAACCATTGCATGGCAGATTCCCCCATTTAAATTCTTCTTCACCAATTTCTCTGCAACATAGTCTGGAATATCCTTCTTTATTCCTTTTTTTTGATTTCTATTCCTTTATCATGACTGATCATGACGGGTCCTTCCTTTTTCCTTTCAAATAACGCCTTAAGAGGAAAATGAAAAAAATTAATTTTTTATATATATATATATATATATATATATATATATATATATATATATATATATATATATATATATATATATATATATATATATATATTGAGAATAGAAGTAAACTGTTTTAACGTTTCATAGATGAATTAGTATTAGTTTGGACTCCTTTAACCATAAACTTGTTTTGATGCAAATTTTAGAGCAGTAAAATCACAACAATCAAACTAAAAAATGGTGGAGGTAGGAAAAAAACGTTACCGACTTTTTGAAATTCCGATCCCGCGACTCGAAAGCCAACTTCGGCCATGACTAAAAGATCGGTTGCGTTCAGCTGCATGCGTGAAAACTGTTCGCGAAATTTATCGACCGTTCTTATGAATAGCGCATATTTGCGGTCACGTTTGCCGCCGATCAATGGGCCTCGGATCCGGACTGTTTGAGGGGTGGCGAATCGACGGACAATATGTCGCGCAAAATATTGAGTATTGATTTGTCAGAGGTGTCAGTTTTAAAGGAAGTTGTATTTTTTATGCTACGCAGGTGGCATGTACTCGACGACGATTTATACAGGGCTGTACAAATATATATTAAAGATATCTTTTATTTAACGTTTATTTATTCATAAACATTTCATGTTTTATCCATGTATGCGATGAAGAGGACTCTTAAATATTACATAGCAGGGGTTTTTTGCATGTTTTAACCTTTGATGCGTCTGTTCTTGTGAGCAGGATCTTTTGTTGTGCACTAAGAAGTGTTAAATTCATCAAATCACAATCATTATTTTAAAATTACAGGTTCGAGAGAGGCTTTTGCAATAAGTAGTAGTCTCTCCTCTCGATAGATGGATGTAAACCTGGAAATAACTGTTCAGCATACAACACCATCCGTGAATCACAATCCATAAACATCTAAGGACTGTTAAATGCAGTAGTTGGCAACACATTAGAATTTATTGATATTATTTAATTCTATTTCACATTAAACTGATGGGTGATTTTATTAAGTGATTTCAGAGTGAAAATAACAAGCCTCATTGAGAAAGTGAAACGGTGTTTCGACGATGGCGCATAATATCTTCTTTCTAGACCTCTGTAGAATAACAATGTTGGAATTATTAGATGTGCCTTGTAGTACAATTCTAAAAGGCAAGATGAAATTAACAATGGTTTTCTAGAGAAATACTTGTTATCTAGGAATAGTTCTGATTGATGACCGATGAGCCAAAATGTGTCTTTTTACACGACAGTGAGACATCATTATTCATAACACGCCATTGTCTTAAGCAGTTCTGGACCATGTCAAGATTGGTATAAAGATTACTAAATGTCAATGTGAAATTATCAGTTAAGGAGGTGTGAGGAGGAGGTTTTTAGTGAATATTGCTTGAGAGATGTCTTGTTTTTGATAAATAGGCATATGCAGGAAGTGATAATAGATTGGCTCAGTCATACATCCTTGAGGAACACAGCAATATCTAAAATAAAAATTAGCGAATTCACAATATTGTCTAAGAACTGTCAATTTCGCAGGTAACATTTGAATAAAGTTTTATAATAGAAAATAAAGAATAATATTTAATCGTGAAATTATAATTATTTTAGACATATATATATATATATATATATATATATATATATATATATATATATATATATATATATATATATATATATATATATATATATATATATATATATTAAAAATTAACACACTATATAACATATCTTCAAAACAGATCTGCTTTCGACTTGTTTATCTTAATGCTTCTGTATACGTTTGCAGAAAATGTGACAAAGTAAACGGTTTAAAAAATTGGTGTATGAAGTCGACAATAAAAAGTACAAAATGCTTTTGTTGCAGCTGTTGGTGGAGGATGATTGTTAATCGACATTAACCTGCGATGAGGGTATAACTTTTGGCTCCTTTAACAGGGCATCACAAGAGGCATCGCTTTGAATAGTATCGAGCTAGAATTGAATAGAACCAGTAATTAAATTAAATTTTCTTTTTTAATCGGCCAAGATTTTATTTAAGTAGTTATGATGGATGTGGAAGGGTAGACATTTTTTTTCGTAACTGCCTGTAGCTGTCATTGAATGAGTTATAGTATGGAAGGTCCATATACTTGGAAAGTAAGTTAGCCATAATAACTAATAGAGGAACTTTGAGAACCCGTTATGTAACAGTGCAGTTATTAAAAAAGTCAGATATAGCGACACTCCACTAGCCGATTAGAATCCCTCCAGATTTATCGTTGCTAGAACATATTTAGGATAGCTTTGGTCGAACTCTTCAGCGATTGATTCGGTCGACAGTAATTTTAAATGAACTTGATGCATGTGTACAACGCGCCTGGGACACCTTTCCACAAGAAAACTCAGATCATTTAATTCAGTCTATGACTTGTAGAGTATTATAACAACCGTGATGGATATACTCATTATTAATTTTTTTGTCAACAAAATAAGATCAAACAATTTTGAGATCAAATATGAGTGAAATTTCATGATGTATCATTTATACTACCCACATGGTGTAAAGGAAAATTACAAAATTAATCCAATCAAAGATATGGTTTTCATAGTGCATAAAATATGCTTGTTGCGTTGATAGAATAAAGTCCTAATCTAAAAGTACTGATTTTGTAGAGTTGGTCGGCTGGGCGTAAAGGATCTTTCCACAAAAATCACACCTGTTATATCTTGTGTTAACTCTTTGCAAAGCCCCAAGAGCGACATATAATAAAATTGTTAATTATTCCCTTATTTGAGCTGAATTTTCGGTTAATAATATTCACATTTCGATATATTCAACATTTTTCAGTTGTCCAAAGCATTTTTTGCATCTACGCATTTTACGTTCATCATTTACCTTAGACATTATTTGATGTATATCAACTGCATTTTTCTTTAAATCCAAACAATAAAGAAGCACATATCAAAAAACCAATTTTTCCCCTTCTAATTTTAGACCGATTATTTGTAAATTTTATAAGTTAGTTTGCAAAAAGAATTTTGTAATAATTATTGCTGGATGATAATTATTGATGATTGTCGAATTATTCACTGTTTAATCTTTGACTGCATTCCTATGCCTCGCAATTGCTGATTGTTTGTAATATGGGATATTCCTAATTCCCCTGAAAGTTTTGTAGCGTTTACAAATTATCGACCGCTACTTGTAAGATCATTTTGGACGAATTATATTTGAAAGCGCACCTGTATCATTCAGGACAAGACCAGGACAATCTATCTTCAAATCTCGAGGTGAACGGACGTCTTCACGCCTTATCCTTCTGGCAGAGGTATGTAGATTAGCTGGCCAAGCCATGCTTAGGCTTATTTTTTATTATATTCTTGTAGAGAGTTTTATAACCTGGTAATTAGAGAATCCGGATACTTGGATACCCCAGTACTGGATAGACAAGCAGCAGGATAAAGGAAAAATAAGGCCTGATAATAATTTTTTAATATATTTTCGTGTTAAGTAAATGTTTCACGTTTCTTTTTATAAATTACCTACTTCTCTGACTACTATCAAGAAATAGACAATGCGCCGTTCGATCAGATGCATTATTGTTGATTTAACATATTTTAATTGATCTTATATGAATACTTTTAATTTAACATTATTTGCTTCGTATTGTTTAGGTAAATTTAATACCATCTAGAATTTAAAGTTACCCAGTACTAGTGACGAGCTCGTGTAAATTAGGAGAACTTGTTCAGTTTTTTTTTGGTTTTCCACAATAGGGTTAAGTGGATCACAGCCCCTAAACCTTCCTGTGTTTTTTTTACTGTTTTATTTTTTTACCTTTTTATGTAGTTTGTATTGTTTTTTTTTATTGTGCTTCATTTATCAAATGTATAAAATTAATTCAATAGTTTTTTTAAAGATAGACCCCTTCCCAGTTCCAGCTTCTCCTATTACATACCTTTAACGAACTATGTGGCGCCCTTTTGACGTGCCGCATCATCCCCTCCAGGACCTTTTCCCGGTGCCTCCGGCGAACGGCTGCCGTGGCTGTAGCCAAGATTTTTCAATTGGTTTTATCAAGAGAAAAATTTTGGTTACAGTTTTCTATGGCTTGTTCTAAATCATCATCGTCGAGAGATCTTAGATGACCCGGTCTTCTTTTATCTTTAAAACTCATGTCCCGTTACCCTAATGTTTTTAACCAGATCTGAGTGGTGTGGATTAATGCGACGCTTTCGTCCTCTACATCACAAATGTCATAAGCAGCGTAAGTCGCTTTTTGTTAAAAACTAAAAACAAATTCTAAAACGAAATCACTATTTCTCAGCAACACCATTTTAATATTACTGAACAAGGAATATTTATTTATTGGAGCAAAAACTTTCAAATCCGATTAAATCTCTGAGAAGTAAAGTATAATTCTACATATATAAACAAAGGAAAAACGCAAATAGTTTTGTTACACCATAGTGGTATTATGTAAATGATACAAACTTGTTAACAAGATGAAATAAACCCCCTTGTCCGACGCATCCACTCACCAACTACCTGTGTGCCTGTCGTACCATCGATGCCGCGAAAGAACTCTGCGGTTTTTGCAGACCTTCGACAAAGATCCATTTTGGAAGCGTCGAAAATCATAAAATCATAAAATTCAGGACGAAATTTATGGTTGAGGCCAGTTATAAAATAAAAACGTCATAAGGTAAAAACCCGTGATTTACTGTTATTTTTATCGTGCCCTATAAATTTATTCCATTACTGCTAATGCTTCGTTGCCATGTTGTGGTCTAATTAGATTGTCACCATACTAATTGTTAAGGTTATAATCTTGCTCAAAAATGTTTTATTAGTTAAATCTTTTGACGCTTTCCTCGTAGATTCTAGCGTTCATCTTTTTAATGACTTTTTCCCATTTTATATAATAGGTGGACAGTAAACATACGCCATCACAAGTCAGTGCGTTATTAATTATCATTGTACAAAAAAACATAGTTTTTCATAGCTTCATACAAGAAAAAGACATTTTGCGTGGAAGTTTAATAACCTTCTTTCATTTAAAGAAAACAGCTGCTGAAAAGTATAGATTGTTGGTTGAAGCTTATGGTGAACATGGTGAACAATCCAAAAATTTCTGAACATGGTTTAAATTCTTTAAAAGTTGTATATAATATAAAAGACAAGGAGCGTCCAGGGTACCCGATAAAGTTTGAGAATGCAGATTTACAGCATTATTGAATGAAGACTCAACTAATGCATTGAAACAATTGGCAGAGGCATTGACTGTTGCACAATCCACTATTTTCGAATGTCTACAGGCATTGGGAAAGATCCAAAATGGGTTACATATGTATTAAAGGAAACACATTGAAAGGCGAAAAATCACTCGTGAAATTTTGCATGCCAAACGAGTTGTGAAAGATAATATACGCAATAACAATGCGTAAAAAATCATGGATAGACCTAGGCCAGCCTTCAATATCGCTAGTGCGCAAGATACATGGAAAAAAAGCCTTGATGTGTATTTGGTGGGATAGTAGGGGATCTGTGTATTGCAAACCGCTGAAACCTGGTGTAACGGTGTCTGGCGATCGATACCGACAACGATTGATAAAATTGAAGCGAGCATTGAAGGAAAAATGACCAGAATACGCCCATAGACACGACAAAGTCATTTTTCAACATGATAAAGCTCGGGCCCATGTTGCAAAATGTTTAAAAAACTTTAAATAGCACATCCTAACCCACCCGCCGTATTCACCGGGTTTAGCTCCTTCGGACTACCACTTATTTCGATCGACACAGCATGGACTTTCAGAACGACACTTACGTGAAAATTTAGCTTGATGAATCGTTGGCCTCAAAAAACGAAAGGTTCTTTTAGCGCGGAATCCATAGTTTAACAGAAAGATGGGAAAAAGTAATAGCTAACGATGACTAAAACTTTGATTATTAAGGTAATTTATTTTCTTATGGAAATAAATGCTAAAATTTAGCGAAAAAATCGACATATTAACCGAAACACCTATTAAGTACATATTCGAAAAGTTGTTTCGAAAAGTTGGAAGGGATTTTTAAGAGAAAGAGAAACGCAAATAGTTTAAATAAATATTCATTTAATATATTGTGTAATTACCATTATTGTTAACTTTTGCCGTTGTAGCGGGTCCATAATACTTTTTTGCCAAAAATTAGTGTCTTTATTGCCAAAACATTCCAACATGTTGTTTGTTTGTTTTGCTTGTTTTTCCATCTTAAAACATTTCCCATTTGAACTATTTTGGAGAGAGCGGAATATATGGTAGTCCGATGTCCAATGAGTAAGGTGGACGGCGCGAAACATCTTAATTGAAATTCTTTCGTCATACTTTGCTACGTTGCATGTTTTTGAATATACCTTTAATTGCACTTTTTATCATCTTTTTATGATCCTAGAAATGAGTCTATCCAGCTGATTTCGTTAGAGAGTAACTGATAGAAAATTTTTACAACCTCTCCGGGCAACATATATATTGTTTTTTTTTAATAATAGTTTATTGATCGGTTCTTTGACGATTGAACCTACTGCTTAGTTGGCTTCGAACTTCGTCATCGTCTACCGATTAATCACTATCATAACCAACCCATGGTAGGTGCTTGACAATTAACATTTCAATAATTCTATTGAAACCTTCGGTGTGTAACACTAAACTCGGAGTGCACTAAGCACCAAATCACTTTTTTAAACTTCTCGACGAACGTTTCGCTATCCATGTTAGCATCATCAGGAGATGATTTAGTGTAATTCTAAAACTAACCTATGTTCTATTGATATGATAATGAAGCGTATAAAAATCATGAACCGCGAATTGAATACTTTCATACGCATCAATTTAACAATGAGAGTTTGGATAAAAATGCAAATGATAGCATTCAAATAGAAATATAGAACCGGGATAAAGGACCTATTCCTCAGTCAGCTTTTTCAATTATTAATGTAAGGCTCAGTGAATGTCACGGTTCATGATTTGTACACGTTTCGGTAGATAGGGTTATAATATAAACAGAACATAATTTAGTTTTAGAATTAAATTAAATCTTCTTCTGATGATGCTAACATCGTTAGCGAAACGTGCGTCGAGAAGTTTAAAAAAGTGATTTGGTGTTTAGTGAGTTGGATATCAGTTTCGCATATGTAGAGAGCCAAGTAAAACATAGTCATTAGACTAACGTAAAAAACAGAAGTTAGAATTGGTCTTATAATGGTTCTATAAAGTAACAAAAAAAGGCGGGGGGAGACGATCATACGTTTTGTTGTCTTCAACAATTCTTTGATTAACTCCCCCTCCGTTTCTCACAATGTTGGTTTCCAAAGTAATTCCAAGTAATTTAATTTCGTTACAGTTCACCAATGCGTCAAGAGTATAACAAAGGTATTTGCGATTTTAAAGTAGTTATTTATTAGTATAATGTTTAAATTTTGGAATAATTTCTATGCTTCGCAAATGGCAGATAAGGGAAGTGTAGGATATTCCTAATTTCGCGACTTATTTCACGCAATTTAACGCTTAAAAACCGTCTTCTGAATATTTTGCAGAATCACTTTAAAATTGAATAAGGAATGTTACAATAAGAGCGCAATATTTGAATTGCCCGCCATTTTGGCTGTCAGTTCAATAGGTTAAGAATTGTGAAAGGTCGATAAGAGACAGATAGGAGATAATAAACATGGAGCACTACACGATACAGCAACGCGTCCTTATTGTTAAACATTACTATCAAAATGGTGAACGTTTGGCTGCTATGATTCATAAAGTCTGTCCGATTTTCGATAGAAATAATATTCCAAATTTATCAGCTGTGAAAAGAACAATTGAAAAATTCGAAAGTACTGGTTCAGTTATTAATATGAAACACACGACACGAGCTTGGCGGGCGAGAGTCTAGAGTCCACAAGAATTGGCCATTTTAACAGACACTCTTCACCGTATTCTCACTAAAGATTTGCATCCAACTGACTCAACAACTTCTGACAACAAATCATGCACAGCGAAGAGAGTGTCATCTTCAATATTGGTGACCTCAGTTGGCTGCCACGATCTTGGAATTTAACACTTATGAACTTTTTTTGTGGGTCTTCTGAAGTCTCAGGACCACACAACAAGACCACAACCACCCAAGCACTGAGGGCCGAAACTGAATGCTTCTTCAACGAAATACCGCCACATTTGTGCAAAACAGTTATTGAAAATTTTGCCAGAAGAGTACGGGTGTGTCACCAAAGCTTGGCGGCCATTTACTAGATATGTTGTTCGATCCATAATTTTCAAATATCTATATTATAAATCAATAAATATTCCAATAGTTTGTTACAGAAAACCATATTTTATTCAAAATTTACATCTTGCGCTCTTATTGAAACATCCTTTAGGCTATAATTATTTAATTATAAACAAAGGAAGAACGAAAATACTTTGATTACACGATAATAAAACTAACAAGTCAACAAACCTCCTTTAAAGCCTATATCAGTTTATTTTCTGTTATTTCTGTCGGTACAAAACAGTGTGGCAATTTTATCACAACATATAAGGGAACGTCACTTAATGCTACGAAGGTAGTCTAAAAAGTTTTCAGTCTCCACATGAAGATGGCATTACTCGTCAAAAATATTCTGGTGATAACCTCGAAAATTTCAGCCATATTAAATGCTCAGATATTGTTTAACAGTTATTTATGTCAGTCGATGTTGGTGCTTCTATAAAAATGGAAAAAATCGAATATCAAGCCGTCATTAAATTTTTGCATTTAAAAGGCAATAAGCCTATGCAAATTAAAACCGATATGGGTGCTGTGGATGGAATGGGATGGGTGCTTTGCACCATCATTTGCCATCGTGAAATTTTCGGCAGCTGAATTTATACGTGGTTTTACCAGCGTTAAACGTTGAACGTTCGGGTCGGCCAAAAATTGTAACTATTATCGATAACATTGAAAAAGTTAACCAAATGCCGCTAGACGACCGTTGAATTAAGGTTAGAGAGATAGCAGAGGCTGTGAGCATCTCGGAACATTATCAATCGCGTCAACCATGTCAATCGCATCTCTAACCACGCATTTTATGCCGCTCATAACCAATAACGCATTCGAATAAACATTTCTGAAGCCCTGTTATTGCAGTTTAAGCGAAATAAGTCGGAGTTTTAGCATCGATTAATAACTGCAGATAAAACTCTGATACACCACTACACTCCTGAAGCCACGGCATAGTCAAAACAATGAACTGCAAAGGGCGAATCGACTTCGAAAAAGGAGAAGACTATTTCATCGGAAACGTGATGGCGACTGTTTTTATCGGGGATAGTCATGGCGCTTTATTTATCGTCCATCTTGAAAATGAAAAAACAATAACATGCTCATACTACGCATAATTATTTGATAAGCTGAAAAATGGCCCGATTTAAAAAAAAACAAGGAAGTTTTGTTCCACCAACACAAATCACCGTTTTGAAATTTTGTTCGACCAACACACTTCAGTGGTCGCCATGGTAAAAATTCACGAATTTAGAATTCGAATTGATTGATAATTCACCATACTCACCAGATCTGGCCCCCAGCGACTTTTTTCTCTTTTCTAGGTTCAAAGTTTCGCTCGCAGAAAAGAAAGTTTTATTAAAAAAGAAAGCCACCACATTCGTAAACGACTATTTTGCAGAATAAGATGCCAAATATTAATTTCTATAGATAAAGTAAAGATAGGAAGTAAATATATTTTTTGTATATATCAACAATACTTATATTGACACTCCTTCAGAGCTCGTTGCACATTTTGTCGCTCTACAAATTCGAGTTTCGTTAATTCCTCTATGGTCTCTTCTAGTTTTTCTTTGTCTGTAGTTTTAATTATTTTCGAATCTGAGACAAATTCTTCGCTGATGGAGCAGGAGGTGTAGCCATGCGCGTAGAAACAATTCTTGGGGTCCTGTATAGAGTGGGTACAGTTGCAATGCGAGGGGGGCTAATAGGAATTTGGATTTTCAATTGATTGGAATTTTAATAAACAATTACCATCACACGGCAAACCTCACTCATGTATATATACCTTTTCATAATTTATAGAAATTAGTATACTTTATTTTTTCGTATTCGTTTTGAAAACGGGAGGAGAATACTTCCCGAAACGTTAAAAGTTTGTATATTTTTTAAAACATTTTTTATATTTTTAAAATTTTCTTCGTTAGGTAAATTTATTACAAAAATGAGTCACTGAGAAATTTGTCTCCGTTTGGTTTTTTGTTTTTACGCAGTGATTCTTTATGTACATAAGAACAGATATTCTGATATTTTTAGAGTTTTAGATCGTGGCGAAAAACCCAAATAAAGAAAAAAATATAATAGGATGTAGGGCAACAGGACTGCTTACTGGTAGATTACGACTATAAGGTTATCGAGGACGTTGATTCAAACTGCTAACTCCCATGTGCGGTACTCTGCGACGAGGTTTACTAGGGACATCACATGGATAAATAGAGTCCGCCATTTTAGTTGTGTTTTTTTTAATTTTCTATTAAAAAACTATTACCAAAAATACACTAAAACTTCTCAATTGATTGTCAATGTAAGTATCGTTGACACAAAAGACGCCAGATACTATTTGAACGGATTAAAGAGATGGGCGCATCGCTGGAAAACATGTATGGAATTTCAAGGAGATCATGTTGAGAAATAAAACTAAATTTAATATCAAAATAGTTGTTCCAATATTAGGCTAAAAACTTTTCAGACTTCCCTCGTATATCAGAAAAACACGTAGATTTTGCGTTACTATTCCACTAATTTTTGGGCATTGACGTGTAAAAATAAAAATATTCTGTTTTATATCTTAATCATTTGTGGACGTTAATACTGTTTTAGATCAGTCTCCATCTTTAATGCCTTAATTGCTTTCCTTCGGCATTTAAACAACTAAAATGCTTCGAATTTATTTATTTTGACATCTGCATTAAGTTTGTTTGTCAATCAATAACTGACGCGAAAATCTTTTACCCGATTCTAGAAGAATTATCCCTATTTAAAACACGAAAGAACATTCTTTAACTAAGGTGTCAAGCAAAACTTTTTCTTCGCACAACAATATTAACCGAATATTAACTATTTTCCACCCTCCGGAGGTAACCTTGTCATTCCCAACAAACGAAATAACGGATGAATAGGTGTCCTGTCACGGTGGATAGGTAAGTTTGGCAACGTCGTCCATTGTTATTCATAACAGCTATTGACTCCCGTAGTGGTCAATAGAATGCCAATAGTAATTTAATTTTTGGCGGCTCCTTTTTGTAAAGACTCGCCGAATATTTTTGAATATCGTCAAGGATTTTCTGGGTGATTTATCGATTTTGACGCCGTTTGTGGTCTCCCTCTGGGGGAATGAATTCGAGTGCTGAATCGTCGTCGATTATGATCCTGATTGAAGAGGATCGATACAGATTTCAAAATGTGAAGGGCTAGTTGGTTGAACTTTTAAAAATTTCCTTATCATTATGAAAATTATCTCCTATGAAATAAAATTATGAAATGTTATCCAATATCATTTTCTGATGCAAACTAAAGATAAAAGGAGTTAATTTACAGTTTTCATTATGCAGGGCGCGTCACTCGAAGTCACATCAATTAAAAATGCTTTAGTTTCGTCAATTATGAATATTTGTATTTAACATTTTTAGACAATGTTGAAAATACATTAAACTTCATGAAAACTATCTTACTGTTCAATATAGCCGCCTTTGGCGCGGATGATGCCATCAAGTCTTCCTATGAATGCATCGCACACTGCACGAATATGAGTTAGTGGAATTAGTTGCCATTCCCGACGAAGCGTTGACTTCAAAGTGTTCAAAGTCTCATAATTTTTTAATTGACATTTTAGCCTCCAATGGATCATATGGAGAAGTCCATTAGATTCAAGTCTGGTGAGTACAGAGGCCATTATTGCCAAAAAATTATCTGAGGAAAGAGATTTTATTAAAATTGTTGTTTCAAATTAGATTTATGGGATGGTGCCCAGTTCTGTAGATATGTTCAACGGTTGGAACCAAGTTGTTTGTGTGTCCAGAGATCAATGCATCATTTTACACCTTTTGTGGGTATACTTGCTGGTTTACCCTAACGCTCTGATAGACGAAAACGGGCGGAGAGAGACCATTTGCAGTTACAGCAGCCTAAACCATCGCAAAAGCAGGAGTTTGCGTAAAAGCATTTCTTTCATGCCAAGAAAACAAAATTTTCGACAAAGGGTTTTTCATCAGACATTCAGACGATCATAGATGATCGCAATTCGGCGACCAACAATTAATCTTTCTTCTATTTGTTGTTGAGTTTGCATATTGTCTTCTTACGACAATGCTTGCAATTTGGCATTTTCAATTTTTTTCCGGTGACTTAGTTCATTGTCTTTCAATTCTAAATCACCACTTTTGAATATACTAAACAAACTCTCACAAGCGTCTTTCATTTTGACATTGTTACCATTAGTTTTCACAAGTATACGATGGCTTTCACTCGCATTTTTCTTTTGATTAAATAAGAAAATCAGTAGGCGCAGTAAATGCTCTTCATTTAGCTGTAAACTCGACATATTTACCACACCAAAAAAATATTATGTTAGCTCGAAGTCATTTAAATATCAATGACGTTTCGAAAGATACTGTCGTATCAACAAACTGATATAAGAGATTAGATTGTGAACCGACTATTGTTTCAAGCGGCATCTGTTAAAAGTAAAAATCCACAAATCCGGGCAGCGATAACATTTCTGTACTGAAAACTATTGCCCCACTCTCTGTATTCACCAGATTTGGTCCCAAAACACCATCAAGGTGGTCATAAAACATCCGCAACATCACCAGAAATGGTTCAAAAGGTAAGGGCACGAATTGAAAGAAATCCAGGTCAGAGTGCTACAAAATTGGCTAAACAGGTGAACGTGTCCGACTCAAGCGTACCCCGCATACTGAAATATGAACTTAAGTTGAAGATTTAACACCAGCGCAAAAGGCAACAAGACTTTAACGATCAAAGGCATTGAAAAGCATGCACGCAAGTGGCGATCTCGAATATTTGGTGCTTTGTGATGAGAAAATGTTCACTGTTCAGCGATGTGTAATCAAACAAAACGATTGTGTGTGATTGAAGGGCAAGTCTAGAGACAATTTGGGCAACCGAGTGATGTGATGTGATCTGTGATGATTTGGGCTGCTGTATGTGCAAATGGTCGCTCTCCGCTTGTTTTCATCTATCAGGGCGTTAAGGTAAACCAGCAAATATACCAACAAAAGGTGTTAAACGATGCGTTGATCTCTGGAGATACCAACAACTTGGTTCCAACCGTTGGACATTTCTACAAGATTCGGCACTATTCCATAAAGCTAATTTGAAACAATAATTTTAATAAAATCTCGTCCTACAGTTAATGCAACAATGGCCTCGACAATCTCTTAAAGATAAAAAAACCTGGTAGAAACACACATCATCAAACCTACCATAATGCTTCAACAAATTTCTTTTTAAACAAATGGTTGTAACTAGTAACATTTTTTAAATCGGATATTTAAGATTAACCCACTATGTTTATCTCACTGTAATATGGTAGATAATTCACTTTTTGTTACAATCTTATACAGGAAGAATCTAAAGAGTAATGATACAATCACATCAAGCGTTCTCTTTTATTTTTTGCTGTGAGTTAATGGAGACCCACTAACCCCCTGTTGAATTTTCCTTAGCTTGTCTAAATGTTTATAAATAGCTTGTGGTATAAATCTGCGTTTCTAAAGGTTGCAAAAAATTCAACACTTGACTAAACTGGATTTAATTTATTAGTTTTTATGTACTGAATTAAATCAGAACTAAATCCGTGTAGTAAGGATTAAATCAGAAAAAACCTACCGTTCAAAAGGTTTTTTCCATGAAAATCGATAGTTTGTTAATAATTTTTTTATACAAGGTGTCCCATAAGAAAATTTCAATTCAATTCAATTGCAAATTCAAATGCAAATATTCATTCGCTCAATGCGTAAACGCAAGTACTGTGCTGGGCGTAGGGTGCATGTCAATCGATAGATCCGCGTTTAGGAATTTTATCAGTATGGAGCGTTTCTCGGGAATCCAACGTGCCTTTTGAGTGCGAGAATTTTATAAAAACAATGATTCGGCGACTTTAGCGCAGAGAAAGAATTTGCAGTCATCGTGGTTTACATTAACGTGGTAGTATTAAAGATGCACCAAGTATTCTTCTAATCAGAAAGTGGATTGAGAAGTTTGAAAAAACTGGTTCAACTATGGAAGAAATATCATTACGAAGTGACGAAAATGTGGAAATGATAAATCAGCCTATTCGTGACAATCCGGGCCTTTCCGTTCGTAAGCGAGCGAATGCTTTAAATATGCCTCGATTATTATTGCACCGCATTCTGGACAAGGACATAAAACTGCATCCATATAAAATTCAACTTGAGCAACAGTTAAAGCCCCAAGGTGCCGGTCAGAGGCTTTAATTCGTTGACCAGGTAACTGAGCGTTTTGTAACATTCAACAACATATTGTTTTCAGATGAGGTTCATTTTCATCTCAACGGTCACGTAATTAAGCAAAAGTGTCGTTACTGGAGTGCCGGGAATCCGAAACACAAGTATTAAGAACCCCTACATTCGCCTAAAGTCATTGTATGGGCTGCAATGTCAGCGCGAGGAATAATCGGCCCCTACTTTTATGAAGACGTCAGTTACCAACAATTCAGGGCGTTATGTGGAAATGTTGAACAATTTTTTGGTACCTGAACTGTAAAAATTTACTGGTTATAATCAAAGAACATCACAAACTTCCAACACGTCTCTGCCACGAGTTCGTGAAATTTTCTTAAACAAATTGATCTAGAGGATTGTGATTTGAGCCCTATGGACTTTTTCTTGTGGGGCTATCTAAAATCGAAAATTTACATCGATAAACCGTTTTTTTTTTGGTGCAGTTAGGCGAAAATATCCGACATAAAATGGCAGCTATATCTGAGATTATGTTCCGAACCGTCATGAAGAATTATGGCGTTCGTTTAGATGAGTACCGTGGGCGTGAAGATTTACATTTGGATAACATTATTTTTAAAAAATAATTTTCTAAAATGTATATTTCAACAATTAACAAAGGTTTTTTTGATGAACGTCTTTTTTTTATTTATATCGTCATATCAAAAAGAAACTTTTTTTTGGGACATCTTGTATATAAAATAAACCTTAAAAAACCTCAAAAAATATTCAGATTTTACTTTAATTATTATTTGGCTTAGTTGAAAACAATTTGTGTTTTATGTTGTTATAACGTCATAATCAAGCAAAAAGATCCATATTAACCAGATATAAAGAACACATTGTCCAGTTGTGCACGTTGTCCAGCATGCAATCCAACATAATCACAATATAGACATTAGTAATTTAAGAGTAATTTTGTTAAAAGTGTTAAAAGAGTACTTTAGTTTTAAAATTAGATTAAATAATCTCCTGATGATGTCAACATGGTTAGCGAAACGTGCGTCTAGAACTTTAAAAAAGTGTTTCGGTGTTTAGTGGTAAATCTCTTTGAGTTTAGTGTGTCACATCGAAGGTTCCAATAGAAAAATTGAAAATAAAGTACATTGAGAAAATAGGTTTCTTCAGATCCTTTTTTTTCCCATACGGTATATACCATACGTTACTCTAAAATATATAGGTTGTAACGGAAATAACTATTCTAAATTTAATCAACAATTCTTCACATCATTTAAAAGAAAAGAGTTCCTTATAACAAGGGTCAAAAAGTTATTAAAGCACCAAACAAAAAGCTATGATAAGAATTATCATTTGAAACAAAAATGTGTAAACGCATATTTATTAATAACGAATAAACTACAAATAAACTGATGAATAATTGTAAAAAAATATTTGAAAGTTCAGAATCAACAATACAGCCAGCCAAAAATAAAATTAAAAGTGGCAATAGTATTGACTAATAAATAATAGATAAGTGTGAATGACAAAAATAATTTCTGTGTAAGTATTTAAATTCAATTTAAAACAAAAATTGTATTCTTTACGTGAATATAACGATATGCCTCTTATTTGCGAAGAAGCAGATTAGAAAATGTACCAGGAATTTTCCAACGTATTCGGGAAAATAGGTTTAGAAAAGTGCCTTAGATAGGTTCAAATGATGGATATTTTGAACATTTAATTTACTAAAACAATTGATCATGTGTTTTTAATGTGACGTGAATATTTAAAACATTATGTGTTTTGGTATGTAAAATTAGTGGTAGTAATTTCAACTTTTATATCAAACGATATTAATGTGTAAATCTTCCCTTTTTTTTGTAAAAATAAACCGAATTTATACCGAAACATATGGAATAAATGAACATAAATGGAATAAATGAACATAATGATGAAAAAACAGTGAAGTAAAATGCTGAAATTTCCTAACTAAATTTAAGGAAAATAAAATATGTTTCGCGGAGATTTTGGATCTATGTTTTAAGAAAACTTTTTCTTCAAAATAATGTAAAGGAATCGTTGGTTAAATTGACGAAAGTTCTTCCTCATAGATCCTGTATAAGACGTATTTAAAAATATAAAAAACTATAAACTATAAAACATACTGTAAATAATGTAAAATCCGTGAAAAAATATGTCTCTTGCGCATTAAAATCATAGTTAGTTCCCGAATCATTAATTATCCTCTCAGGTAGTAATTCATCATTGTATTAAACTAATTTAGACGGTGGTCTCTCCTATTCAACATTATCTCATTCGCCATTCTGTTCGGCGCTAGCCCAGCATCACATCCCCACTGCCCTCTCACCCTTCCTTCGCTAACATTCCCGCTCATCCAAATTCCATTCATTGTCCATTTCTCGTTTTGTTTTCCATGTTTATCGGCCGGTCTACACGCCTCTGAAATGCAAACCGCCACATCGCCGAGACCCTTGTTAAACATATATCCGAAACAGCGGCTATTTTGGTGCCCCTCACGGCCAAAACAGAGTAAAACGAATGAGCAGCGCCCCGCAATCACTCTTTCTCTCTCGTGTTTTCATTCTCTTACCACCTTCTTCTTCGTCTCGTTTACCTGTGTCCGTGGTTCTCGCCAGGACGTGCCACAAATCGCTTTATCGCTGTTGGACATCGTGGCAACTTAAAGAGGGGGGTACAGTGGTGTAGTCAATGCTTCGAAATTTTCCAGTTCAATAAATGATGCTTGTAAAATTTGAGGTGTATACAGGGTATAAGGGAAAATACATTCGTAAATTTTGTACAAATGATTTCGTACGAATGAATATTTACATCATTTTGAACAAGAAATTTGCTTTAAACACGTACACAAAATACAACAATGTCCACGGAAAACAGGTCAGAACCTTCTGAAATTTTCTTAACAATTGGCAACACCGCAACGTCGTATTTATTTCGTCTGAGCGGAACCCAGTTTTTATTTCATTAGCCTCTTAAGGTATTACGTAAAAATCAAATGTAATATTTTATTCCTATTCATATCACATTGAGAAATGGGATTAAATTAACTGTTTAAAATGTCCACCATCCCATTCCTCGTGAAAAAAGCTTCGTCGGTTGATAAAATATTGAATAAACCATTCACGATGTTTTGCCTAAGTGAGTGAATCAACAAAAGTGTGTTTGTAGCTTTTGTATGTGATAAGAGTAGAATAATCGCTCTTTTAGTGTACTATGTATATTCCAGTGCGAAACTCTGGTAGAATTCTTCCCAACAGGATGTAACATTTGTTTTTCGGCTTTGGGAACTTATAATTAATGAAATTGTTGAGGCTGGTCGAGTTTTAATAATTTGTTAAGACCGGGTTTCAATTTCTTTATCAGTCGCAAATCGCCACGCTTAATGATGTGCAGTATGTTTCTTTTCTTGGGCAATTAATTAGCTACAGCACTGAATCCAGAGAATACGATGAAGGAAATGAAATAAAAAATATCTGTACCATTGCCCACAATCCAGGGTATTGATGAGCTGGTATTGATTTTTGAAGCCTAAACTCTTGGTATTCATTTTTGAATGTTTACCTTTAATTCTTCGATAGTTGTGAGGTCCACGAGTTCATCTTCAAAATTTGACGATTCTGCTGAATCTGCATTTGCGAAAGAATCTAAAACACAACTCGGTTCAGTTATGTTTAAAATATCCTGCAATAGCTCAGTAAAATCAACATGAAAAACTTCAACTATTGGCAGTAAGTAGGTAGGATATAATCAGGTTTTCGGGCAGCTTTTCATCTCTGTTTTCAAAGGAGTCCAGTACTGAGTCAAATAGATTGAAAAAACGATTCCGACAAATACCTTTTGAGAGCCAACGAACTTCTATGTGTGGCAATAATAAATTGTAATCTTCATCATTTTCAGAAACTTCAGGCTTTCAGAAACTTGATCATATATTTGCCGACCTGGAAGCGGCCTTGCTGGGTATCGGTGTAGTAAGTAAATATGCTTAGCCTCTTCGGAATTTTAGTAAGCTGCTTCGTAAATTAGAAGCATATCGTGATATTCACGTACAGAACACGAATTAATTACACGAACTGACTACATAAAAATAATAATTAATTATCACTGTTTACCGTTTGGTTGGCGACGTTGTCACATCAATGTTGGCTATTGTATGGCGTGGTTCTTAATTTTTAAAAAACTATTTTAACAATGTTCATTAGTTTATTTGTAAACTAATAACCTATTATATTAATGTTTGTCGAATAAGCTTATACACATATTTGCTTATAATGCTAATTCTTATAATAGTTTTTTGATTGGTGATTTAATAAATTTGCATTTTTTTTTCGCAGAAACCCTTAGGTTTTTGATCCTTGTTATGAGGAAATTTATTCTTTGAAATTATAGAAACAATCGTTGGTTAAATTTACGAAAGTACTTTCCTTTGCACCTTTATTATCGTTAATATTATTTTAATACTTTTGCATATTTTAATTGGCAATCGTTAAGATAGAACTCAAAACAATAGCAATGTTAATTCATAAATTCGCGATCATAATTGAAGCACAACAAAAATATAATAATTGTTCTTCAAACATTAAGTAATAATTCAAAAATATTCTGTAGAGTGTTGGTAAAATAATAAGCAATATTCAATAGTTCTGTTTATATGACTATATAATTATTTAAACAGATGTAATTGTCAGACAGATATAATTAACTTATCTAATAAAAGAATGGTATGATCAATATAATTCATTGGTAAAATGCCGAAAGTCCCTGAAAAAATAATTTAACGAAACCATATCAATAAAACTTCACTTCTAATACCATTTGTTTAATTTTTACAGTTTGGAGGATATGGTATGTGAGAAATTCATCTTAACTATTTAAAACATAATTAAGAAATCGTTAATTTTTTTGAGAATCAAACTTAATACATTATCCTATTCAGAAAAGTGGACACTGTGGAATAACCATTCATTCGTGAACTCAAGCACCACTATTAACACATATTTTGCTCGAAAGATACTCGATCATCCGCCTCGTCGAATTTGGCTCTCAAAAATTAATTGTAGATGATAGAAACAAGTTTTTAAAGGACATTAAACATAAAAACTTAATTGGATTTCCACTCACACAAAATTGCCTTAAAATTATTAGACGCATGTTTCGGCAATCAAGTTTCGGCAAGCATCATCAGGAGACGGTTAAAATTTAGTTTTGATTTTTCAACTCACACCGGCTCGCAGTGAAATTACTCGATACGTATTTAGCTAACCTAAGCTAAGCTAACCTTAGCTAAGTTAACATCATAAAGCATTATAAGATTAATACTAAGTTGTGCGATTTCGTGTAAATTTCAATGTGATTTGGAGCGAATATCCGAAATTAATTTTATCAACAAAAAATACATTAAACATATTTATTTATAAAAAGATTTAATTTGTAAGATCGGGGGAGTCTTTTCAAAATGACTAGTGCAATCCCGTCGAAATGGCGTAAAACACAAATACTTTTTAGTATTGCAGGAACTTTAGAGAACGTTAGAAACTTTATTGAAATGCTCAGGCTATTTTGTTTAATGATTCTGTGGAATTTTGATTAAAGGTAGCGGCGATAATGGGTATTTTATAAAAATACTTAAAGCTATACTCATAGAACATTATGATTGTACGTATTAAAGTTGTAATCACAGAAAATTATGATTTGACAAAACATTGGTGAAGAAGATGTTTTAAAACGCATGGTTTCTTCTCAAAGAATGATCAAAATGTTTGAATAAGATGAAACTTTCTTTAAGATGGTCTTTCAAATTGAGCGGTTTTTTAATACTGGAATAAAACACAGAAATTTCAAAAAGCTTTTTATTGATAACTGATACTGGTGTATGACATTTTAACACGAAAGCAGCTCTTGCAGCTACACAGACGTCACTCTTTTGTCAACATTTTGGCTTAACTGTGACTCTATCTCATCAATGACTCGAAGAATTTTATCCTTTAGTTCAGGAATCGATTATAGATTGTTCTTATAAACACAGCTGTTCACGTGATCCCAAAGAAAATAGTACAACTGTGTCGAACCACATGGTCTTGGTGGCTAATTAACGTTACCGTTTAGTAAAATAACTGGTTTAGGATTTTTTTTTCAATAATTCAATTGTTTCATTAGCAGAGTGAGGTATAGCGTCATCCTGTTGGAACCATATATCCTCCAGATCAATATTATTCAATTGAGCCCACAAAAATCCAGTTATCATCTCACGATATCGAACACCATTCACAGCTTCACCAGCAGCATTCTGAAAGAAATATGGCCCAATTACACCTCCTGGCCATAATATACACCAAACAGTGACTCGTTTAGGATGTATAGGTTTCTCATGAATCATTCGTGGATTTTACTCACCCCAAATACTGCAATTTTGTTTATTAACATGTACATTTATTAACATTTATAATAATTTCAAAATATGTTTCATCTGAATAGATAATATTTTGAAAAAATCATCTGTTTATTTATCTATTTTATTTGAACCTTATATGCCTTCAGAGTTTAAACTAATATGAACTAATGAGAATTTTTGTGTCGTAAGCAAAACTTTCATGTACCAAATCAATATGCTCTTGTGAACGACCACTACGACTATATATTACTCTTCTTTTATGTTCTACCGAATCCGTTTATCGACATTTTTGAATAATTTAATTAATAGTGCTTTCAAATGGACGATGGTGCAAACCGTAAATATCACGTAATTTTCTAAAAATATTTTTTACTATCACCCATTTTCGTAAAAGAATTCAACAATTTTAACGCGTTGTTGTATTGTGTACGTACAATTTTTATAAATGTCATACATTACACTTTTGAAATGAAACTTGACCTAGGCAAATTCACAACGCCATCGGTGTTTTATTCGGGAATTAAATAAACCGCTCAATTTGAAAGACCCGTTATGAAATACCAATGTACAGCATATAAATTGTTTGTAAGCGTGGTAGCGTTGGCCAATATTTTCTGGAGGAAAATATAAACGTCACAATAAACTCGATATATCAAAATGACAAGCAATTTGTTTTGAGAATAATTAACAGACGGATAGGGTAGTGTCGACTAGATAGAACAATCGATCACAAGATCGTAGCATCAATGGCTGTTTTCCCCTGTCATATTTTTACATTTTCGAATGGCAGTTAGGATTATTATTTAGTAATATTACATTATTTTTCCTGCATATCGGTTATCTTGTCTGCCTTCTGAATGGTCAAAGATTCGAATTTGCAACATTTCAAAGCATGTTAAAAGTAGGGATAAGTTAAAGTTAGCTCAATTTAATCAAAATTAATGGAATTTATCAAGCTTTTTCAATCGAAATAAGCAATTTTACGTTTTCAATATTCTGCAAACAATTTTACCATGTAACGCATCTCTTGTATTAAAAATTCTGGAATAATTTCACGAGGAAATAGTCCCCTTTTACTTTCTTGTGGTAATGATAACTATGATATATTCTCTCTGTTCCAAAATAAATAACTCTATTTTAATAACAATAGTGGCGCCATCTGGTCATGGGAGACTGATTTATAAAGGGTTAACTAGGGAAATACTACAAAAGTTTAAAATCGCTTATAGAGATAAGTTTTAATAATAAATATAAGATCGAACAGATTTTACCACTAAACACCAAATCACTTTTTTTTAACTTCTCAACGGACGTTTCGCTAACCATGTTATAATCATCAGGAAATAATTTAATCTAAATACTTTGATCTTGTTGTAATTGTGCCACTAATCTTTAGTGGTAAATCCTTTTGAGTTTAGTGTTTCACAACTAATGTTCCAATAGAAGAAATGAACAAATATAAGGTATTCAGTATCAATGATTCAATTCATGATACAAAAAACATCGAGTCAATTCATTGAATGGCTGACCGAAGAAAATGTCGAAAAGGTGCATGCTTTTGTGAATATTTCGAAACATTCTTAAATATGGTTCCTGTCAATTGAACTTGGAATACCTAAGACAATAATCCTCATAAATTTTCTAATTGTTCATCAATAGTCACTGATTTTTTTTTTACAAAAAATCAGTTTTTTTCGCTTTCACATTCAACAACCCCCATATTTACCTGATTTAGCCTCCATGAGAACACTTTTATTCCCTAATTTTCATTTAGTGATGAAAAGCTGATATAAAAAATTAAAAAAATAATTCATGCCCTTTTTGAACGCGCAAGTCGTTGTATTTCTATTAAGGAAGAACATTTCAAATAAATAAAATAATTTTTGTCAAAATTTCTTAACTCTTTGATTTTTTAAAAGATATTCCTGTAATTTTTGAGCATAGTGTGTATATGCAGGTTATATTTCCATTTTGAATGAATTATTATGTAATACAATACGAACAGCTTTAATGTTAATTTCGATACCCAGGAATGAACAATAATTCTCACTGTTGATGATTCGTTGTGCCACCACTGTCCCATTTTCGGCCGGTACTCATTCAGAATCGGCGGTGCACCCCGACGTACCAGCCGAACTGTTCGTTTTTTTTCAGTTGTTTTAGTCGACCGCCCGGTTATTTGCATTTAACATTTGTTAGTTTTAGTCTAATCGGGTCAGAAAATCAGTGGGTATTTTTTCCGACGGACATTTTTGTGTTTTACAACATGTCGATATTTCTTTGAGGTGCGGGCGCCGCCTCGAACGCCAATCTTTTTTATTCGTTTTTTGGTTCCATGGTGATGAGAGTTTTCGCAAAACGAATTTTATATCCGATATGATAAACATTCAAGCATGTTCTTGTTCTCGTAAACCTGTAATTTATCCACATATGATACTTTACTAAGATGGGCTAAACAGCATCTGGAATTATATTTTGCCCTCAACTTGATTCATCTTCGAAATAATCTCCGCCACTTTGTATCCATTTTCGCCTTCTTTCAGGTAACTGTCGCGTTCCAGGTCGAAAAGAACTTAGTGACAAGTATGAAAAAGTCATTGCGGTTTTTTTCGATTTCCGCGGGAGACATGAAGCAGCTATTAATCAGTTGATATTGCAGGGATCAAAAGAGATGAAAATCCCGTGAGGCCAAGTCCGATATATATGCCGGGTACGATAAACTATTCTATCCCCACTTGATGATTATTTCTTGAGTTAATTTTGCTGTATGTGGCCGTGCGTTATCCTGAAACTAAATTATTTCCATTCTTTCCATGCCAGTATATATTTTTTTTCTCCAGGGCGTCACTAACACGAATCAGTTGTTGCTCATAACAATCAGCAGAGATCGGTTGACCAGACTGGAGCAAATGATAATACTCAACGTCTCTGATAATGCTCCACAGAAACACATTAGTAAATATTTAGTTTTACGTTACTTGTTAAGGACTCATCAGGATTAACCCACGATTATATGCTCTTTAGATTATCGTAGAGAATCCACTTTTCGTCACAAATCACAATCTTAAGCAGGAAGTTATTTTTCTTTAATATGGAGAATAATAACACAACAAAGTAAAAGCGTTTACTATTATTTTCAGCTGTGAGTTACTAGGGGATTCACTGGTTCTCCTTTTGAATTTTCCCCAGTTTGATTAACGTTTAGAAATAGCTTGCAGTGTAACTTCCAATTCCAATTACTTCCAAATCCAAATACTTCCAATTCTTCATTATTGAGGTTCCGGGCATTCTAGTATTTGTGCGTCTCCACAGTATTTTTTTTTCAGTTGAAAAGCGAAAAGAAGACAGCACCTCAAATGTAGCTTCGAAACATTTCACGTTTTGGTGGATATGTTTAAAAAGCTAAATTGAGAAATACAGGGCGAACGTGTTCAACCTCTAGTAGTGTACGGCAATGTTTTTCTTCCAGCAGTACTTCGAAGTCTTCATACTCCACTTTTTTTTCACCACCGTAGAATCTGAGTGATTTAAGCCAAAATTTTTCAGTTTGGAATTACAGAAATCTCTTCTTGCAAGCACTGTGTGAAACAGCATTATCTTTTTTTCCGCAACAATTTTTCTCTGCCTCATTTCTATACCTCATTTTGAAGCTGAATGATGGAGCTTTAAAATAACTATAAGACGGGAAAAAATCTAATTAAAAAATTATTAATGTTTTGTCACAAATTTAATCAATTCGACATTCGATCCATATAACTCTCAAAGAATATTCTTTGTGAACCAGTTGTAAAATAAAAATTCGCGAAGAAAACAGTTAACATAGCAGATAGGTCATAAGTATATATTCACGTCTCATCACCAGTGATTATCTGTTCAGAAGGTCATAATTTAAAGAAAGCATATCTTGAGCAACTTTAAGACTACGAGGTTTTTCAAAAAATTCAGTATTATCCGATCAAGTCAAACAGGCACTCGAGACAAGCCGAAATTGTTATTCAAAATGATATTCTAGTATATCTATTTCATTGGTCGACGTGAAAGGTCAGCATAATCAAAGTTCAACTGCTTCTCTACCAAACTCAAAGAGATTTACCACTAAACACTAAAATACTTTTTTAAGTTCTTGATGGACGTTTCGCTAACCATGTTAGCATCATCAGGAGATGATTTAATGACCATCTTCTCTACCCTCATTAAAGTCCTTGCACTACATGTAAAGATTTTTTTAACACAGTTTTATCGTCAGAACATTCTCCGAACATCTTTAATAATTAAAATAATTAAAAATAATAATAATTAGAAAAAAACGATATAATTTTTAACTTAACAACCAAAATGATATGACATTTCTACCAGATATTAAGGACAGTTATACCAACTTAAATAATAAATGGTTGTATCGATACGCAAAACAGTCTAATTTTGAAATCAAGTCAAATTACTTTTTGATCACACCAGTAAAGGGTCATTGAAATTGAGCGTTTTTTTAATTTTAAAATAAACCATGCTTACAAACTATTTACATGCTGTACATTGGTATTTCATAACGAGTTTTTCTAATTGAGCGGCTTTTTTAATTTTTAAATAAAATACAGGTCATAATTGTTGGGTCATAACGTTGTGAATTTGCTTAGGTTTAGTCTCATTTTAGAAATGTAATGAATGTCATTTATAAAAATGGAGTCGTACACAATATAACAACGCTTAAAAATTGTTGAATTATTATATGAAAATGGTTATGTCACGGTTTCAACAATCGTCCATCTAAAAACACTATCAATCGAATTATTCAAAAATTTCAAAAAAGAAGCAGAATAAATCAGGTTTATAGTCGCGATCAATCTAATGGTCATTTTGCAACTTTCTGTAGCTTTATATTTGGAATTAATTAAAAGTAATTTAAATCCCTTTTTATCCTATATTATTTATGGTAACACAAGATATTTTAAAGAAACAAAATACCACATTAAACATGAATATATAAAATTAAAGCTTGTAATATCACAGATTTTGGTAAGATATGAATCGCCTTCAATTGTTTCAAAAAAGTAAAGCTCATGTTTTCAAATCCTCTTCCATGCCCAGAGCTCTCCTGTAATCTTTAGTTTGGGGACATGCAGTTAAGATGTGTTGGATAGTTAATCGTGTTAAGCAGGTAATACATAAGGGGGGATCTTCTCCCTTGAGTAGATACTCATGGGTAAGTCGAGCATGACTCGTTATTAGTCTGAGTGCTCTCACTAACCAAGACCTACTGTGGGAGTTTATAGAAATAGGTGGAAAGAAATGAGGTTTAACCTATCCGAGTTTATTTTGGTCTAAAGTCAAATTCCATTCTGATTGGACTATTGATCTTATGTGTTGAGTTACTAGCGAGTACTGGTCTTTATAATGATACATCTTTGGGATTGGCGAGCCGTTTACTATTGAGGCTCTGGCCAATGAATCAGCCAATTTATTTCCTTTTACCCCTTTATGTCCTGGGCACAATGCAAATCTCAGTAGATCACCTCTGACCAGCAGGGATTCATGTTTATCCAGGATCAAGCTCAAGTCAAACTCACTTTGTTCACCCCCAACCTTATAGAGCACAAAAAGGCTAGAAGAACTTTAGCCAGAAGAACAATACTTGAAGCCAAAAGAAAATGTTGATCAAATTCTTAAATAACATATCCCCACAGACCAACATTAATGATTTCTGGAATAAAATCCGCATATTCAGAGGTAAACCAACCCAGATAATACATAGCCTGGTAACAAATGGTATCTGGATCACGGATAGAAAAGAAATATCTGAAACAATTTTACAACAAAAAACTTTACTACAAGATATATAACATACACTTAAAAAAGAAAATTGATTATATCAACAATATCTCCCACAACGAAATAACATCTTCCATCCCAATTCTTAAATACAACCATCCAGTTTCTAGAAACGAACTTAAAAACGCTCTCAAACACTGTTGAACTGGTGCTCCGGGAGTTGACTCTATACTAGTCCCTATGATGGTAAATCTTCCGGCTGAAGCTTTAGATTCACTTTTAGAACCATATAATGCTCTCTGGCATAAAGGAACATATTCTGAGGCTGGAAAAGCGGCCATTATGGTTCCTATACATAAAATACGAAAACCTAGAACATTGGTCGAAAGTTTCCGCCCAATTTCGCTGACAAGTCACCTTGGAAAAATCTACTAGAGACTAGTAAATGAGAGGTTGATCTGGTTAATTGAATCTCAAAATCTTATTGAACCACACCAAATGGGTTTTAGAAAGAACCGATCCACCATCGATCACCAGGTGGAATTCCAGACAGACATACACACAGCCTTCTTACAAAAACATTATGTGGTGATAGCTTTTCTGGATATCGCGGGTGCTTTTGATTCGGTAAACAAAAATAGCATACTACATTCCATCCGCACATGGGGTATTAAAGGATACCTTCTCAATTTTGTATACAGTTTTCTCTCAAATAGAACCTTCGTAGTAAAGACAAACAATGCAGTATCGGACATCTATCAGATTTAAAATGGTTTCCCCCAGGGGTCCGTTTTAAGTCCAACCCTCTTCCTGATTGCCATGAATTCAATCTATAAACTCTTAAACCCAATGGTATCCGTACACCTATATGCGGATGATATCCTACTCTACTCTACCTGTTCCTCCACCATCACGGGAGAGACACAAATCCAATCTGCCGTAAATTCTCTATCGAGATGGTCTTCCATAACTGATCTCCAAATATTTCCTTCCAAATCAAAATTGCACTTCTACCGTCGTAGAAACTGCTGACGAGTCCACACGATCAACATGAATGGCACACCTGTTCAATCCGACTCCTCACACAAATTCTTCGGTCTGATATTCGGCTACCGCCTCTCCTGGAGGGAGCATAGCCTGACTCTAAAAGAAAAGTGCACCAGAAATATAAATATTAAGCTTAGCGGGATATAAGTGGGGCTCTGACTACAGAAGCATCATAAATTTATATAAAAAAATGATAAGACTCAAGATTGATTAGGACTGTATGGTATATGGATCAGCTCCAAAGACATATCTCAAGAAACTAGACATCATTCAAAACAGCTCCCTAAGAGCGGATGTGGTTGCTTTTGCTACCACCTCTATCTCTAGCTTATACTCATTAACGGGTATTGAGTCATTTGAGCACAGACGAAATAGTGTAACTTTGAAATATGGAATCAGTCTGTGGCAAAGAACATTCATACAAGGACACCAAGAGTTCTTCAACTTTTCCCAGTTTCCCATTCCACAATATCTGACCTCTTCTCCTAGGAAGATTGGGTACATCCTATTATTTTAACCATCAAAACCGAAACCTGCAATTGATCCTAGATGAACCAATCCTCTTCAAATATACCTCCATACTCCTTTGATAAATTAGAGAGCCCCTCATTGACAAATCACTTCTAAACTACGATAAAAGCTCACTACCAAATAAGTTCTATGAGAACTATTTCAAAAATATCACAACTTCAACTCCCACTTTTAAATGCATCTACACAGACGGATTAAAAACGAACGAGGGAGCGGGAGGGAGTAGGATTTATACTACCATCTTATACATCCATCCTCACAGTAGAGTTGACTGCCATCGAAGGAGTGCTTGAATTTTCATAAAAACGTGTCCTCGTGGTACATAATATCAGTTGAGATGATTCGCAACATACACCTTAATCACCCTGTGGTGAGCTTGATCCTTGAAAGAAGAGCAATATATAGAGGTAGTGGTCGTTTAAAAGAGCATATTGATTTGGTACGTGAAAATGTTGCTGAAGACCCAGACATGTCCATTAGTCGACGTTCACAATAATTTGGACCCATTCAATCAGCATGGCATATTTTACGAAAGCATTTAGCTCTGAAGGCATATAAGGTTGAAATAACATAGGAACTAAAGCCACTGTATTATTCAAAACGTCGTACATTTGTCAATTGGATCAAAGAACAAACAGATTATTTTTCTCAAAAAATCATCTTTTCAGATGAAGCACATTTTGAAATTGGCGGATATTTTAAAAAAACAAAATTACCCCAATTGGGATGAGGAAAATCCACGATTCATGAGAAACCTTTACATCCTAAACGAGTCAGTATTTCGAGTTCATTATGGTTAGGAGGTGTAATTGGACCTTATTTCCTTCAAACTGCTGCTGATGAAGCTGTAACTGTGTTTAGTGTATTTTATGGGCTAAATTGAATAATATTGATCTAGATGATATGTAGCTCCAACAGGATGACGCTACACCTCACTTTGCTAATAAGAACATGATGAAATCACGTTAATGAAAAATTTCCTGGACGACTTATTGCAAGAGCAAGAAACGGTGATGTTAATCGGCCACCAAGATCATGTGATTTGACACCGTTGGGCTATTTTCTTCAGGGTTACGTGAAAATCCATGTCTATAAAAACAATCCACAACTGCTTCCTGAAGATGAAATTATGCGAGTCATTGGTGAGATAGAGCCACGTTTATGCCAAATGTAATTGAAAATTTTGACAAAAGAGTGGACGTCTTGGAGCTGCAAGAAGTGGCCATTTGGCAGATATTGCAGTTTTTGGCAGTTATCAGTACCATTTGGCAGTTATCAGTAAAACGTTTTTTGAAATCAACGCAAATCTGTGTTTTATTTAAGAATTAAAAACCACTAAATTTGAAAAATTGATACTGAAAGATCCTTTATAAGTATTTGAAAGATGCTTTATACGTACGCATTTCTTGGTTCATTTCTTTATGTGGGTTTTATGTGTTTTTATAACTATTAAGCTATGTAATTTATTCAGTAATTAACCTAGGAAATAACTGGACTAGTTCGAACACAAAAAATATCTTATCTCAAACAAATAAATAAGTATGATGGAACATTTACGACTAATTCCTAAATATCTGTTTGGCGATATGCTCGTCGAAAAAATCCCACAGAGCTACATGCTGATTAAAGCATATCTGCATTTCTTAAATGCGATTTTATTGCTTGTTGAACATAAAAAGCTTTTAAATTAGGTCCCGAATACAACGTGTTTCAAATATCTGAAAATCGCCACGCTGTTATAAAAGTGTATCCTTGTTCCATTAAAAACCACTATCCAACGATGCTACATTATTTTAAAACAGTCTTTTGTCTTCTGTCAGACCTACTATAGTTTTACTTCAGTATATGAGATTTTATACTAGAGGGTTTTCTTGAAAGTAATAAAAATTAAAAAAGATGTTTTCTGCAGTGAAATATCTTTACTTGGTACATAAATCCTATCAAATAAATAGTACAAAATACTAAAATGATTATCCCGATCTACCTACGAGGTGTGGTTATTAAATAACGAGACTGACGCTGTTACAGTCAGCTGACCAACAGCTGTTTACCGTGAAGCGTTCTCTTTCGAATGCAGTAGCTCTCGTTTCTGTAATCAAGTCCGTATAATAATAATAATCCGTAGTCTTCGTTCACATTAGAGTTGTTTTTTTGTTTCACCGGAAAAATGTTAAGAGTACCAATAGAGCAACGAATTGTTGTGAAATTTCTCTTGAAACTTGAAAAAGCGGCTATTAAAACTAATCATTTAAATGTTTATCGCGGGCACGTGTTTTTGAAAAAATGTTTTCGAGTGGTTTAGGCGTTTTCAAGAAGGAAAGTTGAATTTGATCCGCACTCGGGTCGCCCTTTCATTTTCATTTCGTCGAAAACGGATGAAAATATCGAAAAAATCGGTAATCTGGCTCGATCTGACCGTCGGTTAAGTATTCATGCGACTGCTGAAACTGTAGGAATTGACAATGAATGCGTACGGCAAATTTTACATAACAATTTTAGCATGCAAAAAGTGTGTACCAAATTGGAGCCTAAAATTTTCACGTTTGAACAACAAAAAGCTCGGAAAAGGATAATAATTATAACAATTTTATAACAAATATATCGGATACCGATAACAAATTTATCGGAAAGGATAATAACATGTGACGAATCGTGGTTGTTATGATCCTGAAAAGAAGGGCCAATCCATACACTGGAACAGCCCAAATTCACCGAGAGCCATAAAAGCTTTAATGAGCAAATCAAAATTCAAAGCAATGATGATTATTTTTTCGATATTTATGGGATTGTGTACCTTCACTGGGTTCCTGAAGGTCAAATTGATAATCACCATTACTACCTTCACGTTCTTGCTGAACTCCGTGAAAGAATAAGGAAAAAACTACCCGAATTGTGGAAGGACAAGTCATGGGTTCTCTACCAAGACTATGCACCGACTCATTCCGCATTGCCTGTTCAGAGGTTTCTAGCCATATACAGCATCCTAGAATTAGACCATCCGCCTTATTCGCCGGATCTTGCGCTGTGCGACTTCTATCTGTTTTCTAAGGTGAAATCTGCATTAAAGGAAAATATTTGAGTCAATTGAAGCTGTGAAAGAAAAAGCGGCGCGCGTTCTGAAGGAGGTGACAGGAGAAGACTTCCAGCACTGTTCCGAACAATGGAAGAGTTGCATGGAGCATTGCAGGGATAGAGGAGAGGTGTGTATATTGAAGGTATATATTGAAGGATAATAAGTCAATATGTATGAAATCAAAATAAAATCTTTTGCAGCATCAGTCTCGTTATTTAATAGTCACACCTTGTATGTCGTTCCACTGCTGGATTTAGGTTTTCCTCTGCTCACACCACTCGTTTCTCTTGTCTGCTTCTCGCATCCAGCAGGTACTGGGTATTCGTAATTATTTTAATACTTTTTTGTATAAAATGTTGAAATAAATAACACGAAATATTGCTTTATCATCTAAATTAATTTTCTCGCATTTAAAATAGTCCTCATTTAATACAATATAGTTATACTAGTGGGTAATCCAGTCCTGAAAGCATTCCTTGCATGCACTCTTCGCTATAGCTTTCAACTCCTTCAGCGAATTTTGTGACTTCAACAGAATAAAACCGTTTTGTAAAACGTTTCGATAAAGCGAATATAGTTCTTCACGTATAAGGATTGATGTGTGGAGTGATGATGCAATATTTTGGAGTAAAATCCAAAAAACATATATCTGGCCTTTACCGATGAACATTAACTTTCAATCGCCTCATTGCGCCTAGGTACCATTGTTTGCTGACTCTTTAACCCCCAAAAGAATTCTAATGGACAATAAACTGACCAATTAGCAATGAATCAAAAAAAACAACCACAAAACTTTTATTTTCGAACATTTTCGAAACATTTTCCATATTGACATTCGCATTCAACCTTCAATGTTAATAACATTCAATGTTAATTCTAAATCTCTATCACATCAATAGACATAAACCAACACAGTTCGAAATAATTATTATTACTTACTTTAAGATTATCAATATTTGCAAAAATCGTTTAGAATCTATTAAAGAATTATTTTGGTTTATCAATCATATCAAGTATAACTTTGACTTAATATCCGGCCTTACCCAGTCAGGTGAAGGAGGTGACCGGAGGAGGCACGGTGAGAGGATTTTATATATATATATATATATATATATATATATATATATATATATATATATATATATATATATATATATATATATATATATAGTTGTGTTTCGTTCTGTTAACATTTCGGAGTAAAAATTATTTAGCGTTTTAAAAATAAGCACGGTTCATTAATGAAAAGAAATCTTCAAATATAAAAATCCTTTGTGAAAAGAAGTACTTTGATGCCTCATTAATTTTTTAAGCTATAGTTAGATAATGAATGCCATATTTAACACAACTTACTTCTTAAAAAGGGTCTTTGTGAAAGAAACATAAAAAATGGAAATAATTTTTATACAAATAGATGAGATTAAATGAGAAAAAATATGGTTTTACAGAAAAAAAACATTCATATTTGAATCTATATATCTGCATATATCCATATATTAACGTTTACATATTACGTTTAAATATTTTTTGTGTAAACCATTTCCGCAGAAATCTGATCAGAATTTATTGAAATTTTGTTCGCATCGTCGTGTTTATTTCGATACTCGATTTGCGAATCGAGCGGAATTTAGTTTTTTGTTCGACTGGATTGTAATTTTTAATAAAAAGTAATTTTGCGAATATCTATGAAAGTAAACCTTTCATTCCATCCATTTCAGTATACATTTGTTTTCTTGCAAAAAAAAGGGAAAACTTACACAATATTGTCATTTAATGTCAAAGTTGAAATTACTAGCATTAATTTTTCTAACCATAACTTGTTTTAAACGATTCACGTCACATTAAGAAACCCACGATCCACTGTTTTATTAAATTAAATGTTCAAAATGTCCTACCATTTGAGTCTATGCAAGGCTGACATCGTTTTAACCCATTTTTTAAGAACACGATGAGAAGGTCCTGGTATATTTCTAATCGGGTCGGCTGCAGCAAAAATTGGTTATCGCAAATCATTTTAATAGCTTTTTTCAGATTTATAAACTAGGTTTTTCATATGGCCCCCATAAGAAAAAATCTAAAGGATTAAAATCAGGAGATCTGGTAGGCCAATGACTGAGCTATTTCTTCCTATGTACTTTTTTCATTTTTTTTTATGTAAATGCTTTACACATCATGCAGACACTACATATTCAAATGCAATTCAAGTGGCAGATTTTCTAAAGAATTTTACAACTCATTTCTTAAAAAAATTAAATATTCCTACCCATTTAATCTTTAGGGTAGAACAAATGGCCCTATAAGATAATTCCACTATTCCAGCCCAAAGATTTTTAAAATATGCCTGTTGGGTTTTTTTTTCAGTAAATGCCTGGATATTTTCATCTGCTCAGCTATAGAAATTATAAAATTCCCATATACCATTCCTTGTCATGCTTTGTCGTTTCATAAAATATTGAGCAAAAAAATTGGTTTCTTTTGGTTTTAGTCAATAAGTAATTCACAATATTTTTGCATCGGCGGAAAATCAACGGGTGCTTATAACCTTTATACATGATAAGGGTACAGTAATTGCTCTTTTCGAGTTGTACAATGGGAAACATCAACTTGTCACAAAATGTAAAATTTGTGACAAGTTGAAAAAACTTCAGGGCCGACTTCTCGATCACTTTCTTCAAATTTTGGAAACACATTACCAAAAGTTTTTGAGAAATTTGAGAAATCGATCTTTCTGTATATCGTTGCCCGTAAATATGCTTCTATATCTAGTCCCTTCGAAATTTTGGAAAGCGTCTCCGTAATTAAGAAGCATATCGTGAGATTCGCGTACCGAATACATTTTTAATTTTAAATGGTTGTTATTTAAAAGTTAAAATGTTAATTCCATAAAATATACCAAATAGTCCATAAAATATTAATTCCTACGATCTTTTTCATTAGTGATTTAATAATTTTACAATTTTTTTCGTGATAATCATTTTTAACCGTTGTAAAAAGAAACATTTTTTTAATATAATGTGAAGAATCGGTGGAATATGTACACCATTCCTTCAATGTAATCAATAGGGTTTCTAACCATGTTATATTTATTTATATATCATCATCATCATCATCATCATCATCAGCCCGCATCGATCCACTGCAGGATGAAGGCCTCTTCAGCATGCTTCCAACCTTCACGGTCCTGGGCTTTCCTCTGCCACTCGGGTCCAATATACTTAACGATGTCATCAATCCATCGTGCTTTCGGTCTTCTTCGCGGACGTTTGCGATCAAGCGGTATCCACTCCAGGATTACCTTGGTCCATCTGTCGTCCCATCGCCTCGCTATATGGCCTGCCCATCTCCATTTCAACTGTTTTACTCTTCCAATGATGTCACAGACTTTTGTTTGTTCCCTGATCCATGCGCAGCACTTTCTGTCTCGTCTTGTAATGCCAAGCATACATCTTTCCATTCCCCTCTGTGCCACCCGAAGTTTTTGAATTGATTGCGATGCATCGCGACATCGCAATCAATTTATATATATATATATATATATATATATATATATATATATATATATATATATATATATATATATATATATATATGTATATATATAATAAAGATAAGTCCTTTGGGATGGCGGTCGACGCATTTTTAATGGCTTCAATGTCGACATAACTGGTTCCTTTTATCGGGAAATGATTTTTTTTTCAAAGGTAAAGTCGCTAAATCAGGCAAGGAGCATTTTTGGTCAAAAAATAAGTGATGAGCGTTGAGTGATGGGATGGCGCATTATCATGCAACAAGCCCCAGTTGTCTTGTTGACGGTATTGTAGCCGCACACGACGAATACGCAATAACAGACGCTTTATAACATTAAGTTAAAACACAACATTGATCGTTTGACGAGATAGAACGAACTCATTATGCACACTTGCATCCGTCGTAGAAATAATTTAATTTTGATTTTTGACTTCTCGATGCGGCTTTTCTTCGGATTTGACTAGCTCGGGTATTTCCATTCGACATTTTGACGCTTTGTTTTTATATCATATTGAAAACACCACGTCTCATCACAAGCATCAATGACGTACTTGAAGATTTCGTCCATTTTCGACTCTTCAATCAAGTCCTTGCAATGCTGAATTCGGAGCAATTATTGGTCGTCAATCAATTTGTGTGGAACAAAACTTCCGAAGTCCCAAATGATCGGTCAAAATGCGATCAATTGAATTTTTGGATATGTCCAGTTCCATTCTCACGTATCGCAATGAAAATTTTGACTGATTTTTTATAAATTTACGCTCAATTTCGATGTTACTTTGAATAACCAAGGAATTGTTCGTTGTCCTTGATGTCCTCACGATCTTCTTTGAACCATTTAAACCACTCGTGGACTCTGCCACGGGTTAAACAATCCTCACCAAACACTTGTTTCATTAATTGAAAGGTTTTGGTTAATGTTTTACCAAGTTTAAAACAAAACTTTGTTCGATGTTCATTTTTCGACCGATTGTATAAACTCACTGACTCTTTAAGCGCCATAACTTGTCTTCTAATGATCTGAATGTCATGAAATTTTGTCAGGACATCAGTGAAGAATGCACCTTTCTAATGCTTCTCCCTTCAAAAGATCATGCCACTAGTAATAAACATTTTTAAAAAGCTTTGTTTTCCGTGAGACGTATCTTTTATAAATTAATGTTTATTGACAAAATGGTGAATGAACCAATAATTACTGTAAACAAATGCACTATTTGTAATAATTTTTAATGTAAATGTTCTAAAGTAATTCTGGTAACTAACGTCTGATTCACTTTCAAGCTAACTTTGTCGGTCTAATCCGGAACATATTTTCTACTGTTACATATATTAAATTGGTTCTCCATTTATAGAAGTCGTAGGTATTCATATAGACACTTTCACTCCGTGATGAATAATCCAATTTCCTGTGCTATAAAACAAACAAGAAACAATAAGATCGGAATTAATTATTGTCACAGTTTATGGTATTCTGGCCGCCTATGCTGGTATAGTAGGCTAAGTTGCTCTTTCAACATACTCGGGCCAATGCCAATGTCAAGGGACTTCGCTCTTTTGCGGCTATCGTGTGAGTGTTTGTGTGTGTGTCACTGAAGAAATTTTGCAAATGTCGAAAATTAGCGGTAACGTTAAGAAAAATAAACAAACTTAGCTTGATTTGGTATTTTATTGAGCTTCTCAACAAGAGAACATAGAATTACCAAAACCAAGAAGTATCGATAAATCAAATACTAGGCTAATTAAAAAGTTCGCAGAGCTACACTTATAGAGCAGTAAAAGAACTATATAATATACTATATTTTGAAGTTCCATCCTTCATATGAACATATGTGAAGTTTCAAGTCGATCTGACAATTAATTCGTATAAATATAGCAGCTTAAAGTAAACAAATAATTCAGTGTTATTTTTTAAAATGGAAAATATTGAAAATCGTGTAGTGATTAAACTCTTTCTAAAAAAAGTTTAAAGCAATGGAAATTCATAGTGAAATGATAAATGTATTAGGGGAGCCTGCTCCTTCAAAAACGATGGTTTGTAAGTGGGCAAGTGAGTTTCAACGTAAGTGTACAAACCTTGATGATGATCCTCGTAGTGGACGTCCAATAAGTGCAAGGACTGAACAAATAATTAATTATTTATTATTATTATTCACGTATGGGCCCTGGTGGACCACGCGAAGTACAATTAGAGGCGTTGTTAGCCTTCCTTTGCGCCCATACTAATTTCATTCTTTCGCTGTGAGCTTTTTTCCTTTCGTCAGACCAAGTTATTCCAGTCTTCCTACATTTTTCTCTCTGGCCAACCTTCCAAACGTTAACCTTGTGTCTGAAACAGCCTCTATCCTGAATTTCACTTTGTGTAATATTTGCTGATCTTAGGCCCTCTTTAATTGCCGCAATCCATTTAATTATTTCTACTTTAGCTCTACTCCTATTTTCATAAAATTCGACTATTTGTCTAGTTAGCCTACTCGGATTCATCCGTTTGATGTGTCCGTAAAACTTAAGTCTTCTTTTTCTCATATCGCTATGTATATCTGTGTATTGTTTGATTTCTGGGTTTTCTCGAAGTCGGTATGTTGTGCTATTTATTTGTTTGGGGCCTAGGATTTTTCTTATGATTTTTCTTTCCTTCTTTTCAATATCCTTGATGTCCCTATTTCTATTCAAAACGAGCGTTTCTGCAGCATATAGACATTCTGGCTTAATAACCGTGTTGTAATGTCTCAGTTTTGTGTTTTTAGATAGGCATTTTTTGTTGTAAATATTTTGTGTAAGTCTCAATGCCATTTCCATTTTTTGACATCTACCCTTATTGGCCGCTTTTTCCAACCCATTTTCCATGATTATTTCACCCAAATATTTGAATTGAGAGACTCGTCTGATGTTACCATATTTTGTTTTTAGAAATGGTGTTCTTAGTCTGTAGCAGGTCATGTATTGTGTCTTTTCAAAGGAAATTTGGAGTCCTACCTTTTTTGCTGTTTCTTTTAGGATTTCAATTTGTTTCTGTGCCGTTAATACATCTTGAGCTAAAATTGCTAGATCATCAGCAAATGCCAGATAATCAATTTTGATGTTGGTTCTCCCCAGTTTAATGGGCTGGTCAATATTCAGTGCCGACTTTTTTTCACGCCACTCCTGTATGACTTTTTCTAGAACACAGTTAAATAGGAGTGGCGAGAGTCCATCCCCTTGTCTCACACCAGTTTTAATTTCGAAGGGCTCTGAGATGTCACCCATGAATTTAACTTTTAACCTCGTGTTAGTTAAGGTTGTACACAAATGTACAAACGATATCTTTATTGTACAGTTTTTGATGTCTTAGAATCAACTTTAGATTCAGGATCTGTTCAGGGCAGGATCTGCCCGGTCGAAAACCTGTTTGATATTCACCAATGTTCGGATCTAACTATCCCTGTGCTCTGTCTAGTAGACATTGAGATAGAATCTTGTAACAAACTGGGAGAAGAGATATTCCTCTATAGTTGTTTACATCCGTTCTATCTCCTTTCTTATGTAGTGGATGGATTAGAGCATCTTTCCAGTCTTCCGGAATCCGTTCGGTTCGCCAAACTTCTTGTAGAATTTTGGTTATTTCCTTGATTGTACCTGGACCAGCGGATTTCAAAAGTTCAGCAGTGATTCCATCTTCACCAGAAGCTTTGTTATTTTTAAGCCGCTTGATTTGCCTAATTATTTCCTCTTCATTCGGTGGTAATGAATCTGGGTTTGTTTGTTTAGGATTTAGTGTTGGTAATTTGTTTAAGGGCTCAGGACAGTTTAGTATTTGTTCAAAATATTTCGCAAGTTCTTTGCAATTGTCTTGGTTATTTAGAGCTAATTGTCCGTTTTCCTTTTGAAAGTTTTGAAAAGTTTTCCAAATAATTAATACTATATATGATATGGTTTGGATGAGAGACAATTGACTTTGAGTGAAATTGCTAACGCCATTGACAACTCAACTTAATGGGTGTTTCATATTTAAAAAAAAAAGAGCTTGAGAAAGCTATGTGCAAGATGGGTGTCGCATTTGTTAAATTCTGATCAAAAACGACTTCGAGTCAAACTTTCTAACCAATATTTGGATCTTTTTCGAAAAAAATAAATAGATTTTAAATGTCGTTTGAATGAGACTTGGGTTTACCACTATGATCCTGAACTGTGACAACAAACCGCAGAGTGAATTGAGCCCGGTTTTTCAGGTCCGAAGCAGCCAAAGTGATCAAAATCGATCAAAAAACTCTATGGCATCAATTTGTGGCGATGCAAAAGGAATTTTGTTAATTGATTACCTTCAAAAACGATAAAGCAGTTGATTACCTTCAGAAACGTTAAAGACTGAATAATAAAAAATAATAATATAAACGGTTTTCCAATAAAAGTGTTAGAACTTTAAATTGAAGCACAATGATAACTACAAGTGACAATGCGGTAGCTTTTATTTTATATTGAAGAACAAATAATGATATTATGATTTGAAAATAATGTCGTTCAAATGTCTCCATTGGGTTCGACTTGTAGTATGTATTCTGTAGACCCAATGTTCGATTAGTATTTCACACATATCGCCTGGTATATTCAACTAATGCTTCGTCGATTATATTTTATTCTTCTTGGGTCATAACAATTCTTGACGGCCACTTTCTGTTAATGCAAAGCTGATTTTTAGTTCTTTATCCCCTAGAGCCGGCTGTCAAAGAATCAAAAATACTTTGAATACCCGTTCTGTAGGCGGAGGATGAACTGTATTTGTGATACTATACTTGCAACGAGAGTCCCAGTTCTTTGCCTGACAACGGAATATCGCCAATATAAGCAAATTACTAAGATATTTGTTGAGTAAGATTCGCTAGATGATGTGTTATAAAATTTCAGACGCGAGGATTAGTTAATCGATATTCGAGCTATTATAAAGTGATTGTTTTGGTGGGTTTAACCTTAACCTACATACATAAAGAATTAAATTCCACTTTAACGAAATCTTCAGTTTGGTTTACAATGATAAAAACTGGTCGTGCATTATTGAAAATGATGAACGCTCAGAAATGTTAAAAATCGCTCGACCGATAAAATCATCACAAATATTCGTATTTTGGTATTATTCGTATTATTCGTAAATATTCGTACACAATGTCGTATTAAATGCTTGCCGGCTGACCATTAGTAAACTTGCTAACATTGGAAACATCTTAATAGATTGTGGTCACTAAATTTTATACAATGTTTTTGAGTATGAAAAAGTTTTCGTCTCGAAGTGCTTAACATCGAAAGTTAAGTTCCTCGAAGTTAATACCTCAAAAGTGTTTGGGCTTATTTAAATGCGATTGTGCTAGGTTTCTCCAATGTTTTATATCAAGAGACGAAACATGAATGTACCATTGTATTTTAGAGATGAAGCAACAGTCCAATCAATGGGTGAGAGCAGATGAAAATGCGTCCAAGAAAGCGAAAACGGTTCCATCTGCAGGAAAAACCATGACTACTGGGACGCAGCACTATCACCAAGGGGTATTACATATTACTGCTAGCCAACTAAAGAGTACTATTCAATCGATATGTCCACATCTAGTCATAAAGAAAGTACTATTTCATCGGGATAATGCGCCTGCATACACGTCTCGGGTTGTTGCCGCAAAACCTCATAACATCTGCTTAGAAGCGCTTCCATATGCGCCGTATTCACCAGGCTTGGCTTTCAGCGATTATTTCTATTTATCAAATCTGGAGATATGACTCGTTGGGCGAAGATTTATTTCAAATGGTGAGGTTAAAACTGAGATAACTGCTTATTTTGCAATAACAGGTTGGAATGTAAAAATCCTCAAGCATTTTTATCAGTCTGAATACTTTTCGAAACGAACTTTTGGTATCAGCGATTGTTGGAATCAAAAATATTAAAAATCACTTTATAATTTTCAAGCGAATAATTCAACTACGAATATTTTTTTTTTGAAGTAGTGTTATACATAATAGTAAATAAAACAAACACTTTTAAAGAAGTTAACGATATTTCACCTGTTTCAGAAGACTAAAATTCGGTTTTACCTAACATTTAAAATCTTCTGAAGGTGCAAAGCACCAGAGCTATCTAAACGAAAGATTGCGAAATCCCATAAAACTTGTTTCTTTTATTCACTATTACATCCGGGACAAAACGATATGACACTCATGATTTTTGTGATTTTAAAAATTTTTTAAAAAATATACCTGATGAATTGATATCGATGAGAAGTATTACATCTGAAATGTTTTGCATTGTCTTGATGAAATATAAAATTATCGTTTAGCGTCCTTTCCAGTCTGTGTGTCATATTTAAGTAGCCCTGACTGTTAATTCTGCTAGAAATTAAAGCGACGTCGTTTTTCATATCCAATGCCTCTTCAAAACATGATGTTACCATCAACGATTTGTCGCCTTGAGAACAAATTATTTTCTTTTCTTGGTTGCAATCGAAGTGCTTCCAATGTTCTTTATGACCCACTCTGTGGAGTGGAATACTCTTCATTTTGTTTCGCTGAATATATGAAGCTGATTGAAGGACTCGACATATGCTTTATGCTTAATCTGAAGAAATGTCGATATGTTATTAGAAGCGGCGCGTATGGTTGCCAATTTTTGTCGGTCTATCTCTACAGAGAGTCTTTCAGTAATATTTTAGATTCAGTATTATTCAGTATCTTTAAGCAAATTAGCGATTACTTGTCGACTTCTGCCTGAACATCGACAAGTTTCCGATGATATCAACATTCTTCGTTTGTGAATTTGCAAAATTGTTTTTTTCTCATAAACATTAAACATTTTTAACTGGCTTAACAGTATAGGTTGATCCTATCTTTTTGCCCTGCTCATAATTAATATTCCAAAGCATTATATATATTAATCTATATTATAAACAAACTGAAATATACTGTTTTTTTTTAGTAAATCCAGTTATAATATACAGGAAAAGATCGATAATACTGAGCAGTGGCGGTTCGTGGGTTTTTAAAGTGGGAGGGCATAGAAGAAAATAGTGTTGCTGAAAATGAGTTAAAAGAAAGAAACTGAACGGAAATAAAATATGGTGTTTTGCTGTGAAAAATTGTTGACTGTGATAAATGCTGGAGGGGCAGCGCCCCAACTCCCTCCCTCACGAGCCACCACTGATAATGAGTAATAATGTAAAAACACATAAAAACATGGGGTGTCCTATCTTTAGTGTCCTTTTTTTAGTCCCAGAGATTAATCACGGATCTGCATCAAATAACGACAATATTAAAATACAATGTAAAAACATACAGAACACAAATTGAAAAAACATGAATTATGTGAAATTTATTTATATTATGAAAAGTGAAACAAACATTATATGACAATCATCAAATAACGTTAACGAAAGGTAAGAAGAAAACTCCTTGCTCTTTAAACAATCGTCGTTGGTTTCCCACGAAATAGATTTTACTGTTCCTTGAAAACGCCCGCGAATTCTTGTAAGTCTTTTTAGGCCACCGTAGTCTGGTTCGGACCCACACTAATCAATTCGAAAAATCTTGATCACCTGTCTGGCTTCTATTGCGACCGTATTCGTTTACAACCTGAGAAATAATCGGCATCTGGTTAATTTTGAATCTGTTTTGAATAAATATATGGATGGTTAAGGCTTTTTGGTACTGTTATGGTTGTTATTATGTGAAAAAATTCACTATCAGTCGTGAGTATTCAAGTTCGAAATGTAATTTTGAGAATGGTGATATTTTGGAGCCGGTTTATTTCAGGATTTTCCTAAAGTGCTATGTATCGAGATAATAAAAAATAATAGGTCATCTGTGAGATATACTTTCAGTTTTTACTGATAACTGGCATTTGATTGGTTTTTATGTAGGGGAGCGAGGGGTTAATTGAACCACGGGGCAAACAGGGTCGACTTAAAAATGCAATAAAAATAAAAAACGTCCTCTTAGAATTAAGTTCTCATATGTTAACTCCTGATTTGAAACCAAAATTTGGAAACATTGTAATGATTTAATTTTGAAAAATTCAACATTTTGTATTTATTAAACCTTTTTTTAGCTCACGACAAAATGTTCAATAATATTTCAATTTTTAAATATAACATTTCAAAGGAAAGGAAAGGATTTATCCTTCAGCATCAGCATCTAAGGCTATTTAGCGACTGAACCTACAGCTTAACGTGGGTTTCGAACCGCGGTCATCAGCTACCGACAAACCCAGACCAGCCTGGTTATGTGCCTACCCATAAGTCTATCAGAAAGCCTACCGACTGGCAAGTGACCAACGTAGAACACTTCTCAGAAGGCATCCGGCCTTATCCAGCCTTTAACTGGCGTGACTGAGGGGTAATTCGTTGTCGGATTTTACACTCTTGCCTAGAAACAATCACAGATATTTAGGTGTGGATATGTGTGGGCGTGTATGTGTGTATGTGAGTGGATAAAAGTGTGCGTGTAGGGTAAGAAGTAAGACAGACAGAAGAATTAAAGAAAAACACCCATCCGAGCGCTGGAATCGAACCAGCTACCTTTGGATTGCCAGGCAGGTGACTAACCCACCAGACCACCGCGGCCGGCATATATATATATATATATATATATATATATATATATATATATATATATATATATATATATATATATATTTATATATAACATTTCAGTTCTAGTGTCTCCGTATATCTATATTTTACAATTCCTAATTTGATTTATGGCGAAGTAATTTTTAATAATTTTTTAATTACAAATTACCGCAATAAAATCAAATGGGGTCAATTGTAGTAATGTGTATTAATCATAAGGGAGGTTGAACCATTATAAACATCAGACTTGCCCGTGCATCTCGACCTTACACGAAAAATACTTATAAAGCTAAACAATGTAGCATTTGTTATTGTGATCATTTGTAGTGAATAGTTTATTCATCAAAGATTTTCAAAATTATTCAATAATTGTTGTAAGTACAGAAAGATCGAATTATTATTATCACTCGAAAACAAGAGTTAACAATTATTTTGTTCATATAAAATCATTTTTATCAAGCTGAGATTATAACCTAACAAATTGATGACAGTCAATGTAAAATAGATGTTTTTACAATTTTTTTGACGTCTACTAATTTCAGTATTTTATAAATATACATACTAATTAAATTAAAATTTATTTTTTTATAAATATTAAAATGCCCCGTAAAATTGTGAGGAAAACTAGCCATGGTGAAGTATCCACTGAAATCTACGAAACGGCATGTAAAAGAACTTTGGAATCTAAAGAGACAATAAGAAGTGTTGCTAAATTATTTTATCTTTCTTACACGACGGTACGGTGATATCTTATAAAATTTAAGAAAGGTGAAAATTTGAATGCTAAGTACCATCCTCACAAGGGCTTCATGACAAGAACGTTTATTAGTCGAATGCTGCTTAACATCTGCTAAATTATATTATGCTTAATAACGAATGATTTAAGAAAGTGATATGCCAACTCGCTTTTGAGAATAATATAAAATATCCTGCATGGTATAATAAAAAAAAAACAGGCTTGTGATTGGCGTAAAGATATTATGAAAAGGCATCCGGAGATATCTATTATAGTTCTACAGAGGATACAAGTCTTATACGTGCAATGAATTTCAACAAATTTAACTGAAAAATAAAAAAAAAAGGAGAGTAATAAAAAAAAAAGAAATATATTTTATAATAAAAGTTTAAGAAAATAAATAATATAATTATATATTTGTTCGTTACAAATTTTTAATAATAGTATTAAGATATAATAAATAATAAATTATTTATTAAAAGTGTTTGTTTTTGTTTCCAATACTTTTAATTCAATTGACCCCAACTAGTAGTTCAATTGCCCCTGCGCTGGGGTCGGTTGAACCACTTGACGCCGTTGTACAATTATATATTTTTCAAAATTATAAACATTTGTTGGGTCATTTATCTATCGGAAATGATAAAGCGAATAACAAACTACTATGGTATCTAAAGAAAAGTAATTATTTTTCTTTAATTCAATTAAAAAAAATCATAAAAGTATTTTTGGTTCAACCCCCTCACTCCTATGTATTGTTAGTTTTAATGAATGGTGTTCATTGATTTTTGAATTGGCAGTGATTTTTGGAGTGGCAGTGATTTTTTAATTGATATTCAGTAAAAATTGTTAGTTTTACGAGAGTCGTTCGAAAAGTTTTCGCCCTAATAAAGAAACCACGATATTTTTGAGATGTTTAAAAATTTTTCTACGTAATTCTTGAGATTCAATATAGACCTTTAGGCCAATGCTGTTTCAGCTTTTTAATACCGTTAGTATAATCGATTTGTTCAAGTTTAACCTCATTGTTTAACGGGTCCTTTATTTAGAATTAGGAAGAGAAAGTAATCTTTGATAATCAAATCCTGCCCATACTACACATTGAAGCACTTCGAGGTGTGGATTATCGAGATTTACAACATTGTCATGGTGAAAGGACACTTATTTACCGTCAAAAATAAAGGTGAAATGTTATATAAATCGTAATCAAACCGTCTTTGTATATACATCGGTGTTAAAGCCTCAAAAACAATACAATATAGGTACTTTATAGCAGCTCGAACTATTTTATACCTTTCTCAGATTGGTTGCTTTACTCGATCATCACAAATAATTACTTCACTGAAACTTCGCAGCATGTCATCTAATGAATAGTATTTTAAAAATATCACATTGGTCAAATGACCAATTGATGAAATCATCAATCACCACTTTTTCGTCGCAAAATTGAAGCGTTTTTTTCAATAATGCAGCATAATACTCTGCATAATGCAGCGTAATACTCTGCGCAATGCAGCGTAATACTCTGCGTAATGCAGCGTATACTCTGCGTAATGCAGCGTAATACTCGTCGTAATGCAGTGTAATACTCTGCGTAATGCAGCGTAATACTCTGGGTAATGTAGCGTAATACTCTGCGTAATGCAGAGATCCCTTTTACAAATATTTAATTAAGATAACGCTGTGGGAATCCCAGAAAACAGTGGCCATGAGATTTTCTGCATTCATCTTCTTCTTCTTCGGAGTAGGTGCGCTCGCTAAAACCCACTGTTTCCATGAACCATGAAGCATGCAATGTAAAGCAGCAGAACTGCCAGAATATATTTTTTTTTTTTTTGGTTTGGTTCGGTCGTCCGTGTACTAAGGTTTTGATACGTAGTGTACAAAAGTAGTGTTTAGTGATCAGTTTTTATATTCAGGTTCTCGCCCACAAGGGATTTTATTGCCAAATCACCAAAATATTAAGATTTGGTAATTTTAGAATATTTTTGAAGTACTTGACGATCTACCCCATCTATCCATCTTCCTTTATTTGACTATTACTTGTTTTCGAAACTCCATCCTCATCGTTATTAACAATTTTCACCCATCTCTCTGGCAAACTTTTTATCCTCTTGGTGATTTTGAAGTAAAATTTTACTGACATATTCTACTATTCAAAACATCGTGGTAAACAATCTTCGAAGCTAATATTAGCTAATATCTAATATGGAACTTATCCATTCTTATAGGGTTAGCTGATTTTTTTTTATATTTATCAGCAAGCACATTAAATATCAAGTTATTTAGCTAAAGTAATTTTTTTATTTAGTTTATTTTATATTAAGTCAACATTTGTTATTTAATTAGTAATAATAAAATTAATAAAAAAAGACAGTACTTATTGGGAACACTAATAATAAAAACTTAAACCAATTGACTTAAAAATAGAGGATATTTATTTCGAATAGATAAATACCTGATTAAACCATCTATATACGAGGATAAATAAAGTCCTCTACAGAATCAGAAAGGCACTGTGTTCACATTTCTACTTTTTCTCCCACCCATTTAAAAAACATCATTTTCTTAAAATCCACCCTTCTTAGTATTTTGCTATAAAATATTTAAAATTCAAGTTTTTTAGTTACTTATTATCTACCCTGTATTATATTATTTTAAATGGCAACAGATTTCAGTTAAAATAATGTTGTTGAAGATTCTTTCTAACAAATCATAAAGAACAATTTTAACTTTATATAATTTATACCTTGTATAAATGCCGTATAATCTGATAAAAACGATGTGTTTTTACAAATCATCATCTATTAAATTAATAAGTAGAATATAAGTTTAATTTTTACATACCCTATATGATATTATCTTAAATAATAATGTAACATGATTTTTCTGTTAATTTTGAATGATTCTTTATAACAAGTCATAAACAATAATTTAAACTGTATATAATAATCACCAATAAGTGCAGTAAGAAAAAAGGAAAATCACTACAAATCCTCATTGAATAAATTAACAATTAGGATATACCTAATATTCTAGATTAAAGTTTTTGAGTTACTTATTTCCTATACTATATTATATTATCTTAAATAATAATGTCACTAACATTTTTTAAGTTATTTTATTTTTATGGCAAATACTTGCCAGCCACACTTAATACGCCATTCCACTTCCTGGGCAGTATCATCCTCCATTCCTTCTTTGTCCAAGATATGTAAGTGGTTCATCACCTCTAAATCGCTTCCCAACATAGATATTCTTCTGTTTTTAGCAAATTTGTCGAACATAACCTGACTCTTTTTCACTGACTGACTTTATTTTCAAGCCAAATGGCTCTCCCGCCCTTGTATGTGTTTTTGTAGTTCATCTGGGTCTTGTGACAGGAGAACGATATCATCTGCAAATAAAAGGTGGCTTAAATATGCACCATTTATTTTTCTTCCATCATGTCCCCAATCCAGACTACGGATCACCTCTTCAAGGAAGGCTGAGAAAACAACAGATGATGTTGAGTCACCCTGCCGTTTACCCCATTCTATATTTATTTTAATTTCCAGATCATCCTTGTGAACTATTGCTGTAGCTTCATCACACATGAATTTCAGTATATTCACATAGACTCTGTCCATCTCTTGGTTAAACAATACATCCATTACGGCTTGCTTTGATATTGAGTCAAATGCCTTGTCATAGTCAATAAAAGCTAAGCACAGTGACATGGTGTATTAATTGTGCCTTTCTATGGCCTGTTGGACAACCTTAATATGATACATTGTACTGAATCCACTTCTGAATCTTGCCTGCTCTTTTGGTTGTGCGTCATTCAGTGTTCTTAATATTCTTTTAGATATCATCTTGGTGAAAATTTTGTTCAATAATGATAGGAGATTTATTTGGCGGCTGTTTTTATGATGTTCTTGTGCTCCTTTCTTATGAAGAAGAATCACTTCAGCATTTTTCAGTATTTTTTGTACTTTGAGGCATTTTTAGTACAATTTTGCCAGTATTTTATGTAAAGTTCGACTATAAGCTTTTAACATTCCCACAATTATACAGTCCTTTCCGAGAGGTTTTCCTATCTTGAGCGCTTCTATACCATTTGTCACTTCATCCAACAGGATATCTGGCATTTACTCTTCCATGGGCATTACTCTCTTTGATTGGTTCTAATCTTTATATAACTTTGAATAAAATCTTCTGATAACCTCTAAAATTTCCGTACGTTCCCTGCACACTGTGCCATCCTCACACATTAAGGCAAACATTTCTGTCCTTTTATTTCTCAGCTTGTATTTTGCTTTGTACATTCCCTTATTTTCTTCTAGTGTTTATTACACTAGTTGCATGTTGAACCGACGCGCTTCCTCTCGAATACGTTTTCCTATAGTTTTGCAAAGCTCAACGTACTCGACTCTGCCAAAAAATGCCCTGCATTCCTCATTGCACACTAAATTCATTAAATTAATAATCTCATTGAAGTTTTTTACCTGTTTGAAACTTTTTTTGCAACAGCCCTTTCAAGCACGTTGTCCATCATTTTTTCATACTGATCTGTTATTTCCGTTTCCTTCGGGCCTTGCAACACAGAAAATCGATTCGACAAAGCAACTTCTAAATCGCTGCCCCACTGAACCAGCCTCCCATAATTCACTTTGCCATTCTTCGATCCTATCATTCTTCTACGCTCTCTTCGACATTTATCATAAGTTTTGCTCGTGCCATTCTATGGCCACTTCCTACTATAAAACGCTTAAGGACAGTACAATTGCAAAATATCGTTTTATTATGTGACATGATGTAGTCAATTTCACTTGTGAGGCCAGATGGACATCTCCATATCCATTTTCTGCTGATTTTTTTCTTATAAAACGAGTTCATAATAAATACACAGTTCTAATCCTTCTGCAAAATCAATCAATATGTCATCTTTATTGTCTCACTCAACACTTCCATATGAGCAGGTTGCATTTTCACCAGTTCTTGCTTTTCCAATTCTAGAATTAAAGTCACCCATCAGGATTTTATACATGCACTTCTCGTTGTCTAGAAACTGGTTCTTTAAAACCTTCAATTTTTTGAACCGTCAATTTTTTATTCAACTGAATGATGCATTGGGCTAGTCGGTCAGATATACTTTCAAATTTTACGACATTGCCCTTCACCTTTCGGTTAATGAGAAATCCAATTCAACCACATCGTCCATTTTCTATACCCCCAGGGCCTTCTTCATATTTCGGATAGTCCTATGATGTATGCTGTCAAGCTCGAAACAGTTCCTGCAGTCGTTTATCCGTTTTCATTGTGCGAATATTAAGAGTTGCAATGTCCAAAGTCCAGTGGCAGTCTGATTTATCCCGGTGATTCTTAGCACCCTCTACCGTGGGGCCGGTCTTCCCACCCTCTACCGTGGGGCCGGTCTTCCTACTGCCATAGGTACATGCCCCTTGGCCTCCGGGGAATTACGACCGTGTTTAAAATTGTAAAGCTATGTTGAGGGGTTAGACCGTAATATATATCACGCTGGTACAGTACAGGTTTGCAGATTTTGTTAGTCGGAGGTCTCTGCCTTGTCCTCTGCCTGTCCGAAACTCTATGAGCATGCACTCTAGACGGCATAGCTTAAAGCCTCATTGACTTATAGAAGCCCCTTTACCACGCCAAGGTCTGATCCACAAAGAGGAAATATATAGGAGAAAGGGGAAAAAAGAATGTACAGAAAAACAGTAGGCAGTTTTCCTGCTCATAAATGGACTAACCATAATGGCAGAAGATTGATTGAATTATGTTCGCAGTTTAATCTAAAAATAATGACAACCCATTTTAAGAAGCAAATAACAAAATAAAAGACCTGGAGGTGCCCAAACGTCCAACGCCCATTTCGTACCCCAATTATAAAGAGAATTTGAATGTTCAAGTCAGGAAAGGAGCTAACATAGAGACGGATCACTACTTGACTAGAATCAATCTTAGCTTAAAACCTCGAAAACTTATCCAAAAGAGACTGCTAATACCAAACTTCGACCCTACGAAAATAAAACCAACCTTAACAGAAGAGCTTGATAAACAACCAGCACAGAACTGGCCAGAATTGAAACAAAAAATTATTAAAACAGCCTTAAGGTTGGTCCCTTTACAAAAACGTAGAAAACATCCGTGTTGCGATGAAGTTTGCGAGCAAGCAGTATTAAGCCGAAGTAAAGCATTCAAAGATTGGAACTAAAAGAAAATATGAACACAATCAACTTAATGAAATAGAAAAATATTTCCAAAAAAATAACACCTGAAACATTAAAAACTAAATTACAGACTATCAACCACAAAGTCTTTGCTTCCAAAAGGAAAATGGACTATTAGCTCTAAATAACCAAGACAATTGCATAGAACTTGCCAAATCTTTTGAGCTGTCCTGAGCCCTTAAACAAATTACCAACACTAAACACTAAACAAACAAACCCAGATTCATAACCACCGATTGAAAATGATGAAGTTACCACCGATTGAAATAAATGACAGTTAGAACCTAAAATTGGTGAATATCAATCAGGTTTTCGACCGGGCAGATCCTGCCCTGAACAGATCCTGAATCTAAAGTTGATCCTAAGACATCAAAAACTATACAATAAAAATCTCTTCTGTACATTTGTGGATTTCAAAAAAGCATATGATTCTATTGACCGCGAATCTTTATTCCAAATCTTTTTTCTTTTATTCCAAAGGCAAAGGACTAAATCTGAAAACGCTGGCAATTATTAAAGCAACATTAATTAACACATGGTCAAAAGTTAAATTCATTGGTGACATCTCAGAACTCTTCGAAATTAAAACTGAAGTGAGAAAAGCGAATGGACTCTCGCCACTCTTATTTAACTGTATTCTAGAGAAAGTAATACAGGAGTAGCGTGAAAAAAAGTCGACCCTGAATTTTAATCAGCGTATTAAACTGGGGAGAACCAACATCAAAATTGATTTTCTGGCGTTTGCTGATGATCCAGTAATTTTGGCTGAAGATATATTAACGGTACAAAATCAGATTGAAAACCTTGAAAACCTTGATTGATTCCTTTGAAAATACATAAAACATGAATTGCAACAGACTAAGAACACCATTTCTAAAAACAAAATATTGTAACATCAGAGGAGTTTCCAAATTCAAATATTTGGGTGAAATAATCATGAAAAATGGATTGGAAAAAGTGCCCAATAAGGGTAGATGTCAAAAAGTGGAAACGGCATTGAGACTTCCATAAAATATTTACAACAAAAAATGCATATCTAAAAACACAAAACTGAAACATTACAACACAGTTATTAAGCCAGAATGTTTATTTGGGGCAGAAACACTCATTTTGAATAGAAAGAGAGACATCGAGGACATTGAAAAGAAGGAAAGAAAAATCATAAGAAAAATCTTAGGCCCCAAACAAATAAATAGCACAACATACCGACTTCGAGAAAACCAAGAAATCAAGCAATACACTGATATATATAGCGATATGAGAAGATTTAAGTTTTACGGACACATAAAACGGCAATAGTCGAATAGTCGAATTTTATGAAAATAGGAATAGAGCTAAAGGAGAAATAATTAAATGGATTGCTGCAATTAAAGACGACCTAAGATCAGAAAATATTACACAAAGTGAAATTCAGGATAGAGGCTGTTTCAGACACAAGGTTAATGTTTCGAAGGTCGGTCAAAAAAAAAAAAAAAAAATATATATATATATATATATATATATATATATATATATATATATATATATATATAGCTATTTATTACCTACCTTGTTTATTTTTTTCACCGCCGATTATTCTTAACAAATCATAAAGAACAATTTTAACTTTATATAGTTATGGCTCTGTATAAGTGCAGTATAATTTATAATAAGCAAGGGAAAAAACATAACAAATCCTTATTGAATAAATGAATATTTGGGATAAACCGAAGTTTTTACTATAATAAAATATCTAGTGAATTTCAGCAATTAAATGTTGATTTTAAAACTATCTAATGGGTATTAAATCTCTGTTATTTACATTAATACTGATAAACTGTAATTATGCGTAAAAACCGATGAATATACATATTTCTATTGTTACAAAATTTATGTACGTTCTTTTGTGTTGGTTTATTTGTTCTCTTCGTGTTACGGCTATTCTGTGGAATATTTTTGGATTTTATCGTTTCAATGTCCCTTTCGGCCTTGCAGATTGAAGTTTATTTCACACCAATAAGAACTTGATTTATTCCACAGCGTTTCCTTTCATTCATTATACTATATAACATACTACAATGATCAAAAAGTAAGGTAACTTTCTATATCAAACACAAAATATTTATTTATTCAGCTAAATTTATAGTTTTGATTGATTGCGCGGTTGGCTCTTGGTGAAACATAGTAACAATAATAATAATTAAAACACTTGGTATTTGTTTCACAATATATTCAAGATATTCTCTAACATGTTTCGGCCTCGCGACCATTCTCAAAGAGAGTTATGTATAAACTCTAAAAAACTCTAAACTCTAAAAAAAGTTTATACATAACTCTCTTTGAGAATGGTCGCGAGGCCGAAACATGTTAGAGAATATCTTGAATATATTGTGAAACAAATACCAAGTGTTTTAATTATTATCATAGCTAAATTTATGTTGTCTTCTCTAAAGCAATCCTCTATCACTATAATACAGTTATTCTATCGTTTTTTCCAGTATTCGGAACAGATTTAATACTCGGCATTTCCTTTGAAAAAATAGGAAAAAGTCACACAATTTCATATTTGATGAATATGTTGCTTTTGTTTAATTTTTAGTGAAAAATTGACTAATAATTATTATAGTGTGCAGTTGTGTATTATCGTGATTCAAAAATCATAAACTGTTCAAAATGTTTGAACGAAGATGGACGTTTTGACTCTACTGCTTAATCGACAATCTGTCGATTAAGTAATAGAGTAATATATATGTAATAGAGACTGTAATATTTTATACATTAGTTGACGTGAGTGGTGTTCCTGAAAATTACGAATAATGAATTCTCTTTAGCGCCTTCAAAAGTCCAATTATCCCTCTAAGCAAAGCTATACTTCAAGGTTGGAGTGGACTCTCGTAGATTTTTGTTTAGTTCAAAATCAACAGTTTTTATTTTAGTAGAAAAATATTCAATTTAAAATAAACAGGGTCAATAATTGTTCGTAAAACAAAAAAATGGAACACCCAATAAACATATCTGAATCAAAATGAAAATGTCCTGACTGCATAGCTTATCTAGGGAACAAAAACTAAGAGACTGTGTTTAAATTTCAAAAATGAAAATTCGATGTTCTATTATACATTACAACCATAACTAGAGAACTTTAGTTTTAAAATGTGATTGTATCATCTCCTGATGATGCTAACATGGTTAGCGAAACGCGCGTCGAGAAGTTAAAACACTTTATTTGGTGCTTAGTGGTAAATCTCCTTGAGTTTCAAATATAATGAACTGGCCGATATATATATATATATATATATATATATATATATATATATATATATATATATATATATATATATATATATATATGTATATATATATATATATATATATATATATATATATATATATATATATATATATATTTATATATATATATATATATAGATACCGCTCGATCGCAAACGTCTGCGAAGAAGACCGAAAGCACGATGGATTGATGACATCGTTAAGTATATTGGACCCGAGTGGCAGAGGAAAGCCCAGGACCGTGAAAGTTGGAAGCATGCTGAAGAGGCCTTCATCCTGCAGTGGATCAATACAGGCTGATGATGATAATATATATATATATATATATATATATATATATATATATATATATATATAGATATATATATATATATATATATATATATATATATATATATATATATATATATATATATATATATATATATATGTATATATATATATGTATATATATATATATATATATATATATATATATATATATATATATATATATATATGTATATATATATATATATATATATATATATATATATATATATATATATATATATATATATATATTCTATATTAACATCTACTATTTTCACGAATGGTAGGTTTCTAAATCATTCCGGATGTCGATCCGTTCATTCTGTGAAAATTTCATTTGGCACTGTCAAAAGTCCAACTGACGTTCACGGGTCATTGCACTCGTTCTTATAAACGGCCGGCGACTGCGCAGATTGTATCAGGGTAGTTCGGGGCTATTCGCGGCGCTCGGCAACGCTGTCGGGCATCCGTTTATTGATTTGTCTTCCTCGTCGCCACGTTGGCGTGTTTCTTCTTTTTCAGAAGCGCTTTCCATACTTTGGAATGTTGCAAGCGTTGTTTGGCGTATTTAGCTCATTCCTTTCTTCTATTTCAAGGGCTTCTCTGATTGTTCGGACCTTGTAGTTTTCAATATTCACTATTTCCTTGGTTTCTTCGTAATTGATTTTATATTCTGTTTGTAGATGGTGCTGGAATAGAGTGGAAGTTGTTTGTTTGTTTTTATGTTCCTGTATTCTGGCCGCGATTCGTCTGTTTGTTTGTCCTACGTATGTTTTGTTGCAGTCTAATTTTATCCTTGGGATTTTTTAGGATGTTTGCGACAGTTTTATGCGGCTTGTAGGCAATTTTGATCTTAGGTTTCCTTAGTAGTCTGTCTATCATATCAGTGATTTCATTTACGTAAGGTAGCTGGACCTTTGGTGCATTTGATTCTTGATCCTATATTCTTCTTCGTGTTTGAGTTTCCTGGCAATGAATGGCCTTCCTAATACAATTTTTTAAATATCCATTTTGTCTAAGGGATGTGGAAATATTTGGTAGTGTCACTCGAAAGGATCTGGAAATCAAGATGCTCGCTATTGCTTAGATTTGAGAAGAATGATGATGGGATTTGGCGTTGAGGTATCGATTGTGTTGGTTTTCTATACATTGTGTATTCGAGAGTTCCAGTAAGTTGTCTTGTGATGAGGAGATCCAAATGCGGAAGTTTTCTATCATGTTCGTCTTTCAGGGTGAACTGTATTCTGGGATGGATTTTGTTTAATTGGGTTAGGATGTTGTTCAGAAGTTCGTTTCCGTGAGGCCTTATTATAAAGATTTCATCTACGTAGCATTTACAAAGTTTAGGTTTTAAAGGAGCGTTGGCTAATGTTTTAGTTTCGAAGTATGTTATAAACAGGTTGGTTATAACAGGTGATAGAGATGATACCATTGCGGCACCGTCCGTCTCTCTGTAAATTATGCTGGTTGGAGAAAAAAATTATGTTCTTCAGGCAGCGAGTATTCGGAGAGTTCCCCCACGTATGGTGGAAAGTCTTCGTTCGTTGAAATTAGGTCCATAGCTTCGTCTTGGGATACTTGGATATAGTGAGACAATGTCCAGGCTTGCTAGTATGTCTGTGTCCTCTAGTTGGAAATCTTTAATTATCCCTATCAAATGTTCTGAGTTTTGAACATAGGACTCGGCAAATTTGACGGAAGGATTTTCAATTGTGAAGGAACCAAAGAAATAGCGAATATTGAAAACTACAAGGTTCGAACAATCAAAGAAGCCCTAGAAATAGAAGAAAGGGGTGAGCTAAATACGCGAAACGACGCTCGAAATATTCCAAAAGTATGGAAATCGCTTCTGAACAAACGAAGAATCACGGCAACGTGGCCAAATGCCAAATGAGATTTTGCGAAACGTCGTGACTCTTCACAGAATGAACGGATCGACACCCGGAATATATATATATATATATATATATATATATATATATATATATATATATATATATGGATACTCGAATGCAATAACTGTTAATCGAATTTGACAACATACACTGGAATATTATTGGGCTGTGTGAAACACGAAGAAAATTTGAAAGTATACCTGACAGATTAGCCCAATATGTTATTCAGCTGAATAGAAGGCTTAAGTTTAAATCGTCGAGGCTTATGCACCAACTATAAGCCATAGAAATGAGGAAATTGAGGAATTTTATGAAGATGTGGCCCAACTTTTAGACAAAGAGAAGTGTAGGTATAAAATCTTGATGGGCGACTTTAATGCCAGAATCGGAATACCAAATGGTGGTAAAAATGCAACTGGCCTATATGGAAACGGTGAGGGACAATAGAAGTGACAGGCTGGTTGACTTTGCTGAAGAACAACTCTATATTATGATCAATAAGTAATTCGTATAATAAGAAAAAGATCAACCGAAAATGGACATGGAGATAAAGCAATGTTTTGCAATCGTACTGTCATTAACCATTTTAATATGGGAAGTGACCACCAAATTGTACGAGCAAAGATTAGGATCAACTGCCGAAAAGAGCACGAAAGAATGATAAGATCAAAAAGGGGCTCAGTGGATTCTGGGAAGCTGCTGGAGAGGGGCAAAGATATTGAAATTGCTTTGTCGAATCGCTTTACTGTGTTACAAGACTCGGAGGAGATGGAAATTACAGACCAATATGAAGAAATCGCCAACAATGTGCTTAAAGCGGCGGCTTCAATAGCACCAAAAGATAACCAATTTCCAATGAGACCATTAATTTAATGAAAAAATGCATTCTTCATTGTCCGGCGAATGAAGAATGCAGACAGTCTTTTTGGCAGGATTGAGTACCTTGAGCTTTGCAAAACTATAAGAAAACGTATTCGAGAGGAAACGCGCCGATTCGACATACAGCTGTGCAAAAAACTCTGGAAGAAAACAGGGAAATTAACAATGCTAAGAAAGAAAAGGACACAAATGTTTTTTTTTTAATGCGTGAGGATGGTACAATGTGCAGGGAATGGACGGAAATGTTAAAGGTTGCCCGAAGATTTTATTCAAAGTTATATGAGGACCAGAATCAGGCAAGAACAACAATGCCCACTGAAGGACAAGTGCCGGATATCCTGGTGGGGGAAGTGACAAAGGCTATAGACTCGATGAAAAATATCAAGGCTCTAGGAAAGGATAGTATAACTGTGGAGATGTTAAAAGCTGTTGGTCGGGCTTTACATAAAACTCTAGCAAAATTAGGCACTTTGAAGTGCCTCAAATAACAAGAAGTACGCAGCTTATAGAAAAATACAGAAGTGATTCTTTTACATAAGAAAGGAGCACGGGATGATTTAAAGAACTACCGTCCCATTAGCTTCCTATCAAAGGTGTAGAAAGTTTTCACCAAAATAATATCCAAAAGAATACTAAGAAAACTTAATGATGCACAACCAAGGGAGCAAGCAGGATTCAGAAGTGGATTCAGTACAATGGATTACATCCAGGCTCAACAGCAGGTCATAGAAAGACACAACGAATGCACTATGCAACTGTTCTTGGCTTTTATCGATTATGTAAAAGCATTTCATTCAATCTCAATGCGGGCCATAATGGATGCATTGCTTAATCAAGGTATAGAGAAAGCCTATCTACTAAGCCTATCTACTAAGTAAATCTACTAGGATCAATATATGATGAAGCTACAGCGACAGTCCACCTTGACGATCTTGAGGTTGGAATAAATGTAGAGCGGGGTGTACGGCAGGCTGACGCAATATCGCCTCTTCTTTTCTCAGCCTTCTTGCAATAAGTGTTTCGTAATCCGGGTTGGGAACACGATGGGATATAAGTAAGATTATAAGTACGATATATATGGACGGACCAAGGTCCGGTTAATATGGTGGTTACGGCAACGTTTACAAACTATTCTCAATAATTCTAATCGGTTTTATTTTATCATAATTGAATATAATATCTTTATAATTCTCATGACGAGCCAATCCTCATGACGAGTTATATAGGGTAATTTTCTTAGTGCGTTCGAACTTTAAATCAAATACAACAACAACCAAACTAGATGCTTTGAAATTATTTATTTTATGTGTAAATATCCGCAATTGTCGGAGTTATGTTCGCTACCAAGGCGTCAATAGTTGCTAGTTTATCGGCATAGACCAAAGATTTAACATAACCTCAAAGAAAATAATCTAATGGGGATAAATTACATGACTTTGGTGGCCAATTAACAGGTCTGTTTCTTGAAATAATCTTCTCACCGAATTGTTCCTTCAATAAATCGATTGTTGCGTTAGCTGTATGACATTCGGAGCAGTTCTGTTGGAATCACATCTCCTCTAGATCATTGATCTGTAACGATCCTCATTAAGGAATTGATAAATTTGTATTTTCATCAACACTTCAGCAATAGCGGCGATATTTTCTTCGGAACGCATAGTTTTTTTCTTGTTTTTATTTTATTATCGATCAACGTGAAATGCGTTCGGAATTTGTAGATAATTCGACGAATACATCGCTCGGTTGGTAGCTTATATGCACCATTAAAATGTCTATAAATTTGACCCACAGTTCATCGGAAGTTGATTACATTTACGTTTACGTTACGTGGAAACTACTTCCATGTAATCCTCTCTTCCGATAACATTACTTTTTGTTTTGATTTTAAAATATTTTAAAGCATTTACTCAGTAAGTATTCTTTCCTTTACTAAATAATTGTTAAAAGCATGTAAGTATGTAGATATTACTCTAGTAGATGCAATATATATATCTGTTTGCTCTAAACCTTTAAGAATTTAGGTCCGAGTTTTAATTCAATCAGTTTTCTTCAGATGTATAGCTTCAAAGCTTCAATTTTTTCTTTCACACCGCGAAAATGTTAAAACAAATTTATAGTTGAAAAAATTACTTTATTCTGCCGTATATTCTCCCTTGAGCTCAATAAATTTTTTCCAGTGGTTTTCCAATTCATTTATTCCATCTCTAAAGTGATTTTCTGGAAGTCCTTCAAAATACTCATCTATACCTGCTATAACTCCTTCATTTGATGAAAAACGCTTGCCGCGTAGGAATTTTTTGAGGTCATGCCAGAGGGGGCCAGATCTGGTAAATATGGTTGATGCTCTGATAGTTCGCAATGTAACTCCTTCAATTTAGCCATTGCAAGAACACCTCTGTGAGCCGTTGCATTGTATTGATAATTTTTTTTCTTTGCTAAACCAGGTCTTTTATCACGAATTTTTACATCCAATTGATCCAAAAGCTTTGAGTAATACGGTCTTGTTATTTGTTTACCCGTTTAAAGCTAATCAAATAACAAAATGCCTTTTGCATCCCAAAAAATAGATACCATAACCTTTTTGGTCGATTTTGACCACTTTGGGTGCTTCGGAGTTGAACAACCGGGCTCAGGAAACTCTGTGGTTTGTTGTCGCAGTTCAGGATCATAGTGGTAAACTCAAGTCTCATCCATAGTTACAAAACGACTTTTAAAATCTATTTAATTTTTTTGAAAAAGATCAAAACGTTGGTTTTACTCGAAGTCGTTTTGATCAGAAATTTACAAATGCGGCAGCCATATTGCACATAGCTTTTTTATTCCTTTTTCAAAATAGGAAACACCCGTTCAGTTGAGATGTCCATGGTCCTAGCAATTTTACTCATAATCAATTGCCTGTCATTCATAACCATATCATGTATAGAATTAATTATTTCTTCAGTAGTTGGACTTATTGGATATCCAGAACGAGGATCATCATCCAGGCTTGTACGACCACGTTAAAACTCACCTGTCCACTTACAAACCATTATTTTTGAAGGAACAGACTTTCTTAATATATTTATCATTTCACTATGAATTTCCATTACCGTTAAACTTTTTTTACAAGGAATTTAATCACTGCACGATTTTTAATATTTTCCATTTTAAAAAATAACACTACGTTTACTCTAAGCTGTTGTTTTTGTACGAATGAATTGACAGATCGACTTGAAACTACACATATATTTATTTGAAGGATTAAACTTCAAAGAATAGTAGATTATATTGTTCTTTTACTGCTCTATAAGCCATGTAAAAAGTTGCAACGCGAACTTTTCAAATAGCCTAGTAAGTCTACAGCAAATGCACGTTTTTTTAAAGAAGCATGACATAAGCCGTCATCACTTGAGCACACGAAACCGGTTCCAGGAGATACTTGCTGATGTTTAAGTGGCGGATGAAGAAATGAGCAATTATTACGTGGTGAATTTGAATATTTTAATATTCTCCACCATCCCACTTTTCATGTATACCTGCTACGTAGACAGGACCTGAACGGGTCACGGACGATTCCGCAACGTGACTGTTGCTAAATTAAATGATCAAAATGTCCACCATTTGAGCCTATGCAGGTCTGGTACCGTTCTCCTTCCTATTTTTTTCGTACATGTTGAAAAATTCCTAGTATATTTTTAATCTGGCTTATCCGTAAACAAGAAGCACATCCTGATATTCGCGTACAAAATACAATTTTGGTTTTAATTAGAATTTAAATAAACACACTTACCGACACTAAATTAATTTTTGTGGGGAAGGATCATCTCAATTAGTCAAGCGATGTTACCACTTTCATCTTTTTGGCTAATGCATGAGTGACTCTTAATAAAACAAAATGTTTTAACAATGTTCTTTAGTTTATTTGTAGTTTATTTGTTAACCAGTTATTATTTGCTAAATATGCTTTTAAATATATTTGCTTAACCCTTTGAGGCTCCATTTGCATAATTATATACACGTTTCATATAATTTTTCTGCTTCAAAAACTAATTCTGGAGCTTTTAGACGAAAAGTACATAATAATGCAGATGTTTTCTTGTAATATGCTAGGCGAGGTCGTCTTCTTGTGACAAATTTCAGAACTACGACTTTTTGACATTTCGGTGGTTCCCATGATGGCTGGCACACGAAGTAAGAAATAAGAAATTTTGTGCCGTCGATACACATGTATGAATAGATTTATATATTATTATCTAATATTGGAAACAACGGTTTAAACCAAACATATACCGGTATATTTTGCCAAGATCTATTATCAGCATGAAATAAAATGGCGGTGTTTTTAGGCGCCATAATTATGCACAATTGTTTATAACAGTTGTTTGCTTAAAACGATGATCGTTGTTTATAGTGGCTACAATTCTGCGCACTTGGTCCAAATAATAAGGTTTTATTTTAGAAATTAGATATGATCCAGAAAATGAAGCACATTTTACTGTAGTTTCTAGAGAATTCATCGAATTTGGATTTGAGCAACGATGAACAAGGGAAAGAGGAAAATGATTTCCAAACTTCTTCACCAGATATTGTTCGTGTAGGAGCTGACAGTTTTGAAATTCCTGAGTCCCATTGGAACAATGAAGATAATTTGTCTTTGGCGTTGTTTGCAGGAACAGTGAATGAGTCAAACTTCAATGATATTATAACTCAAAAGGATAATATAAAATGGTGCAAACGTAATTTTCATAATCCTTATATAGTCTGGAATGAATTAGACCGAAGCAATAATGAGTCCGAAGTATTAAGCCTGTTAGAATATTTACAAAAATATATAAATGACGCTGAGTCTCAAAAAATTACAAACTTTACTATATTTGATATACGTATCAAAAAAAACGTTCATTTCAAACCAACGAATTTACTAAAACTAAAAAGTTTATTTGGATTGTACATTGCGGTTGGCTGCCTGAAATTTCCAAAAGTTCGGCTGTTTTGGGATAAGGCCTTAGGCATAAATCCCTTTAGAGACATAAAGAGTAGACACTGATTTTTGATGAATTTATACTTTGTCAATAATTTGGAGAATCCAGAAAATTGCAATGATAAATTGTACAAGGTATAGGTACTCTTTACGATGCCATTAGAAATCGTTGCGCAAAGTTTTATTTGGAAGCATTGACAAGCAATTCAGGGGAGACTTATCAATCAAACAGTACACAAAACGTATACCAACCCCCTGGGGTGTAAACATATTAATTTTATGTGGAAGATCTGGAATGGCATAAGATTTCGTGATTTGCCAAGGGGCTTCTACTGGTTTGGACGTAGACAACCGAAAAATATTTGGCCTTGAAGCATCACTGGTCATTCATCTTTCAGAATCAATAGAAAAAGAAGGTCGCAATTATTTTTCATCGTTTCAACTTCTGCAAATCCTAAAGCATAAAAATATATATGCTGCTGGGACAGTAGGAGTGAATAGAATTAGGAAGTATGGTAGCATAGTTCGCAAACAGTTTCAAAAAGGAGGTAGGGGGTTCCATGATGAAGTGACAACCGAAAATAAAAATATTGTATTAGTAAAATGTATGTAGTACCCGCTTCAAATTGTGTGGGTGTTGGGCAGGAAAACTTGGTTTGTAGTTGGGATAAAACAGAGAAGTACACGACTGTCACAAGGCCTAAAATTGTAAAATAAATTATATAATAAATTAATATTATATAATAAAATTATATAATCACTTAATGGGCGGCGTTGACTTACTCGATCAAATGATCGCATTATATAGAATTTATATTCGTTCTAGAAAGTGGACACTTCACTTCCCCTAATATTTCATGCAGTTGACTTGGGTATTGTCGATAGTTGGTTTAAGTATAAGCAAGATTATAATCGACTACAGATCCCAAAAATATCTCAGATGGGTCTTTTAGACATTCGTTTACGTTTGGCAGAGTGTTTGGTCAAAGTTGGTAAACCAGTTCAAGGTCAAGGTAAAAGAGGAAGTCCAAGTAGCGTGACACCTGAAGTGTAAAGGTCAAAAATTCCAAAACATAATGAAGAAATCAGGCCATGCCCAGAATTACAATACGATTCCATAGATCATATGCCACATCTTGATGGCAGTAAGGAAGGAAAGCGGTGTAAAAATGACGAATGTAATAAAAACTCGCATTTACTTGTGATAAGTGTGGGATACATTTATGTATAAAATGTATATGTATTATAGAACATAAGTTTCGTAAACATTTATTTAGTTTCCCAATTAAATATTTTTAATACCTATAATGTAATAATTTGAATGTCTATTAAAACATTTTGTAAATAATTATGCACCTGATTTAAAAAAAAATCACTAACTAGAGCCTTTATAGACACAAATTAATTGATTAATTAATTATTTACACTGAAATATTTATACCGAAATATGGCGCTTTAAAAAAATTAGGTCTCAAAGGGTTAAAATGATAATTCTTATAGTTTTTCAATTGGCCATTTAGAAACTCTGCAATGTTTTCTTGCTGAAACCTTGAGGTTTTTGACACTGGTTGTAAGAAACCCTGTATAATAGCATCTGTAATGTCAGTTGCATCAGGGCACTAGTGTACAAAATACATCTAAATAAGCTACAAGTAAAATACGAAATTGCACGAACAAAAATTGCCAACCCAAAATGAAGAAAATTTATTTTTAAATATTACATCTGCATGAGGCACCTTACATTAACTGCGATTTCCAATCAGTGAACATTCTATTGGTTAAATATCAAAGAGATTTTCATCGGAGATCAGTCTATCAATCAGAAAAATCCGCATATTTGTTTCTATCAGATGAATAATGTTATTACGTCATCTAATAGAGATAGTGTTTGTCTTGGTAGTCTTACATGACAGACGATAATTGAAAGCTGTTATAATAAATATTATTTCTGCATCATAAAAAGTAAAAAAAATCTAATGATCTATTTGTAATATTTTATTTATTTGTTTCACGGCAATTAATTATTAAAAATTTGCTGATGATTATGTGATGGTATGTAATTTCATTTGTCGGCAAAATATCAAAATCGAAATGCATAATTGACGAATGGTGATTGTTTAACATTCTTTTTGATTTGAGATAAATTGTTATTTTTAGAAGATTATGCTGTTATTGTATCATCGATAAATGTTGTTTGTTAATGTCGACATGAGTTCTACTGGTGAGCTTTGCCACTAAGCAAAATTGGCTTTGTAATACCGCATTATACAAGATCCAATCATTAGTTATAGTCTCCGGGCAATTAATGATACACAGAGTAATATGCAAACTTGTTTGTTTAAATGAATAAATATTATGTTTTTGCTTTGCTTAATTTTAAAGTTAGGATCATGAAAATATTAAAAGGTAAAATATGATGCTAGTAAAAAAATCGATTCCGTAAACTTTATAATTTGTGGAGACCTCTCAAATTCATGTACACAGAGGATAAAAAAATACATCTTCAAGTTTGCATTATAGGTGTTTTGGTTAATAATGTCTATTTTGCTAAGAGATGGCGTTACTAATATATTTGTTGGTATAGACTAATGACGACTATGGCGTTTTGGATAGTAAACATATGCCATCAAAAGCCAATTCGTTATTAATTGTCATCGTGCAAAGAACATAGTTTTTGGTAGTTTTGAACATGGCGAATTATGTACCAGTAAAAAACGTTTTATGGGGAAGTTTAATAACTTTCTTTCATTTGAAGAAAACGACTGCTAAATGTTATTGCTCGTTGGTCGAAGCTTATGGTGAACATGCTCTAACCCAAAAAAGTTGTAAACGGTGGTTTAAACGCTTTAAAAGTAGTGATATAGAAAACAAAGAGCGTCCAGGACACCCGAAAAAGTTTGAAGATCTAAATTTGCAAGCATAATACGTTGCAATAAACTTAAGTAATACATTGTTAAGCATTGAACATTGATCCAGAAGATCCAGAGGGAAGGAAAATGGGTTTTATATGAATTTAATTATTTGAATTTTAATGTACTGGCTGGGTAAAGTATTTTGATTTTACCTTTATGTTTTCGTTTGTTGCGTACTTTTAGGACTATTTCTCACCAGCGTTCTCTATTTCTGGCTTCCTTAGTTAGAGATGAACCAGTTAGGTCTTTAATTAAATCTGTCCATATTTTTGAACCTCTGTCGCGTGATCTAGCACCTTCCATCCGTCCCTGTACGAGTCTTTCTAGGTTATTGTCATCCCTGCGTTCAATTTGCCCAAAGAATCTTAATATTCGTTCATGAATAATTTGAAATAGTCTTGCGGCACTATTAATATCTCGAATAAAGAATGAATTCGGGAGGAAGCCCCACCCATCCCTTACATTGGAGGGCACATGTTTCGTCTGTTGATGGTAGGATTCATCAGGGTACCGACACATGCTCTCTCGCCAAGAATAAGGAGTCTCTCTCCACAATCAAACAACCCATATTTTCGTCGACATCTTGTCGGATATGTATACATATATATATATATATATATATATATATATATATATATATATATATATATATATATATATATATATATATATATATATATATATATATCCAGTAGATATTAGCAGCTGTCCATTAGATATTAATGGACAGCTGCGAATATCTCAAAATAAGCAGCCCCGAACCAAGGCAAAAAAAACAAAATCCACTTAGCGTCTGACTTGTATCAAGCGGTTGAGTGGTCAGCATCTGTTCACCAGTGGTGCGGCTGATATTTAAATTCTGGAACTAACCCCTCCAGTCTTAACCTCTGAACCGTCATGGTTCAAACTTTTAATTCAAAGTACAAGATGAAGCGTTCTAGTAATTACAAAATTACCCCAGGAGGTAGACAATCCTCTGCCAGCTTTGCTGGTACAACCGGACTTTCGGATTCTGGGGCGTCCGGGCTTAAACGCAAAATCTTTCAGAGGGAGTCGGAGACATCTGGCCAACGTCTGAAACCAAAAACAAAAACTTTCTTTGGAACGGTAAATATCAATTCTCTCCTGCGTCCAGGAAAACTACACGAATTGGGGCGAACATTAAATCAGCAAAAAATCCAAATTTTAGTTTTGCAAGAAACCAGATTGACAGATGATAACACCTTGGAATTCGGCAACTACAGACTTTTTAAAAGTAAAACGGACAAAAGAATACTCAAAAATACACCACATCTCGGTGTTGCTTTCGCTGTCTCAAGAAACATTATTGGTTCTATAACAAATGTCCAGCCAGTAAATAATCGACTTATGACACTATTTCTCAAGTGTGCTAACAAAAACTATACATTAATCAATGCACACCTCTCAGTTAATGAAGAAAATAAATATAATCCTGAAAAAGTAAATAAGTCCTGGGAAATTCTAGAAAAGACTATCTCTAAAATTCCCTCTAGCCATGTAAAAATCCTATTGGGTGATTTCAACGCCCAGCTAGGGGAAAAAAAAGTACAGGAAAACAGTCGGCAGTTTTCCCGCTCATAAATGGACTAACCATAATGGTAGAAGATTGGTTGAACTATGTTCGCAGTTTAATCTAAAAATAATGTCAACCCATTTAAGAAGAAAATATCAAAACAAAAGACCTGGAGGTGCCCAAACACGTACATGGGTGAATTTCAAATTGACCATGTTGCCATTTCGTACCCCAATTATAAAGAGATTTTGAATGTTCAAGTCAGGAAAGGAGCAAATATAGACACGGATCACTACTTGACTAGAATCAAATTTAGCTTAAAACCTCGAAAACTTATTCAAAAGAGGCTGCTAATACCAAAGTTTGACCCAACGAAAATAAAACCAGCCCTAATAGAAGAACTTGATAAACAACCAGCACAGAACTGGCAAGAATTAAAACAAAAAATTATTCTTGAAAATTCTTCTTAAAAAATTATTATTCTATTCTCTATTAAATTAATCTTGTGGCAGAAACTCAGATTTAATTCTTAATTCTGCAATTTGTCCAGCTTTTGGTTTCATTCAGATGAATGAAAAATTTAATCTAAACCTAATTCTAAAGTTTAGTCCAGCTTTTAGTATGATACAGGTGAATGGTATGTAGAGTAAATTATCCTGGATATCTAATTGTTGCAGAAGCTCAGATTTTTAAAAAATGTAATTAGATAGTTCTGCAATCTACCCAGCGTTTGGTATGATACAAGTAAATAGCATGTAGAGTCACTTCAATAACTGACCTCTTATAAAATTTAACCTAAATCTAATTATAAAGTTTATTTGTCTATGTGAATTTATATGTATATAATCAGATGATACAGGATATGTAGGGAAACCAAAAAAAGTGGAGGATGAAGAACTGAAAGAATTGCTGGAAGGAAATCTTTGTTGTACACTGCTAGAGCTCAGACAGAAACTCTGAGCAACACCACAACCAATTTCTAAACATTTACACAAGCAAGAAAAAAATTAAAAGAAGAGTCGTTTCGAACTCTCTTATGAACTCATAGCTAAGAATAAGAATCGACGCGTTAATGTTGTTGCGTAGTTGCTCTTCAGATTCATATTCACAAAAATCATGTGAATCATTCTTCAAAAAATATTGTGATCTGTGATGAAAAATGGATCTTCTACGATAATTCAGCAGCTAAAATCGTCAATTAATCTTGGTGGACCATCAACCAGTAACATAAAACCAAATAGCTATATCAAGGACGTGCTGTTGTGAATATTGTGAGCCTAGCAGATGTTAACTACTGAGCCTAATCGGTAGCAGCTTCATGTTAGTGATGTTCTGAAGGGAAGAGTGTGTTAGTGACGTTCTGAAGAGGAGAAAAAATTTTGCTTCAGAACAGCGAACTACCACTTACAACAAAAAGGACTATCCGGAATTAATCCTTGCTTTATTCATAATATAAAATACTAGCTGATGATCTAAAAACATATGAATCCTCTATCGAGACGAATTCTATGCAATTCATGAAACGGCAAAACATTATCGGCTAAACAGAGAAGTTATCACTTGAAGAATAGAAGCAGTTATAAACGAAACATTTTTTGGATTCAATTAAAATAAAAAGAAATTACAGTAAATAATCCTTCTAGTAAAATTAGAAAAGATTTTTTTTATTGAATATGCATTTGATAAGTGGTTTTAAAATGATTCTCGAACTGTTTAAATAAAAATAAAATACTGCTACACCTGGTACAACGTAGAAGAAAAAAAAACATTATTAAGTCATTAAGCATACAATATTTATACACATCACAGTCACGACGTAAAAATAATTTTAAAAATATTAACATTGTTCGGTGCCTAGTTTGAAAACCAGTTTTTTTACCTGGAATTACAGGTCGATTTCGTAGAACTATTTGAATAACTATCTTGTTGAGTCTTAGCAACGGATGCCTAATTTGTCATGACTGCAAAATGTTGCCATTTTTTCTTTGTATTATCTTTTGTTCTGGAAGGACTATATTGAATTTCTGTTTGGAAATTGATATTTGCAAGAAAAAAAAACATCGGAATTATATAAAACGTTTGGAAACAACGGGTTTTTTCTTTGTTTTTTTTTCGAAGCAATTTAACATTTTATTTTTAATGATGTACCGGGGAGCTTCCAAAATTTGATAAGTAAATAAAATCATTTTTATATTATAATTTTTATTCAATTGAAATGATTAGTCCAGACTGTCTCCTTAGATGTTGGGGGCCTTGGAAAGTCACACAGACTTTCTTCAAGTGTTCGTACAGTGTTCTTCAATGTTCCAAAATGATGGCCTTTGAAGTGAATTTTTAATCGTGGGAGTAGAAAAAACACACAATGACCCAAATATGCTGAATAGGAAGGCTGCGGAGCTACAGTAATGTTTTCACTTGCCAAAACCTTATTCACTGAAATCGCTGTGACAAGATATATTGTCGTGATGCACATCGAACATCAAAAACATAATGACAGTTTTTCGAAGACTTTCAAAAATTTTTCAGTAAAAATGCTGATTTTCGGTTTGGCACAACTTCCCATAACACCATGTCTATAAAAAAGCTAATCAACATGCCTTTGATCTTTGATGAAGTTGGATTGTGCCATACTTGGATTGTGTCTCTTGCGATTCTCTTCGGAGTCGTATTCAAGACTTTGCAACGTTTACAAATTATCGGCCGCTACAGGTAAGATCATTATGCGCGAGTCTTAATTGAGAGTGCCCCGGTATTGTACGAGACAAGGCCGAGATAGTCTAATATCACATCCCGAGCTGAACACACGCCTCCATGCTGTACACTTCCATTGGAGGTATGTAGAATAGCTGGCCAAGCCATATTCAGGGTAATTTTTTGGTATTTTTGTAGAGGGTTTTATGACCCGGTATTTAGAGAACCCGGTTTATTAGAGATCAAGCCGTTAGAGCCCAGCTATTACCGAAAGCGGTTATTTTAGGACCCACTTTTCACACGGTACCCGGCCGAGGCAGAAATCAGACTTTTTAGGGATCCCCGTATTCAGGATACGGGATTTTCAGTGAACGGACTCATTAGTATCTGGATAGCCCAGAGGTTGGATGAACGGGCAGCGTAATAAAGAAGATAAGGTCAGATAACATTTGTCTGTTCTTATCACACACATCTGTGTGTTCTTAGTCTATTGCAGGTCACGTATTGTGTCTTTTCAAAGGATATTTGGAATCCTACCTTTCTTATTTTAATATAAATTGAGCTAAAATTGCTAGATCATCAGCAAACGCCAGACAATCTATTTTGATGATGTTGGTTCTCCCCAGTTTAATGGGCTAAGTCAATATTCAGAAGGTCAATTTTTATATTATATATATATATATATATATATATATATATATATATATATATATATATATATATATATATATATGTTTATGACGTTTTGGCTTCCACTTTGAACCCATTTTCAAGAGAATCTGGTTGATTTACTCCGAGACCTCAATCTACCTACTCCCCAGAGTTAGCAACTAGAAAAGGATCTTTTCGAAATTTTACGAACCGAAAACGGTATCCTACCTGAGAACCTAGTAATTCTAATTACCGACCGCGGAAGCCTTTCCAAACATATATATATATATATATATATATATATATATATATATATATATATATATATATATATATATATATATATATATATATATATATATATATATATATATATATATATATATATATATATATATATATATATATATATATATATATATATATATACACATATATATATATATATATATATATATATATATATATATATATATATATATATATATATATATATATACAATTGACGATTTAGCTTAGAGATGGTGTTACTAATATATTTGTTGGTATGGACTAATAACGTCTACGGTGTTTGGGATGGTAAACATGTGCCATCTAAAGCCAGTTCGTTATTAATTGTCATTATCCAAAAAACATAATTTTCATAACTCTGAATATGTCAAATTAGGTACCAGAAAAAAACATTTCCAATGTTGATTTTGATATAAAAGACAAAGTGTGCCTAAGACAGCCGAAAAAGTTTGAAGGTGCAGTTTTGAAGACTCAACTCACACTTTGAAACAATTGGCAGAAGCATTGAATGTTGGCGAATACAGCATTTTCGAACATCTACATGCGTTGAGAAAGATCCAGAAGGAAAGAAATGGGTTCCATATGAATTGAAGGAAAGAGACATTAAAAGGCGAAAAACCATTTGTAGAATTATGCTTGCCAGGCAAAAAATAACAGGTTTTTGCATCCAGTTGTGGCAGAGGATGAAAAGTGAATCAATTTTGACAACCCAAAGCGCCAAAAATCATGGGTAAATTCAGGCTAGCCTTCAACATCACAATCAGTGCGCAATATTCGAGGGGTATTTTTTAAATAAGGTCCATTTGTGAAAGATGGACAATGATTGCAGTGTATTGGCGCGACTGCTCCCAGCATGCCTTGCGCACGTTTAGGAGCCATTTGCAGCAGTATCGTATGTCTGTGTGCTGAGCTGTAGAAGTTTATAATGTTTAAGAAAATTAGGTTGCCGAGTGTGAAATACTATCTTTGATTCGATTCTTGAATGCAAGAAACTTGGCAGCAGCGGAAAGTCACCGTGAGATTTGTAAGGTTTACGGTGATAATGCTATGACTAACAGTAAGGGTCGAAAGTGGGTGAGAATATTCAGGGACGGATGGATTAATGTGCATGATGAGCCACGCCCTGGCCGACCTTCTCTGATTTTTGAAGATTTGGTTCCTGATGTGGACAATAAAAATTTGATAAAACCGACGACTCACGATTTCAAAGTGTGTCAAAATTTATCAAGTGAATTTTCACAGGTCTCAAGGTTAGTCTTGTACACCATTGTTTTTTTGGAAAAAATGAGTATACAGCTTTTGTGGGGCATTAAATTTGTTACAAAAAAGTTCCTCTAAGTAAACGCTGTCCAACTAACAGTTTTTGAGTTATAGAGCTTGAAACGTGAATGTTAATAATAATTGACATGAAATCTTCAAATTGGAATTTATCGATCTTACATTAACAATTAACTTACAATAAGTACTATGAAGTCATTAAATTTTTAATTTTATAAACTACTATTCATATTAAGTAAATAAATATAAATTTTTGTTAATAAACACCGATAATTATTAGTTTAGTAAGTACGTTTTTTTTTAATTTCTGAATTTGAGGTAGTATTAATGTTTGCTTATTAGCATTCGGAAACTGCTTTCTATGCATTAGCATTGAATTTGTAGGAAGATCAGCTTCAAAATTAGAACGCATTCGTTGTAAAGAATGTAACTATGAGTGCGTGATTTGATTTGCTCAATTCTACAGTAAAATAGCGCAAAATTATAATAAAATACAAACCAAATAAAATTACATCAAAATACCTTGCAACGATTCTTCAGAATCCGAATTTGTTTTTTCTAAATTAAATGGTATAATACCTCGACGTTGATTTTTTCGCTCGTTATCCAAATTTTTTTTAATCATTTGTTAAACAAACATTTTTATTTTGACTTGGAATATCAAATAGTTTTTGAGACAATCGACTTCTTTAATTGTTTGAAAAGCTGATTTAGGACGCGAAGAATTTTTTTTTACTTTAATCCACTTATTATACAAGTTTTTCAATTTTTCAACACTATTTTGACTGTGACTTCCATCACAGGGATTTTCGTTTTACTCCAAACACTACTCACTTCATCAATAACAATTTTCATACTTTTATTCAGTGGTTTACCTAGATATTTATAATTTTACATCAATAGACTCAACACGTTTGTTTAGTAGGTAGCTTTCGTTGGGATAAAAAATTACGTTTATGGCAAATTAAATAAATGTTTTTACAAGAATTATTAATTGTCATTTTGCCAAAATTCTTAGTCTTCTATTTATATTTTATACGAAGAAAAAAAAAACAATGAGGTTAATCTAGAGTGATCTATAATCAATGCCAGTCAATAGAAATGAAGAGCAAGAACTTCTGTTTACTACAATGTAAGTATAAACGAAGTCAAAACCGGCGCCACTGTGATATAAAATAGAAATATAAAAAGTTTAAAAAATTAAATAGATCCGAAAATTTGAATTTTAATTCTTTGATGAATTAAATTTGACGAATTATTAGTCTAATCACTAAGTCCAATTCATTTCGATATTACTAATCACTACTACTGATATTTAGTACGAAGAAAAAAACAATGAAGTTAATCTACAGTGATCTATAATTAATGCGGGTCTATACATATGAAGAGTAAAAACTTCTGTTTACTACAATGAAAGTATAGACGAAGTTAAAAACGGCGCCACCGTAATTTAAAATAGAACTATAAAAAGTTTAAAAAATAAAATATGCACGAAAATTAGAATTTTAATTCTTTGATGGTGTTATGATTTCATAGTAGTTATAAAAAAATCATATTTATTTACTAAAAATAAATAGTGGTTTCTAAAATAAAAAAAATTAATAGCTTCACAGTGCTTATTGTAAGTTAATTGTTAACGTAAGATCAATAAATTCCAATTTAAAGGACATTTGATGTCAATTATTATTAACATTCTCTTTTCAAGCTCTATAACTCAAAAACTGTTGGTCGGACAGCATTTGCCCAAAGGAACTTTTTTGTAGCAAATTTAATGCCTTACAAAACTTATATACCGATTTTCTCCATTTTTTTTAATACCGAAAAATAGAGTTGAAACCGAAAAAAAAATTCCCGTATTATTTATATGGTAAATCGAATTTTTGGAAGAGTAAAGCCTCTAATTCACTTGATTTTTTTTCCAAGGGGATTATTTTTATTATTGAAACACCCTAATATATATCAATAAATCACTATTAGTTGTCTCCATTGGAGGTCTATTTAAAAGTCATTTATTGCAGTGATTATGTAGTTTTTATCGCTTTCTAAATACTTGAATTCCAGTTAAAAATACGGGGTTTTACTGAAATTAATCACCGGGTGTGAGATCGGAAAATTATAGTAAATAATCAGTATTCTTTAGCCAAAAACTGCTTAAATATTGCCGCCATATGATGCCATCAAAAACAGTATAAATAAATTACATTTATTTTACCAACGAATATACCAATTTGGGGAAAAAATATGTAAATATTATTGTCATTTTGGTCAAGGACCTTTTAAATTCTCCGTTGTATAGGACACGTTTTAACTTTCAGTCAAACATCAATGAATGACGTTGAAGTTAACTCGAAGTAACAAGATAACTTAGCACTTTTTGTCCGAGACCAATGCCTGAGAAAAAACTGAATGGCATGTCAATTGTCGGAAACGAACCGTGTTGACATAACTTCTTCAGTGATGATTACGACATTTCTCACCCTCAGAAAACAACCGAAATCGGTAAAATCGAGTTTGTTTAGGTCATTAGCACTAGTTTTGTATTCACAAGAGGCCAGCGTGCTTGTCGGCGCTTTTTCTCTACTTGTTGTTAGATGTTTCTTTGGTGTATCTTGTCACTCATGAGAAAAAGCTCTGCTATTATCACGGTTTATATGCAAATAATCATTTTCGTTTATTTTTACCTGTTTTATTTCAATTAGCTCCTTTTTGTTTCTATATTTGAACAATTGTTTATTTTAATCAATTATATGAATGTTGATAGGAATAATAACATTTATCTGCCACCAGATTTTCTTTTACTTAAGCGGGTTTGATTCAAAGCATTAAATCGCTATTTTGATAGTAACACATATTCGATCAACTGTTAAATATTTAAAATAATTTATTTTCAGTTTGAATAACACAAGATGACATGTTAGTTTCCCAGAAACATTCCTCTTTGCTACATTACTATTATTAATTATCTTATCTTGTGTCTCTACTATTAATTATCTTATCAACAGTGTATTAGATAAAACAAGCAAGGTCTTCTAACCAAGAACTACTGGCTACTGAATGGGAAATAATTTTTTGGACATATTGTTTCACATTATATTAATTGACGAATCAGAAGACAACTTATTAATAATCCTTCATGCATTTAACAAAACAATAAAAACAAAGAACATAAAAAATTATGACAGAAAATAAATAAAAGTATGGTAACATCAAAAAGGACGAACGAAAACTCGAAGCAAACATTATAGAACGGGCATTGGGGTTTAAATATATTTGTGCAGAAACAACGGATCCCGAAAACACAAAACAAAGCGCGAGATCAAGTAATGAAATCTGCACAAATAGCAGGCTATTTGGGACACGTAGTATGTAAAAACAAACATATAAAATAAGATGCCAAGTTCAGAATTTGCTAAATGTCATAGACCTATCAGAACATGACAGATCAGATACCAATTTGATGTTGCAAATAATGAACAGGGTAGAGATTTCTGAGAACAATTCACGGCAAGATAATAAGAGATAGAGTAAGGAACGAGGAAAGACAATTAAGTATTGCAGACAATATAACAAAAATGGATAAGAAAAAGAAGCAAATATTGGAATCAACATGCTAAACATGCCTAAAGCAACACATCACAAAGTGTGAAAACATTGGAAAACAGTATTGTACTGTGTCATCTCAAGAGACCTGTCAGAGAAAGAATACAGACATTTTTTCGTATCTAAGAGCTGTCCAGTAAGTATATTTAAATGTTAAAATGAGGCACATTGATAATTCCATTGATGATCCTGTAATGCAGTTGACATTACCATTTCGCAAAATAACGCGCCCAGGAAACTTTTCTGGCAATAAATCGATTTTCTGACTAGATGTGTGAAGTTACACCGCCTTGTTAAAAAAAACTATTGTTTATATCCTCATATAATAATTAACTGTATTTATAAATACAGGTAGTATAATACTTGATGGAAATTCATTTTAAATAAATAATCAAAGATTAATATTTAAAATGTCCACTATATTTAAAATTGTATCCATAACAATTGTTTCGACGCACAGTGCCTTTTTCAAATACGAACTAACAGTGAGGAACGTAATGAGAGTGGGGAAATCCATTTTTTCAACGTCTAGGAGGGCAATATAAGTTTAATAACAGTAAACCATTCAAGTCTATGTCCCAAAAGTCTATGTTGGATAAACAGGAAGGTTTTTTTTCTTTACTAGGCTCCGTGAACATAAAAGAAGTTATATAAACAACAATAAACAACAAAATAGTTCTCATTTTGCTAACCGCTTAATGTTAGAAAATCATACTTTAAGTAATAATTTTAAAATGCTACATAATGAAAATAATTCTAAAACACTAAATCTTTTCAAGAGCCTAGAAAGTAATAAAAGGAAAATTTGGATATTTTGCAAAATGACCAGCGAATGGTTCAGCGTTATTTACCTTATATTGCCCTCATAAACGTTGAAAAAATGGATTTCCCTATTATCATTTTTTTATTGTATTATACTGTATTACACTTAACTTACACTTGTATTACACTTAAGTGACATAGAAAAAGGAACACCAAAAAATAATGATAAAATTTTAAAAACTATTTTATAGGTTAAACTGTACAAATGATTACAATTTTGAGATTTAAATACTTCGAGTTAGGGAGCTACAATCAGTAATAGATGGATCGACCTACACTTTGTATACATTCATGGAGGCGCCTGGGCATTGATATGGTTAGGTAGTAAATTTCCTCTTGAATAATAATGTCCCATGCTACTTGAATTTCACCCCGTAGTGCCTATGGATGTAGTGCCTGTGGACAATGTTTGTGGATGGTGTGGCAATCTGAAAAATCTTTGACCTATGATATCCCACACATGCTCTATTGCGGAAAGGTTCGGGGACCCCGGTGGCCAAGGCAGAAAATTGATTTGGACTCCTTCAAAATGACGTAAAGTAACAAGTGCAACGTGTGGGCGTGTATTATCCTGCTAGAAAAGTTGATTTGGAAGTCTTTGAGCGTAAGGTAACAAATGGGGATCTACAATTTCTTCCACATACAGTTTCAGCAATATCTACTTACCCAAGTATGGCTGGCATGACCACCAATACAGAAGCGGGACTCACGCTAAAAACAACTCGATTCGATTCCGCATCCCACTGATGTCTTTCTCTGCACCACTCTAGCCGTTGATGCCGATGTTCCGCCGTTAAAGGTAAAGCCAGATATGACCTTTAAGAAACGAGCCCAAAATATCTGATTTTGCGGTAGATTGCACGCATTCCAATTAACTTTCCTTAACCATAACTTTTAAGGTTCTGAAATTTGTTAATATTGGGCATATTTCTACTTTTAGGGGAAATGAACGTGTACAAATATTTTTTTTTATTTGATGTTTAGTTATTAAGATATGGGATTCTACAGAATTCACCTGATTGACGGAGGGGTTTCTTTGGAATTTTATTTTCATATTGCAGTAAATTATAATAAAATAATAAATGTAGTATTTTATATAGAAAATTTACTGTTCTTTTTTATTTTCAAATCAGATTCCAAATTGTATACTGGCTGTAACACCTAAATCTAGGAGTGAAAATAAACTTCCACACGATAATCGAGAAAACCAAAGCAATTTGTAGATTAGTTCAGCATTTTATCATCTCCTAATCCACGAGATTGCCGTAACTTATCCGTATGATATGTGTGACAGTATGACATGTACGTACTCTCATTGATTTATCTCAAACTAATTTAGAAAAAAATTAAAATTAAAATGGTCGAAATTATTTAAACAAATATTTGAAATATTCACTTCCGGTTTAACATTAGAAAAAAATTCAAATTTGGAATATTTTTTTAAAATAAAAAAAACAGTAAATATTCTATACAAGACACTACATTTATTATGTTATTATAATTTACTTCAATATGGAAATAAAATTCCAAGAAAACCCTTCCGTCAATCAAGTGAATTTTGTAGAATCCCATATCTTAACAACTACACCTCAAATAATAAAAAATATTATGTGAACACGTTTATACCCCCTAGAAGTACAAATATGCCCAATATGAACAAATTTGAAAAAGGCTAAGTGTGTCGTAGTGGAAATTTTAAATATTAATCTTTGGTTATTTATGATCTGATATTATTACATTGGAAATTTTATATATCACACCCGTATAAATAACAAATCAATAACAATGGCCAAAACTGACAAATCAAAGGCACTTTTTGTTAATTATTGTTACGCGACTAAACTTATTACCTACCGGGTCAGAGGAAAAAGTCGATTGACGTCTGCAGTTGCGGTAAACGGTAACAGCCGCAACGCAGTGTCGATTTTTTCCCAATGCATTTAATCAGGTTCCATTATCGAAAGGCGAAACTTAAATTTTGATCTATTCTACTTACTCATCGAGTGGCGTGCAGAAAAAGCGACTGGCGACATTGTTTCGTTTTTGTCGATCGATCGAACTACGTCAATACTACTCGCTCAGTAACTTTTTTGACATTAACGAATCAGTAATTGTACCGGAATTTCCCGCATCTACTGTTAGTCGAGTGATGGGTTAGGAAAAACCTAACCTAACATAAAAATATCTGTTTGAAAAGAATTCAAGTGTAAAATTTCGATGCCGTTTTTTTGACTGTGGTTAATTTTGACACATTTGCCGTTTGATTCGTAACGGATAATGATTGGACCTCTTTGCTACGAGGATCACTCTATATATTGAAGAAACAAGAAAATTGTCAACTCTTTATGCCTAGAGGTTTTACCCTGTAACGGCTCGTTCGAAATGTTTTCGGCCCGACAGAGGTGGCGCAAGTGTAACCAAATGACAAAAAAATTGTCAAATATGTTCCTTCTAGATGTCGTGCTTTGAATTGGGTTTTTGATTTTTTATTGTTATAAATGGAAAGATCTTATACAAATTTTATAAAAAAACTATTTTTATCTTTAATTTTTGCCTCATAATTAAAAAGTTATATCAAATTGAAAATACATTTTTAAACCTAGTGCCGATGACGCACCGACCCCGAAAAAACCCAAGCGCATGTAACGTCACAATATTTATTTCTCCTCAACATTACAGACAACTGATACGAGTGTTTTATTTCTAATCAACTTATTCTTGCTATTATCATCAGTGTATTGCTAAATTTATTGAAAATGTCAAATCTAGTTAGTTATCGTGCTTCTTTCGTATCATTTGTATGAATTCTAAAACTTGCAAAAAATCAATGGAAATCAATGGTTCTACGCAGTACAACGTATTAATCCTAAAACAACATCAAATTTGTACAACCACCTGTCATCAAATATATACGAAAGATTATTATTTATAACATTATGTCAATTTTTTTATGTTTGAGTATTTATTACCTCCTGAAGCTACACAATCGTGACGTAGAGTGTCTTTATCTTCAGAACTTTATCTTCTGGACATACACCGTAACTTTCGCCTGACACCCTACAAGTAATTTAATTATATTTAATAGAAATATTCTGTTTCTTATTTACATTTACATTATTATTTTTTAAAAAACTCAAATTGATGTTTTAGCATCTCTAGCTTCAATTGAATTGAACCGAATGTCATTTTTGAGAACATCTATGACAATACAAATATCCACACCAGATATACATTAAAATTGGCCTTTATAAATCCTTTGTCACACATTAGTGAATTGAATTAGTTACCAGCAATATTTTTTTGCACTGCAAACTTCAATAATTTGATAGTATATCCAGAGGTAAAAACTGTTGACAATAGTTCCGTGAAAACACTTTAACATAGTGACATCACAAATATGACAGCCAATTTTGACGTTTTCGTAGTCCCGTGATTTTATTTTAATATTATAAATTTAAATTCATTTATAATTAATTGCATACAATTTTTTCAAAGTTTTCCGCTTCGATTGTCAATAATATAAATATTAACATAAAAGTTTATGATAAAGTTTTAAAATAAAGTAATAAATTGATAATTATTTTTTATTCAAAAACCTAATTATAAGACGCGTCTGTTCGTGACGATCTAGTAAAGTAAATAAATTTTGACATTTTCTGAAAAATGGAATACATTAAATTTGGAGTTGGATTTGTTTGTTGTTGGATAAATTTGGAGAATTTGGAGCATGTTGTCGTGTGTTCCACATGAGATTGTGAAACCCAGCGGGTGGGTGGATGTGACACTCAGCTATTATTGTCTCATTGGACGCTGTCCAAAGAAATCTAACATTATATATATATATATATATATATATATATATATATATATATATATATATATATATATATATATATATATATATATATATATAAAGAGTTAGATTCTATTTTAAATAATCCTTCCCCTTCAATTGAAGATGATAAATATATATAACCGCATTTAATATAATTTATTAATATATAAACCGCATTTGTTAACAACCAATGCAACAATTGATGCATTGAGTTAAATATTGGTTAGATTGATTTAAAAGATATTTTCTTAAATTTCTTCAATATTTTATAATAATAGATGAAGTTTGGGATGAAGATTTGCCATTATATACCAAAGACGAAGAAATAATCCAAAAAGTTGGTGGGAGTAGGTGAAAGTGCACCAAAGAAAACGAAAACGGTTCCACCTGTAGGTACAGCACACTCTCGATTTTTTGAGATTCTTGTAATGTGGTGCTCAAAGAAAACCTAACAAACGACAAGGCCACCAGCGGGTAGTATTACATTTCACTACTGGATCAGTTGAAGGCTTCTGTTCGGCATAAAGTCCCCATCTAGTCAAACAGAAAATGCTCTTTTAAACATCATATGCACCTATATACAAGCATCTGGTTATTGTTGCAAAACTCCTAAATCTATGTTTCGGAGTGCTCCTCCCAAACATAAATAAATAGCTCTCTAGAGGAAGACTTCAAAAAAGAAGTCGAGGACATTGGAAAATTTGAGGACAATTGGAATGCATTATAACGGTAAAAAATTATAGAAAAATCTTAAAACTTTGCGTTTTCTTTTTCAGGTCGAAGCAATGGTGCAATGAATAACCACATCTATGACAATTAAGCTTTATCATGTAAGGATAATGATGAAAGTACTAAATCTTGACCGGTATTATTCTTGATGAAGAATCCCCCTTGTGGCTGTTTGTCTCTTGATTGTGTGTCAGTCTATCCTCTATCACCCTTTTGGCATATTCATTCCAGTGTTTCGATTGTTTTTAATAAATTTGGTGAATTGAAATACCTTTCATTTTACATTCTTGTATGTCCTGTTATTGGTGCATGTCCTGTGATTATTTTGAATGCAGATACCTCTATGGCTCTCAATATAACTCTCAATGCAGATCTCTCATCTGTGGTTCTCGCTGGCTTTTTAGTTTTTGCTGTTTGGACTCAGGTTTGACTTGCACATGTGTGGTTGGATTAATATTTTTAGTTCGATATATTAGTAAGAGGAAGACAAAATAAATTTCGATAATTAATTAGAGGTTTACGGTTTGTTGTTAGCCTTCCTTTGCGCCGATACTGATTTCATTCTTTCGCTATGAGCTTTTTTTCTATCGTCAGACCAATTTATTCCAGTTTTCCTAAATTTTTTTTTCTGGCCAATCTCCTAAACGTTAACCTTGTGTCTGAAACAGCCTCTATCCTGAATTTCACTTTGTGTAATATTTGCTGATCTTAGGTCCTCTTTAATTGCAGCAATCCATTTAATTATTTCCACTTTAGCTCTACTCTTATTTTCATAAAATTCAACTATTTGTCTAGTTAGCCTACTCGGATTCATCCGTTTTATGTATCCGTAAAACTTAAGCCTTCTTTTTCTCATATCGCTGTGTAGATCTGTGTATTGTTTGATTTCTTGGTTTTCTCGAAGTCGGTATATTGTTCTATTTATTTATTTGGGGCCTAAGATTTTTTCTTATGATTTTTCTTTCCTTCTTTTCCATCTTCTCGATATCTCTCTTTCTATTCAAAATGAGCGTTTCTGTCCCATATAGACATTCTGGCTTAATAACTGTGTTGTAATGTCTCAGTTTTGGGTTTTTAGATATGCATTTTTTGTGGTAAATATCTTGTGTAAGTCTCAATGCAGTTTCCATTTTTTAACATCTTATTGGCCGCTTTTTCCAACCCATTTTCCATGATTATTTCACCCAAATATTTTAATTGAGAGACTCATCTGATATACCATATCAGACCATATTTTATTTTTAGAAATGGTGTTCTTAATCTGTTGCAGGTTATGTATTGTGTCCTTTCAAAGGAAATTTGGAGTCCTACTTTTTCTGCTTTTTCTTTTAGGAATTTAATCTGTTTTTGTGCCGTTAATATATCTTGAGACAAAATTGCTAGACTATGAGCAAACGCCAGGCAATCAATTTTGATCTTGGTTCTCCCCAGTTTAATGGGTCAATATTCACTGACGACTTTTTTTCATGCCACTCCTGTATTACTTTTTCTAGAACATAAGAACTCTAAGAACATAGTTAAATAAGAGTGGCGAGAGTTCATCCCCTTGTTTCACTCCAGTTTTAATTTCGAAGGACTCTGAGATGTCACCCATGAATTTAACTATTGACCTTGTGTTTGTTAGTGTTGCTTTAATAATTGCCAGCGTTTTCAGATCTAGTCCTTCTAGTTCTATCTAGTTCTATCAAGATTTGAAATAAAAATTCGTGGTCAATAGAGTTCATTCGAAAGAAACCATTGTAAGACTATATAGCGCCATTGTATAATAATAATTCTACCATCAATTCTACAGTAACCTATCATCCAACAAATACCTGGTGTTCTACATGCACCATATTCACCAGACATGATGCCGCGTGAATTTTTCCTGTTAATTCGAGTTAAAAATGCCATTCGAGAGACTTCTAAAGCGCAAACAAACCAGCCAGCAATTAGCTACCAAGCATAAAACTTTATGGCCCATATACTACAATGTTTAAAACAACCGATCAAAATATAAAGATGAGAAATATAGGTGCCATATCAATTCTCAGTTGAAGACAACATTTATTGTGAATTCATCTGCAGTGAACTTTTGTCTAGGTTAGACAGAGATCCATTTCCAAACAAATTATTACTAGAGATGAAAGTGCCAGGACAACCACATTTGTCTTGTGTAAAAGCAGATCATTACCTTAAACTTTGTTACTGGCAGTAACAATATGGTAAAATTTTACAGCTGTTATTCACTATGAGGTTCTGAATCCTAATAAAACCGTAAGCTCAATATTATTATGCTCACCTTGATAGACTAAATATCGTTTTGATTCAAAAATTCCCAAGACTGATTACACAAGTCAACAAATTTAAACTTTTTTGACGCAACATTTATGAAATTAGGTTTATATCAAGTATTTTATAGTCCTAAATACGAAAATGTTAAGCTAATTACTGTAACACGTACAGTTTTTGAAGTAAAATGTTCTTTAGTCGCGTTGAGCGATTCTCGGTAGGGGCAAAACTTATGGGTTCGCGTCACCGACGTGCTAGTGACTTGTTGCGTCAGCCTGGCGACGCCAATTGTGTTTTAAATGTGTATTAAAGTGTTTTAAATTAAATTGTGTTTTAGATAATCATTATTTTATTTGTTTAATTGTAGAATTACTGTGCAGTACAAGAGTGAGTACTTAATATGTTAATATTTTTATTATTTATTATTATTTATTATTATTATATTATTATTTATTATTAAACAAAGCATTTATTTTCGAATATTTCCAATTTTCATATCATAATTAATGTAAAAATTCAAAAAAAAGTAAACTTCTATAAAATCAAATTAAAAAAAAAAATTATTCCAAAGTTTCAAGTTTTCAGTTTTGTCGGCAGTCCCATGACTGCCTTTTTTTGTTACAGGCGGTCGGTGGTGGGTAAAAAAGGGATGGGACGTATTTTTACAATATAATATTTATTTGATAAACCATGTAAACTATGTTAAATGTGTGTAAAGACATGACTGAGGAATATATAAATAAATAATACATTACAAGAGATCAGTTATATAGCGATAAAAACTGTCATTTTTTTCTCTTGTGTTCTGTAGCATCATCTCTTTCTAAAAACCAGTAGCAGTCGCACAACATAGATGGGTTCCGGCGTCCCTGGTATCTTGCTTTCATTGTCCTGATGTCCAGATGAAACCTCTCTCCTTGATAGTCGCTTACTGCACTCAAATGCTTTTTTGAAATCCACAAATGTACAGACGAGATTTTCATTGTTTGTCTTAGGATCAACTTTAGATTTAGGATCTGTTCAGGGCAGGATCTGCCTCGTCGGAAACCTGTTTGAGATTCAACAATTTTAGGTTCTAACTGTCCCTGTGCTCTAATAGACATTGAGACAGAATCTTGTAACAAACTGGGAGAAGAGATATCACTATGTTGTTGTTTACATCCGGATATATATATATATATATATATATATATATATATATATATATATATATATATATATTTATAAATATATATATATATATATATATATATATATATATATATATATATATATATATATATATTATATATATATATATATATATATATATATATATATATATATATATATATATATATATATATATATATATATATATATATATATATATATATATATATATATATATATATATATATATATATATATTATATATATATATATATATATATATATATATATATATATATATTTATATATATATATATATATATATATATATATATATATATATATATATATATATATATATATATATATTTATATATATATATATATATATATATATATATATATATATATATATAAATATATATATATATATATATATATATATATATATATATATATATATATATATATTTAAATGTACCGACTCGGAGAAATCTAAAAATTTATAGAGTGGTCGTGGTATATTCTAAATGTTTAGCATCTAATGACTTAATAATAGTGATAATTTGAACAATCTCCTATTTGACTGAAGGGTTTTATTCGACGTTACGACTTTGTTCTTTTTGGGGATTCACTACGGTAGTTGACGGCTTGAATTATTTTTTGAATTACCTTAAAATAAATATATACATTGAAAATATTACGTCATTGTTCTGTCATAAAACAAATGGTGAATGTTCTCTGTTAGAATTTGTACTAATTAATCGATATATATATATATATATATATATATATATATATATATATATATATATATATATATATATATATATATATATATATTTATATATATATATTTATATACAGGGAGTTCCATAATTTATCCGCCATTGAACCAACTGGTGATAGTAGATTTAGTCAATAAATGTGTTGGCAAATGTTACTCATTAAAAGATACAGGGTGTTAAAGGTAAAACTAAATTTTAGAAAAATTGAGATAATTTTAAAACGATTGAAAATAACGGGTTCAAAATAAAGGTAAATGGGTTTTCAAATGCTACAAATCCTAATTTGAGATGCTAGGCTTGAGCCTGGTTCCTAGAGGGTGCTTGCTACCTATTTTATGAGGAATTAACTCGCTCATATTTTTTACCCTATAAACCTGAGAATATTTTGACTTTAAAATAAAGTGTCATGATTCCCACATTAAAAAAGTTCTCTTGGTCAATATCGATATATCCCGCCGTTTATGAGATATTTGTGTTCGAATATTTTATTGCATATCTTGTCCATAGTCGAAAAATATGTAACACAAAGTGTGCCTTGAATGTTGTGTACAAATTATTACGTCTCGATGATAACTGTCATTGTTTTCTAGCTCTCCTATTAAACGTAAGTGGAAACAAGTTTCTCCAATCTTAGGTTGATATTAAATAATTTGTAAAAAATGCCTAGACTTAATTATTTTCCTAACTGTGATTTAAGTGGATATGCTCTGTGTTTATGCACAAGTAAATTACAATAGTCACGCTGTAGAAGATATAAAGAGCTCCACTTAACCAGAATCATCCCAGATCAACAAATTTTTCAAAGAATTTTCAATCAGTTAGACGAAACAGGTTCGTTTTATTACAACAATCATGGTGGACGACCGAAACGTATAACGGCAGAACAAGAAGAGGACATTTTGGTTAATATCGCGAAAAATCCTGTACTAAGCACTAGGCATTTGGAGACATCTACAGAAATTCGCAAATATTCTGTTTCAAGAGTTCTCCATAAAGAAAAATTGTTTCCCTACCATTGTTCGCCTGTTCAAAATTTATTGCTACAAGATTTGCCGGCTAGATCAGAATTTTGTTCAAAATCTACTATATAAAAAGATTGAAAATTTCCTGTTCCTGAAAAAGATATTTACTGACGAAGCAACTTTTACTAGACGCGGAATTTTCAACTGGTGAAATAGTCGTTATTAGCCCTGGACCAAAATATTACCAGCTCTATAGGGTAAAAAATATAAGCGAGTTTATTCCTCACAAAGTGAGGTAGCAAGCGCCCTCTAGGAATTAGGCTCAAACTAATACCAAATTCGGATTTGTCATCTTTGAAAACCCAACTACCCTTATTTTGAACCTGATATCTTCAACCATTTTAAAATTATCTGAATTTTTCGAAAATTTTGTTTCACTTCAATACCCTTTAACTTTTTAATAACTAACATTTATCAAGACATTTATTGATTAAATTCTCTTATTTTGATCTCTACTATCAACAGTTGCTCTATGGCGTCAACTTGCGTCTCCGCCTTAATGAGCATTTTTGTTGGTTGATGACTGGAGACGAGCACCATCCATCTCTTCACTCAACTACTGTTGTCTCATTGGACTCAATCCAAAGAAATCTGACATTGCATATATACGCCATCCGACAGGAAGTCGGTGAAAAGGGTCTCCTTATTCTTGATGGGGGAGCATGTGTAGGTACCCTGAAGACATCAAGAGACATCAAGAGACATCAAGAGTCATCAAGAGATCAAACATATGCCCTCCCGGTGAAGGATATATATATATATATATATATATATATATATATATATATATATATATATATATATATATATATATATATATATATATATACGGACGCCAAGAAGATGAGTTATCCCCACTTCGCTTCAACCTGGGTTTGGATAAAGTTATAAGGGAATGGGAAAGAGGACTAAAAATCAAGGACACTGGAAAGCAATAAGAGTCGGACGATCCAAAAACAATATAGAAATCTCAAGCCTAGCAACAATAAGAAATGCATATTCACACACACACAAATAAGACACAACAACATAGTAATCAAACCAGAGGTACTATACGCAAGCGAGACACTTACACTTCACACAAAAAGCGGCATAGAAAACATGCTAAAAAACAAAATTCTTAGATTCATTCAACGGTCAAATCAACAGTACCCTGGATCGCACAAGTCAGAACTGATCTGGGAGAGGCACAAATGGATCCAACAGAGATTTAGGACATAAGCACGTACAGAAACAAAATACATATATGGAACGTCGCATCAGAGAGCGAAGTTTTAGGGAGATCTGGGGCAAGGTAGATGGAGGAGAGAAAGCGAATTCACGGAGAAAGGATGAGAGAGGTGTTGAAGATCAGAAGGAACACTCAAAAATGAGTCGGAATGCTTTACGTGATCCGACCGGGTCTATAAGCACCTAATAATATATATATATATATATATATATATATATATATATATATATATATATATATATATATAAATATATATGTATATATGGCAATTAGAAATATGTCATCCTCCAAGGATTCGACCTTTAATTTATAATTTCTTCCTTATTCTTATCCTATTTTATATAATATAGATTGAAAATTGATACAACAAAACGTCAAGTCAATTTAATCGGATAGTTTATAGGTCGTTTGAAACAAATTAAATATGAAAAATGCGTAAAGCAGTCCAGGAGTGTCCATATAAGATCGCAGTGACGAATGGTACATCTGGCCGGTCATAAGGCTGTTGAATTATGGCTACGAACAACATCGGTATAAAGCTACGCTGGCGAGAGAACAATGAACAAAGAAATTTATAGGTGAAGTCGCAATGATACGATCTGGTTTAATAGTACTTATAAGTTAACTTACAGGGGTATATTGAAAACGTATCTTTATTAATCATTGCAATATTTTTCTTATAATTATCTTCTATATGTTGCTTTATTAGTTACTGGAAGTGAAATGAATAAATTGTAAAAGCTTCAGGAAAAGACATAATAACTGTTGAAATGCTATAAGCTGGTCGTCAAACTGAATATAGAAGCAAAAGTATAATCAAAATCTATCAAAAAAACAAAAAATAGTACAGAAAGATTTAAAGAATTACCTTCTTTAAAAAATTAAGCTTCCGTTCAGTAATGCATTAAATTTTCACGAAGATAATAGCCAAAAGAATAGTAAGAATGTTAAATGGTGCACAACAAAAAGAGCAAGCAGGATTCAGAAGTGGATTATGTATAAAAGATCACATCCAGGTTATCCAACAAGCCATAAAGACTCAATGAATACACCATGCCACTCTGCTTGACTTTTATTGATTATGAGAAGATATTTAACTTAACCAGAGTGTAGACAGATCCTAAGTAAACCTGCTGGAATCCATGTATAACAAGGGTACAGCGACACTATACATTAATGACATTGATGTTAAAATCAATGTAGGAATGAGGCGTACAGCAGGGTGACACAATATCGCTTGTTCTTTTCTCAACCTCTCGTGTTCTGTAAACTAGATTGGGAACAAAATAAAAAAGAATTAATGGTTCTTACCTAAGCTATCTTAAATTTGCAGCATTTCTTTCAGATAACTCAGAAGAGATACCAAAGCAAGTCAGATCATTTCAATAAATTTGTCAAGGTCAGATAAAATTATATTTTGGGGAAGGATTTCGATGTTGCTGATCATTATCTATTCTTGGTCAAAGCATTTCGTGGGAGTTAATATCATCAGGCAAGTGGAACGGTATGTCAAATGCAGCTTGCAACATAATGTTTAAGATTAATCTCCCCCTTATTTTAAAGTGTCGAACCTGGACACTCACATCACAATCCGTGTAAAAATGTTAAGTATCACGAAGAGGAATGTAAAGCAATATACATTATGGCATTACAAGAATGGACAAGAAGGCCTACACATGGATCAGAGAATAAACGAAAATATATGACATCATTACAAGACCGAAAGAATTAACATGGAAGTGGGCAGATCATATTGTCAGGCAATGGGACCACAGGAATTTTTGGATATTCTAATTGGTGAGATATTCCAAAAGAAACGATATTTCACACTGGAAAATTTTGAAAAGGAATTTGAGGAAATAAAGTTTTTAAATAGCAAAAAATATATTAAAATATTTTATATCGATATTTTTCTTAGAATGTCCCTAATCAGATGTCCCTAATACTACAACCAACACGGTATGACTTTTTTGGTATGGCATGTATGTTTTTTGCCAACTTTTGCCGAAACGGTTTGCATCTAATCACTGTTTTAGGTCAATTTTTTCTTAGTCCGATTGAGTACCAACTACGAAAAGACTAATCCACTCTACATGCCGTTGAAAATGTATATTATTTTGCAATATCATCTTAATCTCACCCCTTCTGAAACTTTTTCCATTGTAGGAAAAAACAAAATAAATATTTTTCAACAAATTTTCAGCCAAAATTTTTAAAATTTAATTGTCAAGCTCACCTCAACACATGTTTTTATAACTATGAGAATTGAGCGACAACCAATTTTAATTTTTGAGAGATAAAGAACATTGTAAGTGCTGTAAATTGTTAAAAATTATTATTAATAACGTTAACAAGAATAAGAATTAATTTTTTTGATATAAAAATTTGTTAATATTTTTCAAAAATTGCTTACAATTCCTAATAATTCCAAATCATTTCTTTTCAATTAGAAATTTCCCGACGCGGATTCCGCCAACCACGTTAGTTTCATCAGCAGATGATTCAATATAACATTCTAATTTTCAAGATTGAATCATCTCCTGATGATGTTAACATGGTGTGTAACATAATCGAGTAATTAAAAGCAAATTATTTGTTGTTTAGTGGTAATTCCCTTTGAGTTTAGTATTTCTGACCAGAGATTCAATCATCAAAATTGATCACTAATATAACTAAGTTATAACCTGCTATAACCTGCATATAACCTGCGTAAACAGGCAGTGGTGATCAGGTGGGATAGTCAATCGTTTGGTAATGCAATAACTCGGGTTCGAATCCTGGTTCTGGATGGATGTTTATACATTCTAGCCGACTATAATAAGGCACATGTGATGTTATGAATTAGATGATCACACTAAATAATGCTAGTTCGTTGGCGAGATTTAAATTAAAAAATAAATAAATAAATATATATATAAATAAATAAATAAATAAATATATATATAAATAAATAAATAAATAAATACATAAATACATAAATACATAAATACATAAATACATAAATTCATAAATACATAAATACATAAATACATAAATACATAAATACATAAATACATAAATACATAAATACATAAATGTATAAATACATAAATACATAAATACATAAATAAATAATTTAATAAATAAATAACCTGCGTAAGCTAAAACCATCACGACTTTTGTATTACCCTGGTATCTTGATTTATACGACGTGAAATAAAGAATAAGAATCACATCGTTTCTTACTGTAAAATCCGTATTGTTTTTCACTAAACTGAATAAAACATATTCTGTCGGTTCAAAGGTAAACATTTGCAGGATTCCTTTCGTGCACGATTTGCAGGAAATACCATTTTTAGTCTTGTATAATTACTGTATCGCCGTCATTTGTTTTACCTTTGGTGTCATTTTTCTACTTTAAATTTATATGAAGCCAATTAAACAGATATATTCAAGGTTGCCAGTGAGATACAAATTTCCACAATACAGGGTGGAAAAAAGATTTAAAATGCAGAAAATAAATGTAAGTTATTTATCAAAATTTATTGCTGATATCAAAGCATGATATTTTCTTAATTATATGAAAAAACCCATTTGTTTGGTTTTGCCGTGTAATGAATTTGATTTTAATTCGTTCATTAGGGATTTTCGTTGAGAAATTGGAAATTCTGATTGTTCTGATTGCGTTTATCGTGATATTTCAGATTTACAAAAACATAAACAATTTATATTAAAAAAAAATCTAAAGCAATACTTATAAATAAAAATCGAAAAATCATACAAATAAAATACAAAAAAAAGATTAATCAATAAATCGTTTCATGCAAGTGGTTTCTCATTATGAAGAGATTTTTCATGAATTATTTGGAAATTTTCTATGCCTTATAATATAAATTTTGTTTATTAATAAATCTATCTAGGTCACCTGAAAAACATGAGGGTACATATGGATCAATTCTTCTATTGGAACCTTTGGTGTGAAACACTAAACTTGAAGAGATTTACCACTAAACAACAAAACACTTTTTTGAACTGCTCGACGCACGTTTCGCTATCCATGTTAGCATCATCTGGAGATGATTTAATCTAATTCTAAAACTAAACTATGTTCTATTTATATGAAAACCATACCTAACGAAGCGTGTATAAATCATGAACCCTGAAGTGTACTAAGCCTTACATTAATAATTGAAAAAGTTGACTGAAAGGAATCGGTCCTTTATCTCGGTTCTTGAGTTTCTTACATTTTTCTATTTGAATGCTTTCATATGCATCCAAAGCCCTATTATTATTAACACTTTTAATTAGTCTTAAATTACTAATATCTATACTGTGGTCATGTTCGATTGCATGTTGGGCAACACAAGATTTTTCATTTCTCCCACATCTAATGTGAGCAATATGTTCTTTATATCTTGTCAATATGGATCTTTTTGTTTGCCCAATATACCTTCGATCACAGTCTTGGCAACTAATTTCGTAAATCCCCGACTTTTCATGCTGCTCTACTTTATCCTTTGGATTACCCAGAACTTCTCTTAATTTATTATATCGTTTGTACATAACCTTAATGTCCACATAGTTAGCGAAACGTGCGTCGAGCAGTTCAAAAAAAGTGTTTTGGTGTTTAGTGGTAAATCTCTTCAAGTTTAGTGGTGCATATGGAGATAAGGATTGTCGTTTTATTTCCAGTTAAGCAGTCTCGTTTGATATGTGTTGATGTTCTTGAAGTTCCTCAAACATTTTCTCTGTCTTGCCTTCTAACATTGCCCACAGACCAAATGTCAAGAAATTTGGCTAACCGGTCACGGTTTTGTGCGTTAAAATCGAATCAATGTTTCTTCCAGTTTCAAAGTAGCTCTTCTCCGGTGTCAAAACTCCTGAGATTTTGGCTTATTGTGAAGTAAAAAAGAGAGACATTTTAAATTATAATGTGGAATCTTATTTCAACCCCTTATTTAATTATGAGGACATTGAATACATTTTTTTAGTAAAAACCTCTTTAATTTGTTATAAATCATCCGTCCAAATTAGAAAAAATATACAATTACTATTCTAGAAATTACTATACGAAGCCATATTTGGCTTTGTATTCGTTAAATTAAAATTACAATCATGTTTCGTAGAAATCTTTGAAGCAGTTTCGTTTCTTATTGTAGCATAAATAAACTTGACATTTTTTCACATTTGGTGAAGAACGGAATTTTGAGCAATTCTTGCATATTTGTCATATTTGTGATTGTTTTTATCCGCTTGGGGGAAATGATCTACGTTATCAGAACGCTCAGTATGGTATCCACACTTGGTATCCAAAGGTAGGTCTTGATGCGTGGCTTGGGTTTTTTCGTTACTATTTGTGGGGTATCGGTGAATCGAGCAAGCTGGATGGAGTGCCGACTCGGCTTGAAGTCAGTGTTTCTATGATGATAGCTGGACGACTACGATTTTTGGCCATAGCTAAAACCTTTCCTACCTTACCCATATCCTCGGAAAGTGGAAGTTTAAAATCAAACAGCGGCATGTATTTATTTACATTGATTCGGCGCCAATTATTCCATTTCTTTTCTCGTAATGTTTCCTGGCTTGTCGACGTTGTCTTGAAGATATTTTATGTTAGAATGCTCAACAATCATATTAATTAGATCAACCGTGAACGAGAATTTGAAAACTTCTGGTGGTAAAGCTATCTGCTTGATTGTTTCTGTTAGATCGGAATTTTCCCTGAATTTGAAGTTTTTTTCATCAAAAGCTTCCATTTTTTGGTGTTTCCAAATGACCTGGTCTTTTTTGGATCTATTTCCCTTTGCTTTGGATGTGAATGGAGCCTGTAAGGTTTGTGTGGTCATATCATCATCGTCATCATTATCATCAGACTCGGATTCTGGTTTGATAATATATTTTCTTTGACGAGCATGGATAGAGTAAGTTTCGTATTCAGGTTCGGAGTAGGAAGCAAGATCATCGTTACTCAAGAAAGCATCTCCAGGGATAGGATTGACATGCTTGGAAGTATCATAGAACTAGGAAGGATTAATTTATGTAAAGATCTGTCTTTGACAGACAGTGTTTTAAGGGGAATGTATACGAAGCCAAATTTGGCAATTTCAGAAGAACGTCCGAAAACCAAAAAAAAAAACAAGAAAAAACACAAAAACCACAACACTCTCATGTTCTTGAATATGCAGAGAAAGTATTTTGAAATAATTGATTTTTTACTTACCTTTTTATATGTTTTTTCTACTGATAAAAGTAGCACTAATTTAACTGCACTTCAACAGTCGGACACGCTGCACATAACCACAAATAGTTTGAATGTTTTCACTTACTATAGAGAACAAAAAATACCTTCCGTTACACAAAGAAATGTACAATTAGGATTCAAGACTTTGCAAAAAAACGTTTTAACATACTAAAAAAAATAGAAACTTTAGAAGCTTACATGGCTTTGTGTGGGGTAGTGGGTTAAGCCACCCAGTAGTTGGGTTTTGCTATGGAGCACGATCACTTTATGATGTCCGTGGCCAGTAAATCATTATTTCTCATTAAACGAATCTCTTAATTTTGACGATTGCTAATTGCACTATGTAATTCAACTTGTCACACAAGAGACCTTTCCAATTTCGCCAGATGCAGAGCTCTACATTTTTGGCGTGGATTCTGGGCTTTAGCATCGACGTGGAACATTAATACACAATTTTTTATACTTAAATGGGTCATAAACATTTATTATTCATCACGTGTATTGATTCTGTACAAAAAAAAACTCTTTCTGAAACTCGGAAAGCGAATTCAATGCAGTGTATTATTATTATGGATTGTTATTATCTTCGTTACACTTAATGCAGAAGCCTTCTGCCGTCCTTTTCGATCTTATTTACTGTATCTAAATAGACGGAAATGTTTTGTCGGTTAATGCTCGGGTTCTCTGCAAGCTCCCCTTCAGTTTGCGTAGAGTTTTCGTCAAGTTGTGGTTGCAGTTCATCAGTTTCAATTTTTTTGAGAGTTTCCGTGAGGTACACTTTGAATATTGAGATCTCCCTGGAGAAATTTTAAGTCACTTTTATACGAGGCATGATTGCCATATAGAACACTATTGATTTTTAAGGTTATTTGTTAGTTGTGATTCAAGAAGGGTTTTTCCTCCTGGTTGGCTTCTGCCCGTTACGGCAAGTCACCAAGTGTGCCGACGGTTAGTCTGGCTAAACATGTCACTGTTCGATCCATTGCCATGCCGGTAACTAGTCCAGATGATGTTGGATGCTTCTAAATTTAATCCATAATTTTTCTAACTGCTAATTGTGTGATAGTTCATCTTTCGACTTTCACGTTGGAGGTTATATGCATCAAACACCAAACCGCGAGACAGTACAAATAGTTAAGTTGTACGCTTTAAAATAGTAGATGTTCGAAAAAAAAAACATATTTATATATATATATATATATATATATATATATATATATATATATATATATATATATATATGTATATATATATATATATATATATATATATATATATATATATATATATGTATGTGTATATATATATATATATATATATATATATATATATATATATATATATATATATATATATATATATATATATATATATACATATATATTGAAATACAGATTGAAATAAATCCTAAAAGAAACAGCAGAAAAGGTAGGACTCCAAATTTCCTTTGAATAGAAAGACACAATACATGACCTGCAACAGAATAGAAGAACACAATTTCTAAAAACAAAATATGAAATATAAAAATCAGACGAGTATCTCAATTCAAATATTTGGGTGAAATAATCATGGAAAATGGGTTGGAAAAAGCGGCCAATAAGGGTAGATCTCAAAAAATGGAAACGGCGTTGACTTACACAAAATATTTACAAGAAATGCATATCTAAAAACACAAAACTGAGACATTACAACACAGTTATTAAGGCAGAATGTCTATATGGGGCAGAAACGTTCATTCTGAATAGAAAGAGAGACATCGAGGATATTGTAAAGAAGGAAAGAAAAATCATACGAAAAATCTTAGGCCCGAAACAAATAAATAGCACAACATACCGACTTCGAGAAAACCAAGACATTAAACAGTACACAGATATACATAGCGATATGAGAAAAAGAAGACTTAAGTTTTACGGATACATAGAACGGATGAATCCGAGTAGACTAACTAGACAAATAGTGGAATTTTATGAAAATAGGAGTACAGCTAAAGTAGAAATAATTAAATCGATTGCTGCACTTAAAGAGGACCTAGGATCAGCAAACATTACACAAAGTGATATTCAGGATAGAGGCTATTTTAGATACAAGGTTAACGTTTGGAAAGTTGGCCAGAGAGAAAAATGTAGGAAGACTGGAACAACTTGGTCTGACGAAAGGAAAAAAGCTCATAGCGAAAGATTGAAATTATATATATATATATATATATATATATATATATATATATATATATATATATATATATATATATATATATATATATATATATATATTATCAAATATATTTATTTCTCGCACTTCTTGAGCACTATTAATTATTAGTGATTAATGCTTTAAATATAACAGAAAAGAGCCTAAAAGAAACTTTTGTCTAGAAATGGTACAAGTTACGCCATCTAAGTATAAGCAGAACTAAAAACTGAAAAGTATATTATTGATCACGAGGAAAAGTTAGAATATATCTCAAGGAAATGGCGGATGAAGTACTTGTCTCACATGATCTAACTCAAAATGAAATGATTGATGACCTATTATCTTATAAATGAAAATATTTACAACGCAATCTCGAAATACACAGTAACACAAAATAAAAAATATGCTTTTTATTTTATATTATTTATCAGTAAACTCGAAGAGATTTACAACTAAACACCAAATTATTTTTTAAAAAGTTCTCGACGCACGTTTTGCTAACCATGTCAGCATCATCAGGATTAAATCATCTCCTGATGATGCTAACATGGTTAGCGAAACGTGTGATGAGAAGTTTTTAAAAAGTGATTTGGTGTTTAGTGGTAGATCTCTTCGAGTTTGGTGTTTCACACCGAAGTTTCTAATAGAGGAATTGAACGTATTTATCATTATTTATACTGATTTTGCAAAACAGGCTTATAGAATCTGTCTTATGTGGAATGTGCTTATGTTCTGTCAACTCCCAGAACCGTTTATCAGATTTTGCCCAATGAATTAGGAATAAACAAAACCTGCGCAAGAAAGCTGTGCAGGATCAAAAGGACAACAAGAGGAAAACATGTTATTTCCAAAAATTTTCGTCGCACTGTGTCCAAGTCTGAAACAAATTTTTGTAGCGCACCGTTGCTCGAAATTGCTATCACTCACTTTCAGAAAACACTAGAAAAATCCGTTTTACAAAAAGAATTGCTCGGATCACCAAGTGACTCTAGGTAGTCTAAACTCGCGCTGAATATGCATCAGATATTGGTATGACTTCCTTCCAAAGTGGAAGTTAACATTGTTACCAATCGAATGCTACGTCACCTCTCTCATAAATTTACTTGCACACCTCGTTTGTTTTTTGTCACTATAGTCCAGCTGTAATAGATTTTAAAAATATTTCAGATTTTGCAATAAAAGATGTCGCACTAATTATGCCTTAGATGTTGGCCTATCTCCTCTCCAAAGGGGAAGTCAACAGCATTGCCTGATTAAATGCTACGATTCCAATCTCATTACTTTATCTGCACACCTCGTATATAAAAAATATGGATAAATCCATAATTTTCTATACAGAATAGAGACGTCAACGATTAAAATTGTTTTTATCCAACAAATTTTGAACCATGTATGTACGAGAGTTGTTATTTATGTATCCGGAATAATAAATAAAAACCAATATGTAGAAAATTGTTTTATTGTTTTTCAAAATATTCTCCGCGATGATTAATACACTTTTGCATACGTTTGAAGCAATTTTCATAGCACTTTTTCCATTACAATTGAGGTATCCCGAAAACATGCATTTTAAACGCATTAACCACTTCTTCTCGCGTCGAAATTCGTTGACCACGTAGTGCCAAATCAGGACTGTACGGAAATGACCCATCAATTGGATGTTTTGTCCGGTCAAACATTGTGCTATTCTGTCCGATTTCTGAAAGCTCTCGTTGTCATGCTGAAGAATGATTCTTTGTCGCTGGTTGTCTTTTCTCATTTCTTCAAAGACTTCTGGCAAACAAATCGTTGTGTATAATTCAGAACTGACCGTTCTCTAGTGGCACTAAAGTCACATGCCCATTTATCCCAAAAAAATAAAAAAACTATGGCACATTTTGAAAGACCTATACAGTCGATTGCAGTTTACTTTCGGGCTCATACGCATAGATGCAATATTCGTCATCTATGTAGATGTTATACGCGGCTTTTGACGCACCACGATTGTATTTTTTAAGCATGTCTTTGCACCAATCGACACGAGCCTTTTTTAAGCGATTGTCAAATTAGTCTAGGTGAATTGGTCTAGTTTTGAAATATAATCTGCCCGATTACCTACTGGCATGTTCTATTTATATTATATTTTAAAAACTAGAAATTACTGACTAACTTCTTTCGTAAACAATGGGAGAATAATATTTCTGGAGTTATAAATATGATAAAAAAATTCTGATGTAGGAAAATGAGAGGAGAAGAAAAACAGATTAAAATAAAAGCAATATGTAAAGCAGAGGATGCGTCACACCCCATACTGGTCGAGCAGAGCGGGAGTGCTGCGAATCGTTTAGCCCACCCCGTCCGGCGGTCAAGCTGCGGAAACACCAGAGAACAAAACGGTTTCGCATCTTCCAGAGCTGCAGCTTCGGGGTTATTTATGAAAATAACCTCAGATGGAGACGCGGACCACAGGATGTGTCAATCATCTAAATGTTGAATCTTAAATTCCAACATGTTCTATTTCAAAGTGTATTTGATGAATCTGCTAACCAAAAAACTTTTGGAGATGAATCTCCAGTAGTAGTTAAGAAATTTACTTTAGCTTCTTTAGTTAGGTTAGTTCAATTCTGAATCCAAATCATATACAGTTTTAAAATGTAATTGGACTATCAAAGAGCGATCATCAATGTATCTTAAATAAAATTTTAAAGCTCAAATTCAACCTTTTGATTATTAATGGAACGATTTCAAGGATATAGTGCATGCCCCGAAGAAAAATACATCAAAATATTCAAGAATTTGTCTCTTTTACTATTTACCATTACTGCTGTTAATATATAGGTCTCCATTACATGATTTATTTTTTTGCCAATCTCAGTATTTTATCCTAATCTTCATCTAGTAATCATTTGCTAAATTATTTACTGAAAAAGAATGCAACTTTGAGAATAAGCCATAGAAAACACCGCAATAAAATTTGGTTGTGGAGGCTTAAAAATTCTTAAATGACACTTTAACACTGTAGAATATTAAAAAGGTTATTAAATAAATTAACCTTGGCATAAAATATCTTATCTGTTGCTGCTAACATTGTTGCTACAATGGAAAATTGGAATCGATATTGGGTCGGCGTTGCTAAAGGATTAGTGTCACGATGGGTGAAGGTTCATAAGATCGAAAATTTATCGATTTAAAAATTATTCTCAACAAAGTGATCATAAAAACCTACATTCATTTTCTTTAATGTTGATTTAAGAGGAGTTATTATATAGGGTGAACAATAAGTGACCAGATTTAATTCCGAATATTTCGGCCCATAAAGTTTTTAGCCGGTTGTCATTTGAACTACATCGTTACTGTTTATAGACAGAGACGTTTTGGATACAGTTCTTCAGTACTAGATGAGAAATTTCCTTCTACGTCCTTGATAATTTAAGTTAAAGTAATATTAAGACACTCACACTTCCGAAACGTAACATGTAGATGGCCCACTCTATTTACTTCTTAAATATATCTTTAATAAGTTCCCAACTTCATTATAAATAATACGGATAATCAATGCGAAAAACTTTTAAAAAATTGTTTGCAATTAATTGCAAATGAATTCAAATAAAATCACGTGTCTACGAAAGGGCAACTATTGGCTACCCTTTTTGTGATGTCATTATGTTAAAATATTTTCACGGATGTACTGTTAACGACTTTTTACCTGTGTATATACTGTCAAAATTATTAAAGTTTAGTGTAAAAAAATATTGTTGGTTGCTAATTTAATTCAGTAATGCGTAACAAAGCGTTTATAAAGGCCAATTCTGATAATATACCTGGTGTGGATATTTTTATGGTCACACAGTTTCTTAAAAATAAATACTAAAGCATCAATTTAAGTTTTTTTTTAAAATGATAATATAAATGTAAATAAGAAACAAATAAGAAAAAATTGATTTTCTACGTTTAACATCTTGTGGCGCATTTAATCCTTAAGAGAAGCACTGGATAAGGGATACCCAGGGGTTAATTAAAAGTGTTTTTCCCTTATAAATGATCACATTGAGGGGATGACTTTGAAAGAGTTTCCCTCTTTCCCAATTTTACTATCCCCACTACAGATCTCCACCATAGCCATTTTAAGATGTGAGTACTAACAAAAATATAAGTAACCAGTCTATGGGTAAACGCAACCCAGTGCTGTTGTTGTGTCAGTGTTTTTGTTTGTTTGTTTTTTTATTTAAATAAACTTTTTGCACAAATAAAGTGCACAAATAAATTTGTGGTAAGTAAATCATAAATATTATATTTTCTGTAGTATTTTTATTGATAACTTTGATTTTTATTTTTTTAACATTTATTTATCGGTTTCTTTCATTTTCTATTTAGCTCAAAATGAATATGCGTTCTCGTACTCGCTGTGCGTCTGAAGTAGAATGAGGCAGCTGATACTTTCGTCGACAAAGAGAGTGAAAGCGAGACCGAATCGATTTTTGAAAGGCATCATACCAGTGAACTTTACCTAACTAAATAAATATATTTTTTTTAAATAAAAAAGTAAATAAAGTAAAGTGTTTGGGTTAGAGGCGCATCAGCAACTAGGCTATTTAGCGACTGGACCTACAGCTTAACGTGGGTTCCGAACCACGGTCATCAGCTTCCGACAAACCCAGGCCAGCACCCCCCTCGGGCTATAAACCCTTGGTTATGTGCCTACCCATAAGTCTATCAGGAAACCTACCGACTGGCGAGTGATCAACGTAGAACACTTCTCAGAAGGCATCCGGCCACAAACATTTAGGAAAGATAAACGGACAGAAGAAAGAAAAATAACCATCCGAGCGCTGGAACCGAACCAGCTACCGCTCCAGCGCGGATTCGGCAAAGCAGACGCTCTTACCGCCGCACCAACGCGACCGGCTTTTAAAATAAGGCTAAATTATATAATAAGTACCTGCAAGTACATTAAGTCCCTTTTGAAATGTCGTTGAAAGAAAGTTTTTATCTATTAATTTCGCTTAGATATGATAGTTTGAACAGAACACTTCATTTTAACATTTTTTCTAATTTTTGCTCATTTTTTCGATGGTATTAGGAATACTATTATTTATTATTTTTATATATTGATTGAGTTTTAAATTTAAATTAAAAAAAAATTAAATTGGATAATTTAATCAAAATATATTAACAATCAAAGACATATCCATGGCATACTCACGGCAAGGTATGGCATACCCATGTACTCCTGAATCGGGAAGCACAGAAGTACTTCTCTTGAGGGTTAAAAACATTTTTTCTGGAGTTGTTTTTGTAGTATTCATACAAAAGGTATGAAACAGGCACGATAACTAATTAGATTATACATTTTTAATAAATGTATCAATACACTGATGATAATAGCAAGAATATGTTGATTAAAACAAAAACACTCGTATCAGCTGTTTGTAATGTTGAGGAGAAATAAACATTGTAACGTCACGCGCGCTCATGTTTTTCGAACTATCGGCGCGTCATCGGTAGTATGTCTAAAAATATATTTTCAATTTGATATAACTTGTAGTTATAAGGAAAAAAATATAAATAAAAATAAGTAAAAAGAAAATTATGATCTTTCCATAAATTACTAATTATTGACAAAACCCCAAATTTTACAGTTTTTTTGTGTTAACAAAACATAAATACCTAATACCCAAAATAGTTTAACAGTCAGAGATCACGCATTCCTAAAAAAAATCACCAAAGCTCAACTTCCGGAACAAAGTAGTTCAGAAAATAAATAATAAATAGAGATAAAATATTAAATAGAGATAAAACATGTTTGTCTATACTATCATTTATTAACTGATTCAAATTTATTTTGTTTCCTTCAAAATAATTGTCCAACATACTTATTTCAACGTTTTTGCATGCTTGAAAACCGCTTTTATACTCGCCCTCTGGTATGTTTTTAAAGCGGCCAACAACTCTCTTAAATGGGCTCAAAATGGCGTACACGAAGTGGATCCTTCAATCGAACATCGTGCCATATCTGGTGAAAATAGTACTTGTGGAGCGTTTTTGGATTTGTTTGATGTCTAGCGAAATTTAGTTAGTTAGATTTGTGGATTTGTTTGATGTCTAGCGAAAAATTGACGATTAATTATTATGGTGTGCGATGGTTCGTAATGCAAAAACTATGAATTTTTTGCTACAAATCTGGACATTTTTCAAATATTTTTATCTCTCGGTGATTGGTCAATACAAGCTCCATTATTTTGATAATGTTTCCTACATTGGTTGATATGGAAGCTCTTCCTGAACAAGGTAAATCTTCAACTCCTTCTCTACCATCACTAAAGCTGTTGTACCACTACTAAACATTTTGTTTATATAGCTTTATACGTTCTTAACATTTTTAATGATTCAAGATAAGAAATTTAATTTTTTTAGACAAAACTGAATGCAATTTTTTTCTCGAAAAATTTATTCATTTCAAACAATTACTAACAAATTCTTTTAAATAATCACAAAAGATGTTACAAATTATCAAGCGAAATGATATGAAACTTTTCTCAGACATCAACTTTAACTTAAGAAAATTTTAAAATAAAATATTTCTCCTTCTTTAAAAAACAAAGTTCATATTTCTGATTCAAAAGTACCAAAATTGTATACTCTACCAAACATTCATAAACCAGGAAAATTAATGAGACCAATTGTATTAGCCATTGATTCTCCAACATACACCTTGGCAAAATGGTTAACAAAGGAATTTGAAAATATACCAAACCAACTACCTTTCTAAGTAATGTCTGAATGATTGTGGCATGTTCATATATTTTTTTCCTTTATTTGGGTTTTTCGCCACTATCTAAAACTCAAAAAATATCAAAAATACCTGTTATTTAAAGAAAGAATCACTGGGTAAAAACAAAAAACCAAACGGAGACAAATTTTTCAATGATTCTTTTTTATAATAAATTTGCCTAACGAACAAAATTTTAAAGATATAAAAATGTTATAAAAAAAATCACAAACTTTTAACGTTAACGTTTCGGAGGGTACTCTTCTCCCCCCGTTTTCAAAACTAAACTAAAAAATAAATTATATTAAATTGTAATATATAAAGTAACGAATGAAAGTAAATATTTTTTTTTTTATATGTCAACGATACTTACATTGACAACAATAGATTTTCATGACAGTGACATACTACCAAAATATATATATAGGTAATATTTACTGTGTGATTGTTTATTGTACTAATTGAGTATTCAAATATTTAAATGTGTTTAATTGTATAAAATATATATATATATATATATATATATATATATATATATATATATATATATATATATATATATAAAATATATATAAAAAAACAACTACCTTCCTGTTCTGTGATAAACTCAACAAAAGTCATAGAAAAAGTTAAAAACACATCTACAGGAAGGTAAGGTCTTGGTTTCCTTTGATGTATCATCGTTGTTTCCAAGTGTCCCGATTCCACATACCTAAACGAGTTACTAGAGTTAAATGATTTTGATAACAAGATTGTTTCTACATCTCCTTAACAATATTATGTATGAAGCAAAATTGTTGCAAAAAAAACACCAACACTTCGAGATACATTCCTAACGATTCGAATCATAGCTTCCAAAACAAAATGGCTAGTTTAAATGTTATGGTAAATAGATTAATCAATTTTCCTTTAAACAGAGATAATTATAACAAAGAATTAAAATTAATTAGGGAGGTATCCGAAGTGAATGGTTATAATAAGAACATTGTAGATAAATTAATTAGAAAACGTAAGTTTAGAAAATTATTGAAAGAATCTTCGGCTTTTCAAAAGGATCAGAAAAAAATAAATTCATTGTAATACCGTTTGATGCCCAATTAACACGAGGACTAGACAAAATTTTTGAAAAAAGTGCACATTAAGATTGTGTACAAACCATATAATAAAATAAAATATGTCCTGGGTAATCCAAAGGATAAAACAGATCAGCATAAAAACTCGGGGATTTACGAAATTAGCTGTCAAGATTGTGATCGAAGGTATATTGGGTAAACAAAAAGATCCATATTAACGAGATATATTGTCCAAATTAGATACGGGAGAAATAAAAAATCTGGTGTTGTCCGGCATGCAATGGAACATGACCACAATAGACATTAGTAATTTTAGACTGGTTAAAAGTGTAAATGACAATAGGGCTTTGGATGAATATGAAAGCATTCAAATAGAAAAATGCAAGAAAATTATGACCGGGATAAAGGACCTATTCCGTTCAGTCAACTTTTTCAGTTATTAATGTAAGGATCAGTAAATTTCAAGGTTAATTTTTTTCTTTCTTTTGTTCAATTTTTCCCCTTTCTTCTTTTCTTCTTTTTTCCTGTATCCTTTTCTACACGCTTCATTAGGCAGGTAGTACGCTTCCTAGGTAGTAGGTTAGCAATTAGGATTCTCATATAAATAGAACATAGTTAGTATTAGAATTAGATTAAATCCTACCCTGATGATGCTAATATCGTTAGCGAAACGTGCGTCGAGAACTTGTGATGAGAAAAATGTGATTCGGTGTTGAGTGGTAAATCTCTTTGAGTTTAGTTTTAGTAGTGTCTAAATGTGTAAAATATAAAATTTTATTCATATTTTACACATTAAAATATATTTATTTTCCTCGTAATACATACTACAAGAACTTAGAACATAAAAATCACTGGCTGAAGATAGTAAATTGCTATCATAAATGTAAATCATTTTAAGTGTATTCTTAGTTCTTTCAGTTCATTATCCCCTACGTGAATGCATTATCTCAATCGAATAACATAAATTCGTGCAGCAATATCGCCAAAGAACACAGATGGAGAAAATTTAGGCTGTTTGAATAGCAATAATCCACCACTCACGCTTCAAAAAAAATTACGACCTCCAAATTCTCAAGATTTGACTCCTCACGATACATTTTATTCCTCAAATTAAAAGAACATTTACTAGTAACTAATTTTTCAGTCAACGAAGATGTATAGTCTGCTGTGGATGAGTAGTCAGACGCTAGACCAAATCTAATAGATTAAATATTTGATAGAGCTTCCTCTTTAGATTGCTTCCTCATCTGAAGAGGAAGCCAATAGTGTTGCCAGATCAAACAGGTGTGTCTTCAGTACGAGTTTAAATTCCCTACAATCACTGGGTTGTCTGAAGCAATTATTTTCACGAACAGGATTTTGCTAGTGCGTTGTGAAAATGAGTAACAATTTCGAGCAATGGTGCCCTATCACGTTATCAAGTTTTGTGTCAGACTTGCAACAAACAGTGCAACGGAAACTTTTGCAAAACTTCAAACTTTTGCCTGCTTCACCTCTAGAATCATCAACAGTGTTGCCAGATCGCTGATTACTCCAAATTTTATTTACACACATCGTATGTTAAAAAAAGTTCGCACGCCTCAGGAGTTTTCTTCCATCTTTCGATCAGTAATTCGAAAACTCTCCCCGTATCTGGTAAATAAATGCTAATTGATTAAATTATTCGATGGGAAATAGTCAGTTTATAAAAATCCATATTCTAACTTTCGATTTCATTCAATATTAAATAATTTATGGGAAAAAGTAAATTCGTCTAGGTTTATAAATATTTATACAACTAAATTACAGGTACACAATATAACAAAAATAACACATAAATATTGAATATTAAAATATAAAAATATATGTAAGAAAATGACATCTAGTGTTAATTTTAATGTTATTTTGCTGGTTCAAAGAAGAAAAATTTAATTCGTCGATATATAAAATTTATTTTATTAACATAGCAGATATTAATGTATTACAATTTGAAATTCGAGGTGTGACTATTAAATAACGAAAGTGACGCTGTAAAACACTTTATTTGGATTTCATACATATTTACTTATCATCGCCTTCAATATACACCTCTTCACTATCACTACAACGGTCCATGCGAATCTTCCATTGTTCGAAACAGTGCTGAAAGTCTTCTTCTGTCAGCTCCTTCAGAACGTGTGACGCTTTCTCTTTCACAACTTCAACGGATTCTAATCTTGTTCCTTTTAATGCAGATTTCACCTTAGAAAACAGATCCGGCGAATAAGGGGGATGATCTTACACTGGGATGGTGTACTTGGCAAGAATCCTCTTAACAGGCATTGCGGAATCCGCCGGCGCATTGTCTTGGCGGAGAACCCATGACTTGTCCTTCCACAATTCGGGTCCCTTTTTCCTTATTCTTTCCCTGAGTTCAGCAAAAATGTAAAGGTAGTAATTTTGATTAATAGTTTAACCTTCAAAAACTCAGTGAAGGTACACAATTCCAAGAATATCGAAAAAAACAATCATCATTGCTTTGAATTTTAATTTGCTCATTCCAGCTTTTTTGGCTCTTGGTGAATTTGGATTTTTCCAGTGCATGGATTGGCGCTTCGTTTCAGGATCATAAGTAAAAACCACGATTTGTCACATGTTATTATCCTTTCCAATAAGTGTGGGTCATTTTCAAAGGCATTCAAAGTATCAGTTAAAATATTTTTGCGAAACGTTTGAACAAGAAGTTGTTCAAACGTGAGAATTGTAGGCACCAATTTGGCTCACGTTTGTATATTAAAATAGTTATGTAAAATTTGCTCTACGCATTCTTTGTCAATTCCTACAGTTTCAGCAATCACACAAATACTTAACCAAAGAACCAGATTACCGATTTTTTCGATATTGTCGTCCGTTTTTGATGTGAAGTAGCGACCCGGGCGTGGATTATCTTCAAGGTATCCTTGGTCTTTTGAAAACTCTGCCATACACTTCTTTCAATAAATTATAAGTTTTAGAAGCGGTTTTTCCAAGTTTCAAGTAAAATTTCACAACAATTCGTTGCTCTATTGATGCACTTAACATTTTTCCTGCGAAACAAAAAAACAACTCTCATTACAGACATTTACAGAAGCGAGAGGTACTACATTTGAAAGAGAAGCCTTTACGTTAAACAACTGTTGGTCGCTGGCGTTTGGCGCATGCGTACTTATTCTGTAGCAGCGTCAATCTCGTTATTTAATAGCCACACCTCGTATGTAGATGTAATAAACATTCTTATAACTAAAATTGGTCCAATTTTAAGGTAAAATCCATCAAATTTTTTACTGGCATGTTCTATCCGTATATTTGCAGTCAGCATGCTAAACGATAATACAATATAAAAAACCAAATAACAAAATAATAATGTAAAACCAGTCAATCACTTAATAATAAATTAAAAATAGTAAAAATACCCAATCATTAAAAATAATTTTTTTCCAACTATCCTTCTCCTTCCACTAATTGTCGTGCATGTTTGTCTCGCTAATTGCTTCCTTGGTATTCTCAGTCTCGGATTTCCTGGGTTTAATTCGCTTTTTTCTATCCGGTCCAAGTCCGATACCTAATTTTGGCAGTTATGTCCTGGCATCTTTGTCAAGTATCCATATCAGGTAAATTGTCTTTCTACGCCCTCAATTATTGCTTCCCTCAACTCAATCATCTCGTTAACTCGATTATTTGTTACTTGATACTACAAAATATTTTAAAAAAATCCAGTTCAAAAGTTTTCCAAAGTTAAAACATCGATTCGATTCATTTGTATGCTTCCAGCTCCTACAGTAATATAATCTTTATTATGGTGTGGCATATATTAAACTTGAGCTTCTTCACTATTTCCATAGTCTACCAAATTCCATTTAGTGTTCGTATAGCTCTTTTCTGTGTTTCATTATCTATCGAATTTCTTGTTCGTCTCTTCCATCTCTTTGGATTCTTGCTACCAAATGTTGAGAGTTATCGCATTCTGAAAAAGAGAATATTTTCTCATCAATATCACATATAAGGTCCCCTGTTTCTTTTTCCATAGACAAATATTTGGTTTTTAAAAAGATCATTGTCCAACTGGTCTTTCATATTCTTCCATAATTCTTCGAGTCATCTTCGAAGATCCTCTTAAGCTAGCATTTCCAGGTGTGTCGGTAATTACTTTCCGGTTTTGTAACAGATTTCAATAGCCATAAGTATGCAATGTTATGATTTGATACATATATTATTTTATTCTACTGACATTAACCTCAAAACTACCCAAGTTATATTCCGCCAAAATAACAGCGTTATAGATTTATAATTTTTTGAAAATGTCGAGTTTTGAACATGAAAACATGCGTTTGCGGCACGCATTACTTTTCTTGTTTCATCAAAATAAAAAAACTACTGAAAGTCATCGCTTGCTGGTAGATACTGAAACGTGGTTTGAACAATTCAAATATGGTGATTTCGACGTTCAAGACAAAGAACGTCCTGGTAGGCCGAAAACGTCTGAAGATGCGGAATTGCGGAATTGAATGCGGAAGGAGTTATTGGATGAAGATCCAACGCAAACTCAAAAACAATTGACAGAAAAGTTGAATGTGAACCGAGTCGCAATTTGTGAACGATTACAAGCGATGGGTAAGATCCAAAAGATGGGAAGATTGGTGCTACATGAATTGAATGAGAAGCAATTAGAAAATCGTCAATGAAATGCTGCTTCAAAGGTATGAAAGGAAATCATTTCTGCATCGAAAAGTAACGATTTATTTCGAAAATCCCAAGCAAAAAAAATCATGGTTATCACCTAGCGAAGCCGGCCCATCGACTGCAAGGCCAAATGGCTTTGGTCGCAAGACCATGCTCTGTGTCTGGTGGGACCAGGTTGGTGTCGTATAATTATGAACTGTTGAAAGAAAAACTATATATATTAAACTTATATATAACATATATATATATATATATATATATATATATATATATATATATATATATATATATATATATATATATATATATATATATAGATACAAACAGACGTTTCAGGCACATTGTTGGTGATTTCTTCATATTAAACTGATATTTCCATCTCCTCCGGGCATTCTAACACAGCAAAGCTGTTCGACAAAGCAATATCAAAATCGCTTCCACTCTCCAGCCATTTCCCAGAATCCTCTTTGCCTTTCTTTGACCTTACCATTCTTTCGCGCTATCTTCGACAGTTAATCCTAACTTTTGCTCGTACCATTCGGTGGTCACTTCCAACATTAAAATTGTTAAGGACAGTACAATTACAAAATATTGTTTTATTGTATCGTTGATCATGGTGTAATAAATTTTACTTTTGAGTCTAGATGATTTTTTCTATGTGCATTTTCTGCTGATATTTTTCTTATAGAACGAATTCAAGATGATTTTTTCTATGTGCATTTTCTGCTGATATTTTTCTTATAGAACGAATTCATAATATATAGTTCTTGGCCTTCAGCAAAATTAACCAATCTGTCACTTCTATTGTCTCGCTCACCAGTTCCATATGGACCAGCTGCATTTTCACCAGTTCCTATTGTTCCAATTCTGGCAATAAAATCATTTGTACATTTATCCTTGTTTAAAAGCTGTGCCACATCATCATAAAATTCACGAGCATAAGCTTGGACGATTTGAAGCCTAAACTTTTTATTCAGTTGAATGACGCATTGGGCTAGTCGGTCAGATGTTCTTTCAAATTTTACTACTCTGTCCTTCAGCTTTTGATATATATATATATATATATATATATATATATATATATATATATATATATATATATATATATATATATATATATATATATATATATATATTTCTGAAATATATATGGGTGGGTCTTCTAAACATGTTTGTAAATATAATGATTAACGATATAAGGAAATTAATTGGTCAACCTATGAAGTTAATATATTGAAATTATTCACTGAATTCTACAGTAATTTGAAATGTAATAAATGAAAAAACAGTTTTTCCTGGATTTAAAGATCTAAGCAGAGAAAAAAAGCCTTCTTTTGTGGGAGTTTAGGAGGAGATGAGAAAAAAGAATTATGCGGCTTTATTAAAATATCTATTTACAGTCAACAGACTAAACTAAATAAAATAATGTTTGTTTTTTGTTAATGGGTTTTAATACGATTCCATTAGTGTGTATTCGTGGGCTAGAAATCAGCTGTGAGAGAAAGTCAAATAGTTATCAATTAAAAATAACAAAATCTTAAGCTGGGTCTACACCAATAAAATTTTGCCTGTGTGTTGAATTTACTGGAGTAATTTGTTTCAATTATCTAGTGGACAATAGATGGTTTATGTGCGTGCTGTCCGGCGACAATATTTGTGTGGGACTTTGGACTGTGTGTGCCAGAGGTCTACATTGCTGCGCAGATACACCACATACAGCCCTCACAATGCAAATTTGTATGGATGTGGACCTAGATTTACACTTTAAATTGTATATATGTACAATGTTAGTTCGTCCAGGTTTAATCCCACCTCTAATTGACATACTATATCTTAAACTTTAAGAGATTTACCACTAAACACCAAACAGCTTTTTGAACTCCTCGACGCACGTTTCGCTAACCATGTTAGCATCATCAGATTAAATCATCTCCTGATGATGATAACATGGTTAGCCAAACGTGCGTCTAGCAGTTCAAAAAAGCGTTATGGTGTTTAGTGGTAAATCTCTTAAAATTTAGTATTTCACACCAAAGGTTCCAACAGAAGAATTAATAGTATATCTTGATAATTAGTTACATTTTGTAATGCATGGATATTCTAAACATTTTTATAAAATGAAGTGAAGTGTACTAAGCCTTACATTAATTAGTACACTTCACGGTTCATGATTTTTACACGCTTCGTTAGGTATGGTTTTCATATAAATAGAACATAGTTTAGTTTTAGAATTAGATTAAATCATCTCCTGATGATGCTAACATGGTTAGCGAAACGTGCGTCGAGCAGTTCAAAAAAGCGTTTTGGTATTTAGTGGTAAATCTCTTCCAGTTTAGTGTTTCACACCAAAGGTTCCAACAGAAGAATTGAATTAAAAACAATATGTAAAGAAGAGGATCCGTTAATCATTTAAATGATAATTTTAATTTCAATCAGGTTGGCATTTTTTTTAAAATTTGTTTAGCACTAGAGCTTCACCATTTTTTGTTTATATATATTTCTTTTTTCGTCGTGTTAGACACTCTTATTGTATTCCATTAGTTTAAAAACTTAAAAGTTTATTTATGGGAGAAATTCAATTCGTCTTAGTCTAAATATAATAATATTATCTCATTTTAAGCATATACTGTGGTGGCCAGAGAAACCGTTATAATGCAATAAACTCTTTGCCAAATACTGTTACAATAGTACACGTAATTAGTACACTAACTGTATAATATAAATATATAACAGAACAGGGAAAACATCATATCAAACTTAGTTTTAAAAAAATACTGTAAACATATTTAACAAAAATGAAGAAAAAGGGACATGAAAATGTGGTGATAAAAATAGAGCCAACCAAGAAACAAGAACAAAACATACTATTTAACAGTTAACAAAAGTACAATATAACACACTAAAAGTACTATATAGCACACACATATTTTATAACATTTAATACTTAGTTTTATGACTTTTGTGTTTTATTATTTCGGCCCATCTTTTGTTTACAAGTCTTATATATATATATATATATATATATATATATATATATATATATATATATATATATATATATATATATATATATATATATAAGATATATCTTATAGCTTCCCATTATTATTTAATCACCTCCCAAAGTTCAAACTTGTCATTTTATGTTTACCCACGGCATTCTTGAGGTAAGTCCACAAGTTCTCACTGGAACTGAGGTCCGGCGATTGGAAAGGCCACGGCAGTAAATCCTCTTTATTGACACCAAGAAATTGTTTTGTTTTCCTAGCAGTATGTTTCGGATCATTATCCTGTTAATATTTCCATACCAGCGGCTTATTTTCTTCTGCAAAAGGCAGCAGCACTGAAGAATGTGGATGTACTCATTTTGGTACATAGTTTTTTTTTAATCCAGTAAATTTGTCTTACACTATACCATAAAAAGACTTTATATTACCGTCTCCATGCTTTACAGTTTTAACAGTATATTTTAGTAATAATTATTGGTCGGGTGGGCTTCTAACATATCGCCTACCATCAGAATCTATTAAATTTATTTTTGTTTCATCTTCTTAATTCCCTGTTCACCATACCAATTTAAGTGATCTTGACCAAACTTTAAACGTTGTTTTACATCTTGGCGGATCACAAAGGGCCTTTTGTTGCTGCTCTACCGTGCAAGTTACTTTCCTGAAGCCTTCTTCGAATTATTCTTGAACTTGATAATTCCACTGATTTTTAATTTCGGTAGACGATTTAAATGGATTGTTTTCTGAAATTCAGAGAATCTGCCTGTCAGAGTGAGATTTTGTTCTAGCTCCACGGTTTCCGCGAACCGGTTGTTTTCTTACGACCGATGATTCTTACAATTTCCCTTAGTGACTTTAATTCTTTTCGTAGTGTTTTCAAGTTTGTTTTTATTATTTTTTTTTTCAATGCTTGAAATAAACAAAACATGGCGATAAATTAACAGCAAAACGTGAATAGACATTTTCATTTTCATTTTCATGTTCAAATTTTTGTTAAATATCATGTTTACAGTATTTTTTAAAAGTAAGTTTGATGTTTGATATTATGTTTTCCTTTTTTTTGTTATATATTTATATTATAAAGTTATTGTACTAATTACGTATGATTTTACAAGTTTATTTATCAAACAGTGTATTTTATTGTAACGGGTCTATTTCTCTGGCCACCACTGTATATAACTCGAAGTAAAATGATTGTGTTTCTAATAAGAAACTTTGTTTTCAGTAAAACTTTCAAGCTAAAGGACGTTTAATTTGGTTTTGATGTCAAAAAATTAAAAAACTAGACCTTTAACTGTTTTTTTTTTGGTGAATATATATCTCTATTTTCTCTTTTCGTCGTATTAAATAGCCTTATTACCATTCCATTGGATCATAACTTTAAAATAATTTGTGGGAGAAAGTCATTTTATCTTCATTTACTACTTTCCTAACACTAAATTATATGGATATTCAATGTTAATTCGTTCAGGTTTAACACTATAGCTATTTACATAGTAGGTCTTTGTGATTTGTTACATTTTAAGATGCACGGATGTTCTAAACATTTCTATAAATAAAATTATTAACGATGGGAGAAGCTACTTTGGTCAAGATTTAAAATAAAATCTGTCAAATTATATACTGGCATGTTCTGTCCAGTTAGTTATCCAGTTATCCAAAAGTAGAAGCTATTCACTAACATCTTTAAAATGTAATGAATGGAAGAACACATTCTTTTAGATTTAAATTGTTTCACTTTATTGTTTTTTCTTGTTGATAAATAAATAAATAAATACACACACCCACATACACACACACACACATATATATATATATATATATATATATATATATATATATATATATATATATATATATATATATATATATATATATTTAAATTGTATATATAATCACATTATTAAATAATAAATTTTCATAATTTTTTATTCTGAGGATGGTTCTTTGTAAAAAAAAAAAATAATAATAATAATAATATATATATATATATATATATATATATATATATATATATATATATATATATATATATATATATATATATATATATATATATATATATATATATGATTTTCTTGAGGAAATAAAGAACAATTTAAATTCAATTAAATTATTAGAATAGCCTGTTTTGGTGAATTTGACTGTTTATGTTTGTATTAATTTTATACCATTATAATTTTATAATCATTATTAATGTTTTCGGCTAAATCATGTAAATTATGTTAACAATACTATGTTGACTGTGTATTTCTTTCCCCTTCTTTTTTTCCCAATTGTCTTTTTTTCTTCCTCTCTTTCCTTCTTTTTTTTTGTGGCTTGTGTTATAAAGATTATATTTAAATTGTAATTCATTTCTTTTCTTTGTTTTTTATTATAGAATTAATTAAATTAAATTTGTTTTTTATATAGAATTAAGTGTTTATTATGTACTTTCTTAACGATGTTCAATGCCTTATGGTTTTGAGAACAAATAAATATTATATATATATATATATATATATATATATATATATATATATATATATATATATATATATATATATATATGTTTCTAAATCATTCCCAGTGTCGATCCGTTGATTCTGTGAAGAGTCACGACGTTTCGCCAAAATCTCATTTGGCATTTTGCAGTGTTGTCCGCTTCGACTGAAGAGTTCAACTATTCGACTGAACAGTTGAACTCAAGGGACAACACTTGAAAATGCCAAATGAGATTTTGGCGAAACGTTGTGATATATATATATATATATATATATATATATATATATATATATATATATATATATATATATATATATATATATATATATATATATATATATATATATATATATAATATTATTATTATTATTATTATTATTCAAATTCCAATGGTTCATAGGTTTGAAATTATTTTTGGGAGATAGTCAATTCGTCTAAACGTACCAGTATACCTTCATGTTTGTTTTTTTTATTTATATTAAATGATCTTATTACCGTTCCATTTGTTAATAGGTTTAAAATTAATTTTTCTTTTGGAACCTTTGGTGTTAAATATTAAACTCGAAACCTAATCACTTTTCTTAAATTTTCCCCGCGCATGTCGCTAACCATGTCAGCATCATCATATGATCAACTCAATTGAATTATCAAGCTAACATGGTTGGGGAAACACGCGCTGAGAAGTTAAAGTGATTTGGTGTTTTGTGGTAAATCTCTTGGAGTTTTAAATTTACAATCATTTGAGAGAGAGAGTACATTCGTCTTCATTTAAAAATTACATAGCACATTATTCTCAAACTTTAAATTGTATGGGTATTTTCTCATGTTATGTATGATGTATTTGAAGTATTCTCTTCCAAGCAGTGATGACTGGCTTTACTAATCAAAAAATGTCTTGTTTTTCTGTATGTTTAAATTGAAAATGACTACTTGCCAACGCCAAAAAATCTGTGAGTTATTCCAGATCTACAATAATGTATACCCAATAAATATACGTAACAAATTAAATAAATTTTAATTTCAAAAAGAACTCAATCATTGAATAATAAGTGTTCATTGTAAAGTGGTGGCACAGTGCTGCCACCACTTTACATGATTACAAATATTTATATTCTTTATTCTTAATTTATTATCCTTGTTATCGAGTATTATATTATATTGAGTATGCTCTTCATTGGATCGTAGGTTTAAAAACAATTTGTGGGAAAAAGCCCATTCCCCTTCACTTAAAAATGTACGTTCACTGGGTTCAAGTCAACTCTCCTGCATTAAAAAAAATCACCGGGTTCTATAAACAAAAGCAACCAAAACAATTTTTTCTCTGTAGGGAAAGGGTGCGGTGAAATAAAACACCATGTAAAATAAAAAACAAAACATCTATACTGTATATCACAGTTAAAAAAATCAATAAATCTATACAAAAAAAAACGAGAGCTATATGTAGCCGGACGTTTACAGTCAATAAATTAAAATAAAACGTAATACGTAAAGAAAAAAGATGCATCAATCACCGAAAATGATGAATGTCAGTTTCAAAATGTACACAATCATTAACAATTTTACAAAGTTTGTCTCGCAATAAAGCTCTTAAAGCATTAAATATAAATTCTTCAATTGCATTAAATATAAATTCTTCAATTTTTTTCAGTCCTTTATTTATAAATGGCAATTTTTTTTAAGGAACAAATTTTATATTGTTTAAAAAAATGCTAATGTACAAGAATGACAAGTGAAATTCATCCCCATTCGTTTTGATACACTTTTTTATTTTCATATGTATACAAAAAACTCGTTGCATTTATACTATAATAATACTTTCAGATCAGTGTACAATCACTAAACAACCTAACAAATTTATAACTTACAATTTTCGCAAGACTAAACAACAATGGAACAAAAAAAAAATTTTTGTCATTGTGTCTTAGACAATTTTCGAAAATTTAACTTATAAAATTCGTAATGAGAGATTGTAGGATTGCATACAAAAAAAATTAAATATATACACAATAATATTAAAGGCGAAAAAAATAAATACAATAAATATAATAAATTTAAAATATAAATAAATTACTTATTATACTATTAAGCGAAGTTCAGAATAAAGTGATTAAATAAATGTATATCTATAAGTTTCTCATCACTCTATTGCTTTTGTTTCAAATTTAATTGTATACTGAGTATTTCTTCTTCTATTTCCCAAAATTTCAGAAATATATAAAATTTATTATTTGTTAGTGAAAATGTCAATTCATCTAACTTTTTTTTATATATATATAAAATACAGTAACAAGTCCAGTTAACAATTGATCTTCTAACAATTTTATAAAATGTCAAATACGTCGTGGTAAAACATCATTTAATAAAGTCAATATCACTTAGCTGTCAAATAAAAATAGAGTTAAATTGTATCAAAAAGTGATAGTGTTACATCCAATATCCTCAATGAATTAATAAAGATTTCTACGCGCTTTGACTAGCTCCTTCTTTGTACAGATGTTCGGAGGCCTCGACGGTGTATTCCATCACCTTGATGAATTCGCGCAAGATGATCCAATCGCGCTCGGCCCGTCTGGTCTTGTTGTCGAAGATGTTGCGGTACTCGTCGGGTACCACTTCACGGCCCACGTTCTCGTTGATGGGTATGTTGTTCTGTATGAGAACCTCCTGAAGGTCACAGAGGATATTGATGATGAGACCGTACAGTTGACCGGCGCCTTGCTTTAGCGATTCCACCGAACTCTGATTATAATCGCTGACCACTGCGTCCAATGCCACCGCCATAATTTGGAGATTCTTGTACATGGTTAGGAGACCGTCAACACACTGCAAAAAACAATTTTGTTAGTTTTTCGGCACTTATTTTTCTTGCAGTATATTATGTACATAAAAAATAAGATCTCATCTTCACATATTAATATTTCCTAATAAATAATATACAAAGTGTTAATAGTCAATGGACTTGAATAACTTAATATACACAATCAGCCACTTCCAGAACAAGAACTCGAACCCTAAGTCTTCCGGTTACAAGTTTTAAAAGAAGGTATTTAAAATGAATGCAATAAAGGGTTAGAAGTTATTTATCTGCAGCAACAAATTTTATGTTGTACGAGGATATAATCAAAAGCCTGATACTTCTCCAATAGATAGCGTTCCAATAGATAGCTGAAAAGTTGCGTTCTTTTTTGTAACGCTCCAAGAAGTTCAAGCTGATACGATATTTAGTTTTGTTCTGACAATCTTCGAAAGAAGAAAGTTGATAGGGTAGATATTTTTGCAAATTCCTTTAAACACTAGATTTTACGTGGAAAAATCATCACGCAAACTGAAGAGGACACTGCATTTCAGATTTTATGGTTAATAAGTGGTTTACTGAGTTCTGATGTGGCTGAACCAGCACAAGAGACGCTCCGCATTGACGACGTCCCATTGAGAGTACCACTGAAGAAATGTCCAACTAAATCCCTGATATATTGCTGGACTAGTAAAGGTTAGAAAGATTGTTGAGATGATAAACATCTCGGACGAACGCGTATAGAATATGAACATTCTGTACTACATGAACATCTGGACACGAGAAATCTAGCACTACCGGACATAATAAGAGCACTTCGAAGGTGTTCAGAAAGGTCATGACCACAGTTTCTGGAATGTGCAAAGCATTATTTTCATTGACTATTTCGAAAAGGAAAAACCGATCACAGAAGATTATTTTAGTGGAGAAAGAAGTGCCATTCGTCCGGCCTTATAACTAAGAAATTGGCCAATTTGCACCAATAATTGATTCCGCCTCCACTCTATTCTCCAAACTGAGCATCCTCCGATATCTGTCTGTTTCCAAAAATGAAGAAATGACTGGCTGGAAAGAAATTCGCATCACACGAAGGGGTCACAGCCAAAAGAAAAGGACTATTTCGCATAGTTCGAAAAATCGTACATTTTGGAAGGCATAACAGAGTTCGAAAATTGTTGGGGGGTACGTACGTACGTACATTAAGCTAAAAGAAGATTATGTTGAAAAATATATCGATTTTGGACAACAAAAAACAATATTTCTATATATAACAAATATGTATGATGCAATACAAGAAAAATGTAAGCAAATCAACAGTCCGAAGATGATTTGTTAAGCTAGGATAACTATATTAACTTAAGAGGTCTCAAGAGTTTCTCAAGAGGTCTTTAGTTTTTTTTAGAAAATTATTAATTAGATAAATTTAGTTTATTTTTTAGAAAAGTATTATGTTCTGATATAGTTTCACCTAATACAATGGAAAAAAAACCTTACGACATTTAAGTTCTGCACGATCTTTCAGAAGAATCTTTTTTCATTATTGTTCCTCTCGACCAATCTATAGATTGAATCATCTCCTGATGATGTTTAACGTGCGTCGAGAAGTTAAAAAAAGTGATTGTGTTTAACGGTAAATCTCTGCGAGTTGATTAAGAAGAGTTCCGTAATAAAGAACTAATAAATCTTATGTACTGACCTGTCCCTTCAGATTGTCAAGATGTTCCTGCCTTTCGCGTTCATCAGATAGATTTGGCAATTTTGGCAACCAATCAAACGTCACAGTTGAAAACGTGGCATCAGGATTCAAACCGGTTTTAGCCTGAAACAAATCAAAACAGATTTTTTACTAAAAAAACTTCCTCAAACTCTTTACGCTTTAGTTTTAAATAGTTTGTTCATTATTCAACACTATGAAACATCATGCGATTAAAACTGGATATTCTATATATATATATATATATATATATATATATATATATATATATATATATATATATATATATATATATATATATATATATATATATACCAGGTGTCCCATTAAGGATGGATCGCGGCCGTAATCTTGAAAACTATTTATCCCACAGCTTTGGGGAAAAAAATATTATACTAAAACTGACCATGAGAAATTCACCAAAAATATTTTTAAGCTTCTAAAACGACTGCAAGAGGGCGTGACGAGCTAAACATTTTTAAAAATAATTTTTTTGTGTATTTTCAAGTATTAACCGAGTAAGAAAAATTCTCAGTTATAATTAGCAAACTGTCTCCTACAACTTTGTCTTATGACATTTTGTCGTAACTTCGCGAATAAAGAAGTGGGGGGAGTTTTACCTATTTAGATAAAAAGTCGTCTAATGTCCGTTTGCCTAAACCGATTTTCCTCAATTTGGATTTATTTTAAAGGCAATTGCTGGGACAATCAGATAATCTGAGAGATAAATTATTTAGTTTATAAATGAAACCGCGAGGTGGCGTTACATTCAACAATAGCTTTTTTGAAGTTTTTTTCAGTTTTTTCAAATGCAATGATACAGCTTTTATTACATGGTTAGAAAGGTAATTTAAAGAGGAATCATCCAGTGAAAACCCGAAATCCATATCTCTATTTTTCGTAAAGTGTGAAGGAAGGCAAACATTAGGTTAATATTTTTTAACTTAATGCAGGTAGTAGTGAAATAATAACTGATTTTTTTCAGAAAAATCGAACTATCTCTTGACATGTCGGAGATATCGATTTCGGGTTTTCACTGGATGATTCCTCTTTAAATTACCTTTCTAGCCATGTAATAAAAGCTGTACCATATTAAGACCAATTTTTAATTTAATATTACGGTAAAAATTAAAACTAATTGATTTTTTCAGAAAAATCGAAATATCTCTTGACATGTCAGAGATATCGATTTAGGGTTTTCACTGGATGATTCCTCTTTAAATTACCTTTCTAGCCATGTAATAAAAGCTGTACCATTCCATTTGAAAAAACTGAACAAAACTTCAAAAAAACTATTGTTGAATGTAACGCCACCTCGCGGTTTCATTTATAAACTAAATAATTTATCTCCCAGATTATCTGATTGTCCTAGCAATTGCCTTTTAAATGAATCCAAATTGAGGAAAATCGGTTTAGGCAAACGGACATTAGACGACTTTTTATCTAAATAGGTAAAACTCCCCCCCACTTCTTTATTCGCGAAGTTACGACAAAATGTCATAAAACAAAGTTGTAGGAGACAGTTTGCTAATTATAACTGAGAATTTTTCTTACTCGGTTAACAATTAAAAATACACAAAAAAATGATTTTTAAAAATGTTTAGCTCGTCACGCCCTCTTGCGGTCGTTTTTGAAGTTTAAAAATATTTTTGGTGAATTTCTCACAGTCAGTTTTAGTATAATATTTTTTTCCGCAAAGCTGTGGGATAAATAGTTTTCAAGATACGGCCGCGATCCATTCTTAATGGGACACCTGGTATATATATATATATATATATATATATATATATATATATATATATATATATATATATATATATATATATATATATATATATATATATAAATACCCTTTAAGAAAAGTTCAAGCACAGTACAGTTACAATACATATAACAAGAACCATTTTTTACGTATCTTAATCACAAGCCTTCAACCCAACATTTTCAATCAGCATCAACAATAAGAAGACAAGGTTACGACATATATAAAACTACAAACAGACAGTATTTGCGTCCCAGTTTAATCAATAACACAATTTAGGCGAATATGTATTAGTTCTTATTCAAAACCATCTGGCAAAATCAGCTGTTACAACACGTTTCGCAAGTTGGTGTAGAAAAAAGGATATCGGCAACCGTGTGGTAATAAACTTTTTGGCTCCCACAAAATAGACATTAAGCGCCTTTCAACTAAAGTGAGAGAAAACTTACAGCTCGTATTCGTATTTTCCTACGTATGGAACGTTTAGATGGACCAGTATCTTCGATGAATAAAAAAGGTTCTAGGGTTTCCTTGAAATAGAATTTCTTCAATTACTTCACACATTTTTTTTACTGGAAACTTCTTGTGCGAAAACCGACACAAGAAAGTGTTCCACAAAAGAACAAGTCACTGTTTAACATTCTTTCGACCCTCGTTTCTTCAACCATGCTAACGTCATCAAGACGTCATAGCTAATTACCTCGTGATGATGCTAACATGATTAGCGATAAACCAGTCGAGAGAATAATATTTATATTGTAGAAAATATCGTCTCATTATTTTACAGGCGTATAATCTACGTAGATGTTTTTAAAAATTACACTTTCATTTATGAATTTTAAATTGGAACTGTCATTATTATTAATTTAGTTGTATCGTAACGTTTGAAATGATTTTTAAACGCCTCTGCTTAACTATCTTCAGGCGACCAGTTGTCTGGCTAGAGAAAAATGACGTCCACGCTTCAAGGCCAGGTGTGTTTTATACAAACGCAACCAACATCCTATTTTTATTGTAAACTCAAAAAAAAACTTATTGTGAACCACAAAAAAATATATATTTATTGTCACGACGATGAATTTCATTTAAAATCTCTATGTATTAAATCGACTTGTGTGCGGGGACATGATTTTGCTAGGCTAGATCTGTTAGTGTTATTTTAATAGTCAGGTTATGTTGTCCTTTTGGCCTTTAGTAATATTAAAGAAATTGATTCCTAGATCGGTGAGTGGAATTGGGAGGTTCGAGACCTTTAGTTGGATCAGGAAGATGAATCCAGTGCGTTTCCACTGTGCCACTTTACTATGCACATAACAGGCCTTCAATTTCATTCTCGGTCCTTATGTTTCATCGACTACAGAACCCTCTTTCAACTTTACTGCATAAAACATCTCTCCGCTTTTAAATGAGGTATTATATAGCCCTCTGAGAATATAATATGATAAATACATTGTAGATGTTTTTTTTTCGCTTTTCAGGTAAAGAAAATGCTACGAAAGCTCAAGATATAATTCGTTTCACTTTGAGAGATAATGCTATTGGTACAACACTTGCAAGAAGTGGTTTTAGCAATTCAGAATTGGAAATTTCGACTTAAGTGATGCGGAACGTCGGGAACAGTCAAAAAAGGTAAAGGATGAAGAATTTTCTATTACTTCTGTTATATTTACCAACAGGTTATGATTTGCTATGATTTCCGCAAGATCTTTTCAGTGTTTAAACTCAGAAAACGATTAAATATTTTAAAACAGAAAAGGAAAAATATTTGCTCTCTCAACAACACAAAACCTGATATATCATTAAGAAAACATTGCAGAAAACATAAAAAATCGAACTGATGACTAGTAATGATTAATGATACATCATTAGTTTATAAATTACAGTTTTTTTTACTCAGTGAGTCACTTGTAAATAACGATACGGGTCAGGTTTCTGCGCGATAGATCTCTATAGAGTGGACAGGTATGTGTACCTTATCACATAATTCTCGTGAACTATAGTAGGATGAATATTTATTTGCTTAATATATTTAACCGTTTCAAGTGACTAAGCCATTCATTTGTCGATTTTGCAACCAGCTAGTCTTGAAAGTAACGAAACTTTTACAATCAATTAATTGTTAACAATCAAACGAAAATATTAGCTGCGTTTTAAAAAATACACAATATCAGTCTATTATTGAAAATGGGGTCTTCTTTCCACTTTGGGGATTATTTGCTAAAATTTATATACCTGTTCTTGAAACCATTGTTAAAAGGAAACAAGTTTCTTATTGAAACGTTTTCATTAGTAGACTTTTGGTCTTTGCATCAGCTTAGAAAACTGGTTTATTAAATTAGTTTTTATCATATCAGACGAACTCTATTTGTTTTACAGGTAACACATTACCAGGGTGATTCAAGTATGTCCGCATTACCTGTCGCAAATGAAAAAAAAATACAAGGTTTTCATTCATTACTAATATTGTAAAAACTGTTTAGCGTTTTTAGTACAAAAAGTACAAAGTACTAAAGCATTTCCTCATTTGCATATCAAATGTAACTCACTTTTGGGGTATTATAAGGACATATTAAATTGTTTCATACGTCCTAGGTATGACTTCCTGTAAGTAAAGGTAACGTTTTAAGACTAGGGGAGATACTGATGTAAATTAATAATTACTCCTGAATATCTAAGAGTTACACCAACAAAGGGGACGAAGAAAAAGAAATGAGAAACGACTAGCGAAAGGAAGCAAAGCCTCAGGAATGTTTTCAAAGATTTAAGAGCAAAGAATACAAGAAGAGCAATAAAAGTAAGAGTGTACCAACCAATACTAAAGTCCATGGTTACCTATGTGTGCGAGAGTTGGACAATTACAAAGAAAGAAATAAGCTGGAAATTTGGGAACGTAACCTATTAAGGAGGATTTTTGGCAAAATTAAAGTTCAGAACGAATCCCGAAATCAAGGGTCAATATATGTATATATGAGACATGGTATATATATATATATATATATATATATATATATATATATATATATATATATATATATATATATATATATATATATATATATATATATATGAGACATGACAATTATAAAGAAGGAAGAAAGTATGTTGGAGGCCTGAGAACGTAAAATATTGAAGAGGATTCTTGGAGGAATCAAAGTTCAGGGCGAATTTAGAAGAACAAATAAAAAATTAGAAGAAACTGCATAGAAAACCACAAATTGCTCAGGTACTGAGAATGATGGCTGGGGCACATAGCGAGGATGCCCCGCAAGAGATGGGTGAAAAGAATACTGATAAGAGGAAAAGAGGGAAAGAGAACGAGAGGGCGATCGAAGAAAAAATGCCTGGATGAAGTGATGAAGGATTTGAGGAAAGTAGTTCTCAGGGATTGAAAGAATGAGGCTTTGGACCGAAAAAGATAGAACAGAAGAGTGAAAGATCTCGAAACCAAAAGATACTAGACATGTAGAGCTAAATAGTATATATATATATATATATATATATATATATATATATATATATATATATATATATATATATATATATATATATATATATATATATATCATCATCATCAGCCTGTATCGATCCACTGCAGGATGAAGGCCTCTTCAGCATGCTTCCAACCCTCACGGTCCTGGGCTTTCCCCTGCCACTCGGGTCCAATATACTTAACGATGTCACCAATCCATCGTGCTTTCGGTCTTCTTCGCGGACATTTGCGATCAAGCGGTATCCACTCCAGGATTGCCTTGGTCCATCTGTCGTCCCATCGCCTCGCTATATGGCCTGTCCATCTCCATTTCAATTGTTTTACTCTTCCAATGATGTCACAGACTTTTGTTTGTTCCCTGATCCATGCACAGGACTTTCTGTCTCGTCTTGTAACGCTAAGCATACATCTTTCATTTCCCCTCTGTGTCACACGAAGTTTTTGAATTGTTTGCGATGTGAGTGTCCAGGTTTCACTTCCGTATGTCATAACGGGTAGAACGCACTGATCAAATACTTTTGTTTTCAGGCAAAGTGGGAGTCTGCTCTTAAACCCTATGTTGAGCCTACCAAATGCCTGCCAGCCACATTTAACACGCCGTTCCACCTCCCGGGCGGTATTCCCCTCCATTGAAATCCTCTGCCCAAGATATATAAAGCTGTCCACAATCTCTAAATCCCTTCCTAAAACTGAAATTCTTCTGTCCTGAGCGAAGTTATTGAACATAACCTAACTCTTTTCCAGGTTTATTTTCAAGCCAAATGGTTCGCCAGCCCTTTGCAGTTCTTGTATGCGTCTTTGCAACTCCTCTGGGTCTTGTGAAATGAGAATAATATCATCTGCAAATCTAAGATGGTTTAAGTTTGCACCATTGATCTTTACACCATCCTGTTCCCAATCCAGTTTACGGAATACTTCTTCAAGGCCAGCCGAGAAAAGAATAGGCGATATTGCGTCACCCTGCCGTACACCTCGTTCTATATTAATTCCCACTTCAAGATCATCAAGGTGAATTGTGGCTGTAGCTCCATCATATATCGATTCTAATAGGTTTACATAGGCTCTCTCTACACCTTGGCTAAGCAGTGCATCAATTATCGCATGCTTTGAGATGGAATCAAATGCTTTTTCGTAGTCGATAAAAGCCAAGCACAGTGGCATGGTGTATTCGTTGTGTCTTTCTATGACCTGCTGTACAACCTGGATGTGATCCATTGTACTGAATCCACTTCTGAATCCTGCTTGTTCTCTTGGTTGTGCGTCATTCAGTTTTTTTAATATTCTTTTAGAAATTATCTTAGTGAAAACTTTGTACATCACTGATAGGAGGCTTATTGGGCGGTAGTTCTTTAAATCTTCCTGTGCTCCTTTTTTATGTAAAAGGATCACTTCTGCATTTTTCCATAAGTCAGGTACTTTTTGTTCTTTGAGGCATTTTGAGTATAATTTTGCCAGTGTTTTATGTAACGTCCGACCACCAGCTTTTAGCATTTCGACAGTTACACTATCCTTTCCTGGAGCCTTGCCGTTCTTCATCAATTCTATAGCATTTGTTACTTCCTCCACTAGGATATCTGGCATTATATATTGTTCTTCCGTGGGTATTGCTGTCCCTGACTGGCTCTAATCTTCATATAACTGGGAATAAAACCTTCTGACAATCTCTAACATTTCGGTACGCGCCCTGCACACTGTGCCATCCTCACGCTTTAAAGCATATATTTGCGTTCTTTTGTTTCTCAGCTTCTCTTTAGCTTTGTTAATTCCTTTGTTTTCTTCCAGGGTTTTTGCACTAGCTGCATATTGAATCGGCGCGTGTCCTCTCTGATACGTTTTCTTATAGTTTTGCAGAGCTCAGTAAACTCGACCCTGCCAAAAGGACTACCTACATTTCTTATTGCTCGCCGTTTCTTCATTAAATCAATGGTCTCACTGGAGATTTTTGTTTGTTTGCGACATTTTTCTTCTGGTGCTATTGAAGCAGCCGTTTGAAGTACATTGTTGGCGATTTCTTCATATTGAACTGATATTTCCACCTCCTCTGGATCTTGTAACGCAGCAAACCCGTTTGACACAGCAATCTCAAAATCGCTACCTCTCTCCAGCAGTTTTCCAGAATCCACCTTGCCCTTCTTTGATCTTACCATTCTTTCGCGCTCTTTTCGACAGTCAATCTGAACCCTTGCTCGTACCATTCGGTGGTCACTTCCAACATTAAAATTGTTAAGGACAGTACAATTGGTAAATATTGTTTTATCGTTGGTCATGATGTAGTCAATTTCGCTTGTGAGCCCAGATGGACTTTTCCATGTCCATTTTCTGCTGATATTTTTCTTATAGAATGAATTCATAATATATAGTTTTTGTCCTTCAGCAAAATCAACTAATCTGTCACCTCTATTGTCTCGCTCACCAGTTCCATATGGGCCAGTTGCATTTTCGTCTGTTCTTGTTGTTCCAATTCTGGCATTAAAATCACCCATCAGGATTTTGTACCTACATTTTTCCTTGTATAAGAGCTGGGCCACATCATCATAAAATTCCTCAATTTCCTCATCTTTATGGCTTGTAGTTGGCGCATAAGCTTGGACGATTTGAACCCTAAACTTTTTATTCAGCTGAATGACGCATTGGGCTAATCGGTCGGATGTAATTTCAAATTTTACCACACTGTCCTTCAGCTTTCGATTGATGAGGAATCCAATTCCGCCACATCGGCCATTTTCCGTACCTCGAGTGTAGAGTACGTGTCCAGTTGGTTCCAGTTTGATTAACTCTTCACCCTTTCTTCGTGTTTCACAAAGCCCAATAATATCCCAGTGTATGTTGTCAAGTTCGATTAACAGTTCTTGCAATATAATATATATATATATATATATATATATATATATATATATATATATATATATATATATATATATATATATATATATATATATATATATATATATATATATTAATGAGCGTTTGTGAATTGTTATACCATTAAACAAAGTATAATAATAAGTATAATAATATAAATTTAAATATTCACCAGAAAGATTGAAATTCAAAATTACTAAAAAATAAAATGAGAATAACTAAATATTACAGAGAATATTTGGAAAGAAGGAAGCAGATGACTAATGAGGAGAATGAATTAGGTTCAATAAGATCATCAAAGCGCAAAATTCGCTTATCTTGAGATGATGAAAGGTAATAGAAGGATAAAAATTATAGCATGGAGGATACTGGAGCTAAAAATTGCAAAAGTACTGCAATTAAATAATGTAAAGAAGCCATATGCGAATGCCATTATTGGAAGACAATTTGAAATAAATCTTATTAAGTGCATTCTTATTTAGTTTAACTTAAACATGAAGATACTGACGCCGAATTTTCATCATCCTTTCATAAAACTTCGCCTAAGTACAATCAGACAGCCAATTAATTAATTAAAGAAAGCAACACTTTTCTTAGTATATCTCCCGAGGCGTCTCCATTCCTCAATTAGTATGCAACACACCTCACGCATTAAATATACCATTGACTACAAAACGAAAGAGGGAAATCAAACCGGCGACTGATTACATACTATCATATTTTCCGTTTCGCTCTGTGGCGTAGCCCGACCGCATCGTTCTTTTCCTTTCTATCGGATGTCTCCGTCGGCACATCCGCTCGTTCGTCGGAAGTCGCTGCAATTCTTCGGGATACCACGTGAGACTTCGTGTATTGACATTGGGACTGATTGCGAGGACGATTTTTAATGTCTCTCTTCTTTTTAATTTGGTCTTGGTTCTGGTTAGTTTAACGTGAAAAAAACCATTCGCGAAATTTTCCGCGAATAGTTTTTTTACGTCGATCTCACTGTTAGATCTTGGAAAGTCTTTCTCTCAGTGTAATGCAGGAAGGCACCTTTGTTGTATAAATGCTGATTTCTTTGATAGAAATCAGCATGTATACTGTGGATCGACATAAAAACCCATTCGCGTTTTCATGTAATTAACTTGCATGGGTTTTCTTCTTCAAATTTTCGATGCGAAAGGTAATGAGAATGATTTTTAACTTAAGTTATTGCAGCTATTGGTGTGTTCTTGAGGTTTTCTTCCTTACCCCATACAACTTCTATGCTTTATCTTTGTGGCTGTTTAATCGTTGCTCATCTCTCTCATTTTAACCATCTTTTAAGTTTGATTTGTAGATCTTCTTGTATCTTTTCTTTGTTAAAACATAAAACATACCTGAATGTATCAAAGCGATGTTGTTTTCTCACACGAGTTTTTAAGGAGTCATAAGTCCCAGGAGAGATTTAAGGGACATAAGTCGGAAAATAATAATTTTCACTCCATTTTGTAGAAAATAATTCAGAATTCCTTTTGCTAGTTTGAGTATGTTGACAAAATATATTGAAACTAATCAATAAACAGTTTCTGAACCTACATTATATCAAAAATACAGCGGACTTATGTTTCCTCTCCCATACCGTTAATATAGATGTTTTTACGGACGTGATTATAAGATGGGATAGATTTGTTCGTTATCTCCTGTTTTAAAAAATCGACCTGAAATCACATGATGGAGAGTAAAGGTTTCGAAACAGGTAATAACAACGAGTGAATTCTGCTATCGTCTCAGACGAAGCATGAATTGACCAACAGAAATATTATGTAATATTTTTAAATGAGATAGTCGGTACTTGGAAATTTAGTTTTAAATAAAAGAACTGATAGGATGTATCTGTCTAAATTTGCACTTTATTCAAAGATCGTTTCGGCACACAGTACTATCTTGAGCTAGTAAACTATAATGATACAATTTTTAGTAAGATATTGCAGCATGCATTAGTTACTTACTACCTTAAAGGTATATCACAATATTACAATATTACAGCATAATAGTTGATAATGTTCGAAAATACCTTATTCAATGTCTAGAGGTGCGATATAAGTTCAATAAATCTGAACTATTTAAGCCTACCTGGTCATTTAGCAAAACACCAACATTTTTTCTTACTTATTAAAAACAATAATTAGATATTAATTTAAATTACATCTTATTTATTTAAATATGTTAAAACGTAATTTAATTTAAAAATTATATTAAATTTCTTCTAAATTATATCTCCAGGAGATCTAGATTTATTTACACTATGTAGGATTATAACATTTTCGTCAAAAGTATAATTTTCTGGAATTAAATGGGGCATAATGAATATAACTATCTTTTAAGTTCGTTGAGGTTAATAAAGCAATATCTTACCAAACAATTCAACGTTTTATTTTAGTATCTGAAAGAGGCACTATTCGCCGAAACACTTGTGTTGAAATTTTCGAATATAACAGAAATTTTGACATAAGTCCTTTTATGTAATATTATTTACATACTTTAAATATCCTGGAATTATTTTGACTATTGATAAAGTAAAACAAATATTAATGATTGAAATGGAAGGGTTTTTAGACACTTTCAATATATTGGATTTAGTTCAGCCAAAGGTGTGAACCGCAAAGACCAAAATTCGCACTGGAAATGTGAAGTAAATGCTTCAATAATGTATGTTAAATAAATGATCATAGAGACCAGAAAATACGTTGGAGGCAAGAATTGTTTTACGATATCTGTTATGTCCACACATTTGCAATTTGATAAAACAATCAGATTGAATTGGGGTGAAATATCCTGAGATTTATATTGATATTGTCACGGAAGAGATAAAAACCTTTTTTTGTTCAAAATGTTTTCAAAAAAATCAAGGAATACCATTCAACCACCCTGATATTGTATTACGTCTTGAATTGGAAAGGCAGAGTTTTCATAACATGTTATGATGACCCACCTACTCTGTTACAAATCTCAGTTGAATGTTCCCAAACATGAGTTTACAGTACTGTAAATAAAGTCTAGTCTAGCCTAGCCAAACGTTTGTCGATGTTCGATTAAATTTATGCGGTACTTGTTTAACGGTACGTTAAACTGCCAAAAAATTACCATCAGACTCTAATTATAGTGCGTAGCCGAAATATTTTAGGTAATAACGCCTTCATCTTCGACGTTCATTTGTATTCAATAGCGGTGTAAAATTTAAATTCTCTCACGATTTACGGTCATATAGTCATTTTAACAATTCGAGATCCTGTATAACGTATAAAGCAAATAACATCCTTCCTGTCTGCCGGTGTGACCTTAAAAAAAAAACGCACAACTGTCAATTACAGACGATATGAACCTGCCGAGGCACTTTTGAAATAAGTCATCTATCTACTCTTCAATATATGTCATTACGATACCTTATTCTAAATTTATATTCAGATCGACGAGGTACAATTAAATATTAAAGCGTTTCTGAATTAAAATATTTGATAACATGGGGAGTTTGAATAACGTTTAATAGCTATATATATATATATATATATATATATATATATATATATATATATATATATATATATATATATATATATATATATATATATATATATTCAGATTTCATTAAGCAACAGTTAAACAATTAGTGGAAGACCAAATATTTTCATTTTTTCAAATAAAACAGAATATTCAAAGAAAGTTAATAACCTTATTAAACGTGCAAATTATTCTGGAGAAGAACATCTGACCATATGAACAAAATACTGCTGCAGGAAAATATATTAACTCAAGAAGCACGAAAAACGAAAGGAGTATTAACTCAGAGATGCACAATGGCCATCTAATAATAGACAAACCAATGAGAGTATCATTTGGTTCATCATTATCATCATTCCAGTTCCATACATTCCATTTTAGAATGAACAATTGCATGACAATGGTACACTATCATTGCGCCTGCTCATATCTACATATCTGAAAACAAAAAGAGATGAGCACAAGCCAAGAAGAAGGTGGAAACTACTAGATCCTCAACGTAATTCTCAGTCTCTGCATTTCAGCGACCCCAGGAATTATTCGAATTATTTTTTTTCCTCCATATAGTCATTTAAAAGTGCCATATTTCAGCTTCAAAATGAAAGATAATATAAAAGATTACACTGAATATAAACTGAAAAATATGTTGTAGCTTTGATGTCGCTCAAAAAACAACTCCAAACTAAAAATTTAACTTGTATGATGCAGAAACAGTCAAAAAAGGTAGAGGACAAAGAATTGGAAGCACTACTGGAAGAAAATCTTTGAACAGGAACTCTAAGTAGCCCAGCAAGTTATTTATAAACGTTTATACAATTTACGAAAAACTCAAAAGGAGGGATTGAGATTTGAGATTGAAAGGTAACGAATGTGAATAAAGAGCGAGGAAGATTATTTCGAAAATTAAGTCTGTATTACCTTTTTCATAAATAAATGTCAATTATTATGTTGAGGACTAAACAGATTAATTCAAAGTGTTTTAGAACAGATTAGCAATAAGTCAATGAAGTTAACGATTGACGATAACAAATAAAAAAAATGATTGAAATCGTTTGCAATGTCCCTGATCACCTACCCCTTTTCATGTTACATCTTTATCCAAAAACGCTTTAAGATTTATTTCCTTCTTAACACTAAACCTTCAGGTCCTCTTTCTATACAGCAAATCGAGTTATATCCAACACACAACCAACTATTAGAGAGAAAAGAGAAGAAAACTTACCAGTTCGTCCATGACACGTTTTTGGAAGTCTTCTCTTGCAAAGGTAAGAGCATGTTTAGCGTTCCTACCCACGTACAACATGGTGGTGGTGTTGATCTCGCTGGGGATTGGACCAGTTGGCGGACTAGGCAAACATCCGCACGGTATGACCCAACGTTCTGAACTTTCGCTCGCCGACATTCTAAGGGGTTGTGCGTGAAAGGTTGGAAATGTTAAGAAGGAGAGATAGGTGCTGAAGACGATAACACTTTGAAGATCTGAAACAAAATAAAAATAGTTTAAAAATTTATAAGTTGATGGTATGTCGTTATTATAGTCAACGAGGAAGACTTACTTGTGAGGGAAATACATTTGAAGAAATTTGAAACGTGACTCTTAATATCTTAATTTATCCCCAATGTTTTTATATAAATATGTGTCATGACAGGTCTTGTCATAATGACAATTTTGTTAGATTCCTGGTATATAAACTTCAGTTTATGAAACAGCATTTAATCAACTTTGACAAATTCGAGGGTTCATAAGCATTGCTTCTATGATATAGTGAACAAGTGAACGTACAAATTATAATATAAAGTATCATATAAAGATTTTTCCAAGACCATAAGGTTTTAATGTTTTATTCTAGAAATATTTTGATTCGACTATATTTGATAATAAAATCATTTGTTTATTTATTTGCCGCTTATATATTAATATTACAAATGAGAAATAATAAAGAATGTGGAAAACATTACAAATCTAAATAGAAACAAAAACAGGAACAATTAAATAAGAAAAAAGAACAGTATAAAAAATGAAATAACACAAAGTGTAAGAAAAAAAACTCGAAAGTGGAAAAATAAGATAGAAAAAACAAAGAAATTAAAGAATGTAAAAAAAACTACTGGTTAGATTTTCCGTTTTATTTTTTAAGCCAAATTATTCTTCAGCTCTTTAAAGCTCTTATATGTGGCTTTATAGCACCTCTGGGTCTTGTGAAAGGAGAACGATATCATCTGCGAATCTAAGATCGTTATGCACCATTGATCTTTATTCCATCCTGTTCCCAATCGAGATTACGGAATAGCTCTTCAACACAGACTGAGAAAAAAACAGGTAATATTGTGTCACCCTGCCGTACACCCCATTCTATATTAATTTTAACTTCAAAATCATAAAGATGAACTGTCGCTGTAGTTTCATGATATAATGATCCCAGTAGGTTTACCTATGCTTTGTCTACTCCTTGGTTCATCAATGCATCCATTATAGTCTGCTATGATATTGAGTCAAATGATTTTTCGTAGTCAATAAAAGCCAAACACAGTGCCATAGTATATTGATTATGTTTTTCTATGGCCCACTGGATAACCTGGACGTGATCCATTGTACTGAATCTCCTTCTGAATCCTGCATGTTCTCTTGGTTTTGTGTCATCCAGTTTTCTTAATACTCTTTTAGCTATTATCTTCTCGAAAGTTTTGTACATTACTGATAACAGGCTTATTGGGAGGTAGTTTTTTACATCTTACTATGCTCCTTTTTATATAAAGATAGTTGTTAACTTTAATCATCAGCTTTTAGCATTTCAACAGTTATACTGTCATTTCCTTATCACTTCAACCACTAAGATATTAGACATTTGTTCTTCTATACGCATTGCTGTCTTTGGCAGGCTATATATATATATATATATATATATATATATATATATATATATATATATATATATATATATATATATATATATATATATATATGGAAATAATAAAATGTTAATTCAGAAAACTCAATTGTATTAAATCTGGTAGCTAGATAAAAAATAAAATTATTATATTGGTATAAAGTAGTTGTGGTGCATGTAATGAATTAAAATAAAAAATAAGGCAATATAATTTGTTTATGGTCGCCATGGAAATGTTTTTAGCAATTATTTTAAAAAAATAAAAGAAGAAAAGAGAATCGTCAGTGGCTCGACGAGCTGTCGACCGGGGTCAAGTTATGAAAGCAATAAAAAACGAAAAAGATAGTTTCTCACGGGTTCTTCTTTGTGTGGAACGTCCACATACTATCTTGTATATATATTTAAACAGCATGTTTCGTTATGTCTCGGCCCGTAGTCAAATATAAGCCAACTTGTGTCGGCAACACTCAATTTAAAACTTTGACCGGCGTTTTTAATGTTTTTTTATTTTTTCCCTGCTTCGTTTTTTTTTGGAGATGACGTGGAAGATAACGAACGGTATGAAATCGTTACTGTTCTTGCCGTTCCAGTTGGAAACGTGTTAATCCCGCCCCACTATTGGCGCTCAAACGATCAGATCCTATCTGGTCAGTATGGAATGTTTAGATATGCGCCATCTAACAATGACAAAACATGTCACAGGTCAAGACATTAAAGTGGACAGTCGTCACATAACTTTGTCGTGATTTAAATCGGTCGAGTCTGACGTCTGATGATGATTTCATTCTTACGTTACTTTTTAATTTGAGAACATTTAAAAAGAAAGTAATTTTCGTTGAAACATAACAACTAGCGTTTTCACATCATCTCTACCAAAAAAGAACAATTGAAATATATGTTAAAGGAATTAAAGGGGCAATAAATTATATGTCGACTATTTTATCGGTACTTCCTTCAAATATTAACGTACACTGCCCAATCATGGATTGCTACAAAGAACTCTATTGAAATGGTAAAAATAATGCAAGGATCAATGAAGAAGGCACCCAAGGCATGCCCTCCGACGCACTGGATAAACAAAATAAAGCTTGCAAAATTGCTGGTATGAACGACAGAGGTTCAGAATAAAAATAAATGGATTTTATATAATATAATCATTTTATTAAAACCTCGAATATCATTTAGTTTCATGTCAATCAGTAAACCGATGGTAAAAAACAGATTGGGCTAATAAGACCCTTTGTCCATACTATTATCTAACAGCATATCGGAAAAGGACATCAGGAATGTAGATATTAATAGACCTAAGTTGAAATATGATTATAAGTTTGTACTTTAAATGAACTAGGAAAAAAGTTACAATTTTGAAAAATAGCAACACTGAAATATTTGGTGGTAACTGTGATAAAACATTCAGGATTTGTAGCAGAAATACGAACAACACTCATGAATGAAAATAATCGTATTCATACCCTCAGAGAAGTGTTTAGAAGTAAAATATAAAAATACGTGAATATATAGCCGGCACCACATGGCCAGGGAAACGTTTAAACGAACGTCGGCTTTTCTTTCACACATTACAAGTAGGCATCCACACATTGGCTATCATCAGTTCACTAGTAACTGAGACAACGTCAAAACTGTCTCCACTCATTGAAAATATAGCACACGATGTGGCTGTACCAGTATGCGCTAGTTCCTTTGATATGGGATACAAATTCAACAAACCCATCGGCAAGTAGCCAACACAAGCGCCAACCTCGGCCAGTGTCTTCAAAAGCGCCAAGTTTACCATCCATATATTGACCAAGCGACGCTTGCCATAACGTGGCTTTAGGCCACTTATCTTAGGACATTAGTCCGCACAATATTAACTTTTGCGAGTGCGGCAGGGATATGGAGACAGACAATTATGCACTCACTGAAAATATCCGAATGTCAAAGGATTAGAGTCAGAGAAGAATACTATAGAGCAAACCAGGAGGAAAGAAGAAAAAACTCGATCAAAGGACAGCTGGGGGAGCTAGGTCGAATAGAGTATTAATAAATTAAACCTGAAACGAAAGGGCAGTCAATAAAGAACTGTGGAAGAAAATTGTTAACCAAGGCTCCTAGTGCTTAAATATAAAGTCCTCCAATAGACGAGCCAGAACTTTGAAACGTAAATCAGCAACACTGTTTGCAGATAAATGTCATAGACTGCTGTGATAAGTACATTATATCAATTCACCATTCCATAGCCTGTAGAAATTGAAAGGCGACCCCCCACTTTGGAGAAAAAAATAATCGTTTCCGACGAAGCGCACTTTTGGTTTTTTGGATGTGTGAATAAATATAGCTGCAGGATTTGGGCCGATGAAAATCTTCAAGTGATTCAAAAATTATCTATTCGTCCTGAGAAATTCACTGTTTGGTGTAGTTTTTGGGCTGAAGGAGTGATAGGATCTTATTTTTTTAAAGACGATGAAGGAAATCGGGTTACTGTTAACGGCGAAGGATATACTAATCCTGAACTGATAAATGTGCATATAACCAATGTTTTCGTTCAGGAAAACTGTGCGACTTGTCATATATCTCGCCAGACAATTGATTTATTGTAAGAAAAGTTTCCTGGGCGCATTGTTAATGTCAACTGATCATCAAGATCATTATTTTTGTAGTTGGAATATTAGACCTCCAGAGAATGCGTTCCGCCAGACGAAATCGAGGAGGATATTTGAACGACATTATTTTCAAAACATATTACCATTATTTGTTTTATTAATGAAATATATGTTACCGGATTGTCACTTATAGTTATCATTGTGCCCCATTTTAAAATTCTAAGATTCTTCTTGGACAATCTTTTATAAAATCCGGTTGTTCCAAGTCTTGAGAATACATCAAGTTCAGAAATATTTGAATTGAATTAATTAAATACCTAAGAAAATTGAAGAAAGTTAATTATCATTACAAATTGCCATTTCTATCGAATGATAAAAAGTAGAATACAATTGTTAGTAGGGTATACAATAAATTTATATGTAGTTGGTCATCCATCAACTGTAAAAACCATCACATTTTATGACTCTCCTGTTTATTTTATTATCTCGGACAGTCTCCAAGACGACTTCAGTACTTAAGAGCGTTTAACTTTAAGTGTTAATGCTTCATAATTACTCTAATACCCCTCTATTTACCACATTTCAGTAGAATTTTTATAAAATTGATCTCAGGTAGTTTAACAATCTGAACTATTCGACTGGGACATTTGTCGATCTTTTTTTTGTAATTTAATTATGGCTTTTTTTTATGTTCCATTGTATCGTCGGTAAGACAGTACGCTGTAGTAACGGTGCCTTTTTACTTGCGGTAATTCTATTTTATAGCTACAATTTGCGATAAAAATGGTACACAAAACTGTGCTGGTTATTTATGGATGAACAGTTGTCAACAGACTGGATTTTTCTTCGTTATTATACAAATACTTGTTTCAACTTTATAAACTGATCTAAATATTCTTCAGAAGATAAGACTTATTAATTCGTGTGTAATACTGAAATGTTGAAGAAAACGGATTAACGTGATTCATCAATTAATAAGAAATAGAGTGAAGTCAACCAAGAGAATTAAGAATATTTTAATATTTAAGCGCTAATTGTTTTTTTTTTTACTAAATCTGATTTTCCTAAAAAAAGGCGGTGAATTCATTTATTAATTATTAATTATGTCCTTTAATGATCTCTAAAGTTTTATTTCGGAAATTGTGTGATATCTATTAAATTCCAACTTAACTCTCGGGCCCTATGTTTCGTCGACTGCAGAACCTATTCGAATCAGAATTGTTTTACGCCGTACAGTTATTTAGAAGCACCATCTTTCAACTTCAAAACAAATTTCACCCAAAATATTCCACCCTATTATGAATATTTTCTGAAAAATCAGTTGTATGCGCAAGGTCGTTGGAAAATGAACTACAAGGGTTGTCCTTTATGTATCTGGAATTGGCAACAACAGTGTGGCTAGTCGCCATCTGACATATACATAGTAAAGTTTGACATTGTTGACTGTATACGTACTCAGAACGTCTTGTCATTCAGGCGCTATTTGTGTTGTTTAGTGACGTTTGCTTTTGTTTGCCAGAAGAAATAAAGAAAAACAACCATCAATGCAGGAACAACTCAATATTTGACTGAATAAAACATCGAATTGACGGGTCGTCCGTCTTATAGTCCTGACTTGGCACCCAATGATTTATTTTTGTTCCAGTCCGTAAAGAATAAACTACGTGATCAACGATTTTCGATGCCAGAAGAAGCGGTTGATACATTAAGGACATAATTCTTGCGGCTTTGGGAGATAATGCAGTTTCATGTAGTCCTTGTAAGGAGTGGCTCCAGCAATTCGGTGCTGTATGAACTCATAGCTGAACGTAAGAGTAAACGCTCTGATGTTGTCCTGTCATTGCTCTCCAGATTGAAGACGAGGATGTTTCTCCTTGTAAGGAGAGGCTCCAGCAATTCGGTGCCCTATGAACTCATAGCTGAACGTAAGAGTTCAGATTGTAGTAGTACATTGTAGGAGTAACAGATTGAAGACGAGAATGTTTCTGCATGAAATTATGACCTGTGATGAAAAGTAGATCCTCTATGATAATCTAAAGAGCCGAACATCGCAAGTTAATCCTGGTGAGCTATCATCCAGTGCTGCAAAATCCAATATCCGTGTCAAAATAGAGTTGCTGTGTACGTGGTCAGATCAAATTATGAGATGTTTCAATCTGGTTAAACAATCACTCCTAACCATTATCAGGAACAACTGATTTATGTTAATAACGCTCCAGCGGGAAAAAAGTTTAATAAGAAAAGAAGAAAAGTCGTTGTGCCTCAGGATAACGTAAGACCACATACAAGAAGCAGAAAAGACTATGAAAATGATCGCCAAGTTGAACTAGATGTTATCACACACGGCGTATTTTCCAGACTTGACTAGTTCGGATATTCATCTCTTTCTATCCCTGCAATATCAGCCTAGTTGATTACTACTTCACATCTCTTGAGGAAGTCATCAGTATTGGTGCGGCAAGGTCCTTTAAACCTAAGAAATTTCTCTAGTCAACTGCTTTAGGGTGAAACTCTTCTTTCATGTTGCACGTCAATTACGCCGATACAGTTGTATCGGACGATAATTTAAATGTGATGATATTATTTCTTTTACTCGGCACAGAGCTTACTGCATTACTTCAAGTCGTTGTCTTTCTGTAGAATATAGTCAACAAACAGTTTGTTATACAAAGTTATTGGTGAAGATTGACCAGGTTCGTAGGATGGTAAAATATTCCAAATTCTAGCTGCATCAGTAACAAATACATTGCTATCAATATTTTCTTCCGCTCAATCGAGAGTTCCCTATGTACTTAGCAACTTTTAAGTAACTGTAGAGGAATTATTTTAGAAACAAGTTTTGCACAGGCATTATGTTTTATGAATTTCTCTGTGAAATAAACTGTGAAATAAATAGAACTGTGTCAAAACATTGAGCACAAAGGCTCCCCCTATAAAGTCATGAAATAATCAGGATGATACCAACTCTCACTCACAATTATGCTGTAGATGCTGTTAGTTGACATCTAAATTGATTGGTCACTTTTGTTTCTGAAGTTACAGAAAGTTCAATTCTTCTATCGGAACCTTCGGTGTGAAACACTAAACTCGAAGAGATTTATTACTAAACACCAAATAATTTTCTTATCTCCTAGGCACGCGTTTCGTTAACCAGGTTAGCATCATAAGGAGGAAATTTAATCTAAATTAAGAAGAATTTTTTGATCATAATGCCTTGACCACATTTATATTTTAAAGAGTGTATTTGAGTATTTGATCTCTTTTAAAGATTTCCTTAGTTAATATCAACATGAGTAATGTTGGTAATGTAAAACACAACATTACTTATAAAAGAATTTCGTAATCTTCAAATTACTGTATTTTCCACATTATTTCTTCGATATAAATTGTGATTTGTTGACTATGTTTTTTAGAGCATTCAAAAAATCGAATTTTTTCCTTTAGGCGCTGGCCCTACACGAATCCGTGTCAAGATTTGCCAAACGTGTATAGCCGTCAGTTAGACCACAAGCTGAGAAAGAATTAGTAGAGGCGGAGACTTGCCCGACGCCGTGCAACAAGTGACCAATGAGGACGAGGCAACGCCATACGTGGAATTAGTGTAAAATTCCGTAGAATTGGGGATGACAAGGCAGTAGTGTCGGTATTCGCGGAACCCGAGCAGAATTCGTTTGCATTTGAACGATCGGTCGGTTCATGAGGATGGATGATTCAACGGCGTGATTGTAATCGTGGGATTTGGTTTTTTTTTCGCGGTGTCCTTTCGATCAAATCGCACGCACAGTTTTTTTTTTAAACTGAAATTTGAATTTATTGTTCCCAATAAATAAATATATATATATATATATATATATATATATATATATATATATATATATATATATATATATATATATATATATATATATCAAAATATCAAAATATTGTATATTATTAAGAAAATTCCAGTTTGGATGTGAAATTTTACAATTGACTTTATTCAACCGAGATTTTCAAATTGATCTCGATATCGACACAACAAACTGAATTCCATTGAAGGATCTAGTCCATATTGTGAAATATTTAAACTTTGTGGTTTTCTTATCAAACATCATTCCACTGAATATATAAATTTGAAGTTCGAACCATATCAATACGTGTCTCTCTTGGTTAGTGGTTTTTGTGACTGAAAAAATTTATCGATAAAAAAATCGATACTTTGTGAGGTCAAATTTAATAATAAAAATAATGAATGGTGTATTATAAATTATAGTAATATTTTACATTGGATATGAGTAATAGATGTATTTTTATAAAAATTTTCATATTGAAACATATTCACATATTTTGATTGATTTCATTCAATAATAAGTTTGGAATAAATCTTCATCGTATACTTATTTGATTATTTTATTGTTATTATTTTAATATATATTATTATGACGTTTATTATAGTGGAATATAAAATTTTGTGCAAATTTAGACAAACAAAAATTGACGATGATTTTTTCAAAAACATTCAGTAATACACACAATGAATTGTGTTTTTCTAGAGGTCACATGTTTGGAGTGTTTTGATACTTTAAGTTGGATATATATCCTATGATTTTCGATATTATCAAAAATTACAAAACGCATATTTACGAAAGTTTATCTAGTAATTAGGTAAATTAAATTATAAAATGTGTTTTATGCCCTAAGCCTCCATGGCCTCTATATATATATATATATATATATATATATATATATATATATATATATATATATATATATAGTAGTATATAATTATCTTAAAAAATTATATTAACATTATTTTAAAACTTAAATTGGTTGGAAAATGACTTGACTGATTACTCAAGGTTATTCAAGGATGAATACTCAAGATTACGATGAACCTACATCTATTTAGTTAAATATTTGAAAAATTGAATTTACAACTGCTCAATTTTTGTTACTAAGAAAATTGACCTCGAAAGGAGGACGATCATTCAAAGGTAAATTGTTTTTGTTACTGTTTCAAATTTCTTCAGGTTTGAGAAGATTGAAAATCGAATTCTGAATATTATAGACAATAAGGAATGAATCTTGGAAAACAATAACTATTTCGTACGAAAATAATACCAAAGTTCTTGAGCAATGATCATATTCTCTTAATTTTTATTAGTTATTCTCTGGAAGTAGCCCAATCTCCATTCAAGTTATGAAAAGTTAGATAAGAAAATTAATGAAACATTAAATATTTTTCATAAAACAGTAAACAGTAAAATGAATATGCTTAAAAAAAAGATAGGAAACTGTCAAGATGGACACACTGCAAAGAGGTTTAAACTTAATGTTATAATGTAAATAATAATAATGATAAAGGTAATAAATAAATATATAAGAAATAAAACTTACTTTTTAACAATGAGAACGAACTTTTATGTCGTTTCCCGCTAACAGCCACAGACCGAACGCCGAAAGATGTCAGAGTAACGGTAAGATCAGTCGTATCGTATAATTTTCGACAATTTGAATACTGATTATGGCAATTTTTACCCGAGGAACTATTGGATGAGATCCGTTGGTCCGGAACGTTACCACCGATCCACGATCCTATATCCGGCGGCACCAAACGCTGCTGGTTCCTGCAACAGGCGTTACTGTCCAGGAACCGAGTCCTTATGGTCCTCTGGTCTCTGTAGAGGACTTCTTCCATGTTACACTCCATTTTGCGATCTACTCACTCGTACTACAATTACACTTTAACAATCGAGGATGCCCGTGAAGAAACGTGCAAGTGTTGTGCGTGTGTAATTGTACGTTGACTATGTTAACAAACGCTATGAACGTAAACGTCCGGTGACGGACATTCACTACTGCTTCAGCGCGTCTCACACCGCGACTGCCACTTTTCTGTCGACTAAACGTCTCACTATACAATTATATCTATGGAACTGAGAGAGGTGTGTCAGAATCGGGCGGGGCAAATGATTTTATGAATGAAATTTCCCCACCAGCCCGGAAGAACGAAGAACTTGAAGATATCTTGCAGATTCTAGCGCGCCAGCCGGTAAAATTTTAGACCGGTCGATTTGGAATAAAAATCGATGCTCTCGAATGAGTTGGTTGTCGTTCGTATTGGAATTCGTGACTGAAGCAACTTTCTTATGCTTAATGCTTAATTCAGAGATATCCCCTGCTAACACCTGTTAGATGTGAAAAAGTTTATCAAGGGATAGTATTTTTGATATATCCAGAAAAAAAATCTGTGAGATTTTTTTCCAATAAAAAATTAACGAAAAAATTTATTTTTGATTTTTATTCGGATTGAAGAGTTATAAAGGTGCTCCAATAGGTACTTTGGAATTTAAATTTAGCTCTGTTCTTCAAGGACTTAACCTAAAAATTTTATATCTCACAAGTATCATCTAGAGACCCGCCACTTTAATTATGGATCATTGTAAGATGAAAGAATCTGTTAGAATTTTATCTTTTATGAAGTTAGAAATAATACCGAATTTTGCGATAAAATAAAATTTTCCGAAAATTCCTGAAAATCCTCGAGTGATTTTACGGCCATTTTTTCATGAAAATGACAATGGTGAAACGGTGAATGTTAAAGGCGAATGCTACCACAACTAGAAACTTTCTGTATCTATATAACCTTTTTTTATACATTAGTATGACTCTGCTTGACGTTGGATGGAAGTTTCATACTATTTCGCTTGTGAAGTTGGAAATTATAGCGCCTTTTGTGATAGTTAAATATTTTTTTAAATTGTCGAGTAAAAAATGCGCATTAAAGTTCGTCTAAAAAATGACATTTCTTGTACTGATGCATTAAAAATGTTAAAAGAAGTGTTGAAGGCGACGTTGAAGCTATGCCAATGAAAATATTTACAAATGGTACAGCGACATTAATGATGCTAGAGAAGACATTGTAAATATTAACGTCCAGTTTTGTGGTAAAGTAATTCATGATTTTACATAACGATAACTCACCATCGCAGTCTGCATTATTCCTGTTTCCTGCATTTCTCCTGTTCCCTCAATTGAAGAAATCACTACGTGGATACCCTTTTGAGTCCCTAGAACACGTTGAAAAGAGTTCCCTGGCCTCTTTGCAAAAAATACACGAAATAAAATAAAAAGAACTGTTTCAACAACTGGGAAAAACTGGGGTTATTTTCAACGAGACAAAATACATTTTGATGAATAAATATTTTGTTTTATTAAAAAAAAAACCTTTACCTCTTGCTCATATATACCACACCTTACAGATAGATCATTTAGATCACTACATATGAAATATTCTCTCCTTATTCTATAAACTATCATTGAAATATTCGATTTTTCCTTAGACGTGATATCTTTCTCGCCTTATCATTCTTTTTATTAATTTTGCCATTTAATTCTTGTAACATTCATGGTTTTCTATAACCTTCTGACTATTCATTGATTTTATTCTCATTAGAAATTAGGTCAGCATTGCTCTAACGATAGGAAGCTTTACTTTCGTCTCTCAATTCATTAAATCAGAATTAAAGTGTTTAATTACTGCTGGTTAAATTAAATTAGTGTTAGAATTAAAGAATTAAAATATAAATTTAACTGTGATACGTTTTTGAACATACATCTATATCAATATATAATATATTATATATCTTTATCTCTCCCTTCAATACATTTGTTACATCATATATATATATATATATATATATATATATATATATATATATATATATATATATATATATATATATATATATACATTTATATATATTTATATATTTATATATATATATATATATATATATATATATATATATATATATATATATATATATTGGAGTTCTACACTAGGATCACTAAACAGGCAATGTTTAGTGGTACTGAAGATGTTCGATAACAGATTGTTGACTGAATTCTGAAAATAATGACTTTCTATGGCTTAATATTGAAGGAATATTTACAGAGCAAAATAATGTTGATTTTGACTGGACTATTGAGCGACCACCTGTCTCACTCTCCATCGACTCGGTCGCAGTCCATTCCAAGATATGTACTAATGACGTCAATGGTAACAGGTCCACACAGATCTGATTCTGTGTGGACCACCAGTTGTGCAATTTGATATTTTCCCAATGCGTTAGTTTTGAGAACGACTCTGACGGCAGCATGATATGTAAAACATTTTTTAATTTCTAGTAAAAATTGGCCTGTCTGCTACTATGACTAGGCCAATGGCGGGAACGGGGTATCGGTTACGAGAACGAACCTTATCGGGATTTTGTACCACCAGATAATACTGGAAGTTTGCGGTTGATGTAATTTTTTTTTTTTTTTGGAAATTAATATGTAATTTAATGAGTAAAATAACCGGCACATTAACGAAATCGGAGAAATCTTACATAATTAGGTGCAGTAATGCGTTTAACAGCTTTCTATGTGGGAAATTTTGATAGAAATTAAAAAAGTATTAAAATATTATATCAATTAAAAAGAGTATGATATAAAATATTTTTAATTTCTAAATTTTTTCGAAATTAATTTCATTATGATCGTGCAGATCATTATGATCGGGCATTTTTTTGTAAATAGAGTCATTCAACATAGAGCTAATTCAGAAACTACATACATGGGTGAAATTTGCTTATCGTATTAATATTTAACCCCCAATTATTTTTTCAGTTACAATAGACGCTATAATTTTTAACTCAACAAGCGAAGTGATATGCAACTTCTGTCAGATATCAAGGAATGCCATACCAAACTACAATTTATTTTGTATTAGAGGAAGATGCTTTGTAAACAATTTTCATGTAATTTTTTAAATATACTGGAAATTTAGACATAAATTTTAGTTCTTATGTATAAAAACTTAAATGGTTAATCTCAAATCACAACATATACACCTGAACTCAAAAACACTAACAGATTACCATTTTTAAACGATTTAATCTTTTTAAGAAAAACCACCACATCTTCGAGATGCAGTCTTAATATATCAATTAATAGCTTCCACAATAAAATAATTAGTATAAAAATAAGTGATTTTCCCTCTTTAAAAAATCTACACTTGTCGCCTCCTCCCCATACACATTTTTAATAGCGTTCTCTTTTTCTGGCTTCTTGGGTTGCACACTGGAGAGATGTACCAGTTAGGTCTTTAATTTGATCTTTCCATCTTTTTGCAAGCCTGCCACGTGATCTGGAAGCCTGCTTGTTGTCCCTGTACCAGTCCTGCCAGATTGTTGCTATCCCAGCGTTCAATGTGGCCAAAGAGTCTTATTATTCGTTCATGGATTTTGAATATGGAAATGAATCATGGAATTTGTTATTTGATTTGAAATAGCCTTATGGGTTCATCAATTTCTTAAATAACGGATGCGATGGGTCGTCTGGCAGACCACGGAATGCGAAGGTCCCGTCTTCCACATCAAATTGCAAAAGAATCAATGCGCTTGAGGTCTTGTTTTTTAATGGTTCATGTTTCAACAGGAGATAATTATACTTGAAAACTAAGATTTTAACTATCTGCTTATACAGGATGGTTAAATTATCTGACTTTTGCGACGTACACCTCTCTCTGCAGCGAATCCAGTCTATTCTGGAAATTTGCCATGATAAGTAGGATATATATATATATATATATATATATATATATATATATATATATATATAAACACACAGACACACACACACCCACACACACCCACACACACCCATTCAATTCGATTCTACCAAAACTGAACAAGGGTTTCACTGTAAAATGTTTGTGTTTCAAAGTATCTTATAATAATTCGATCCCTTTTCTATTCCATTCCTTTCTATTTCCTTTTCAGTAGTTGTCAACCCAAATTCACCATCTTGTTCATTGACAAATGGATTCGGTGTCCACGTAAATTTTGTAAAATCCAAGATCTTCGAAATAATGTGAAAAGGGTATTGGCAAGTCATCGAAGTTTTAACTTAGCCTAGCCTTTAAACTCACTCATATTTTTGCCCCGGAGCTGCTCTTTGAAGCATAAAGTGCGTCCAGATAATTTCGGATGTTTTATTTTTGAATAATGCTTGAATGTATTAATCTATTTGAGCAAAATATTTTTTTTTCAAATAAATGTTTATCTCATATTTATATCGAAACTAAAGTGACTTAGTGGGGGCAAATGCTTTAAAAAATAAATTATAATATTTTATGTTAATGCATCATAACACATCGGTCAATAAGTCCCCGGTCTGACATGTGCGTGTGTGTGTATATATGTTATGAAAATAATATTTCTGTTATAGTTTTTGCGCCTTCCAGTTTGGAAATGCTCTCTAAATGCTGCTCTAAACAAAGATTATTATGACCAAAAAATTGAATTAATTTAGCCGACCAGAGTGGTTATAATAGGTTATAACACGAGGGTTAGAAAAAAAAATTGAAAGAAGTGGACATTAAAGTAATCTTGAATGTTACCTTAATCTAACAAGTTAAAAGAAGTCCCGGAAAATCCAGAAGATAGTATATTAGATCAACCTGAAAAATCGGAGATTTATGAAATTAACTGTAAAATCTAGGGTGTCTAGCGTAATTGAAGGTATGTTAGGCAAACTATAAAATTCACACTACCTAGATCAAGAAATCAGAAATCTTGTGTTGCCCAACATGTACTTAAACATGAGCATGATATAAATCAACTTAGTACTCGTTAGACCTGTGAACAATAATTGGGCTTTGGATGCATGTGACAGCATTTTGCTGTATGTCAGAAAATCATAAATCGAAAAGTATATAGTCAACTTTTGAATTTGAAGAGACGTCTTAATCAAATTAGAAAAATTAAATGAAAATGCAATGGAAATGAATAAAAAAATGCTGTAACTGTTTGCCGCGGACATCGCATCACATTACACCATTACCGCAGAGATATGTTCACATCACTCGAATCGAACGATATGTGCATTGGTAATAAGAAATTTATAATAAAAATTAAAATGTCAAGGGATATTTCAGGATGGTAACGTTGGATAATAGGACTAAAACCAGGCTAAGAATTTTATCTGTAGATTAGGATAAGAAATTCTGCCTCACGTAGCTTAGTCAGCAGACATTGTTCTACTTGAGTCATTTATTAACTGCCTTCCACGTCAACTGTCTAATGAGCAGTTAAGTGGAGTTAACATATAGGAGAGGACCTTAATACCTCATACGTTATTAACACGAACCTTAATACGTTATATAAAAAGTTCGTTAAAAAAAACTAAAATTATGGATGTTCCTACATATACATATGTAATTAAATTTTTATGGTTTTTATTAATGGTTGACAAAAATACACATGTATTATAATGCAAACAAAAACAAAACAAACAAAACAACTTTGTCAAAAAGTCTGTAATATCAATTTCCTTTTGGTGATTTACAAGAATATTTTGTTGTAAATATATTTCTATTTCAAGCGCTGCGCTCAAAATGCCATCTTCTGTAACGTTTCTACTTTCTAAAAATTGTTTTACGTTTTTTATTCCCGTAATGGCTTCATGAAAAGTTGGGAGAATTTCTTCTAACGGTACTTCTTCATCTTCTTCATCACTTTCAAGCTGTCCAGCTTCACCAGTCTGCGTAGTAATTTTCTGGTTGGTAGGCATACTTATTGTCAAAAGGTTGTTATCAACATCAACCAAAACATCTATTATTGTGGAATTTCATGTTTTCAAGTCAGACACTTAAAGGCAGGTTGCCCTCATCCTCCTCAGCTTGTTTAATAAGCCATTGCGTGAGAGGTAAGTCATCCTCCTCATCGAACTCGCAAAGAGAGGGCCATGCATGTTTGAAACAATTCTTAATTGTTTTTTGCGAAACCTGTTGCCAAGCTTTAGAAACCATTTCAATAACATCGAGTATATTTATTGCTATTAGTGTGTTATTTTCAATGCACTTAAGATTACTAATCATAAGCTGTCGTCGATAATAAACTTTCAAACTGTGAATAACACCTTGATCCATTGGTTGTAGAACGGACGTAAAATTTAGTGTGAAAAAAATCAGTTTAATATTTTTTTAAATTCGTAAGATGGGGATGAACAGGGCAGTTGTCAACATGCAATAATATGTGCCTATTTTCTCAGTTGTTCGTCCCATGATTATAATTCACTTTTGAAAACATCAGCGGTCATCCATGCTCGTTTATTTGCTGTATAGTTAACTGATATTTTTTTTTAGGCTTTTAAAACACCACAAAAGTTTACGTTTTTCAGTTCCGGTCATGTTTGAGCACCCAAGAAAGGTTATTATTTCCTTCGATAGTTTTCCGCTGATACCTGATTTTTCACCTTTAAAGCTCATTGTTCGATCTGGAGCAAGTTTTTAAAAAAGACCAAGTTCATCGGCATTAAAAAAATCGCTAGCGTCATAGTTTCTAAGATATGGAACTAATATAGAGGTGAAGACCCTATTCCTAGCATTTTCCAGGTTTACACTTGCAGCTTTTCCATGAATTTTACTAGAACTTATATTGTACCGCTTTTTGAATCTATGTAATCAATCCGAATTGCAAAAAATCCAGCAACATTAGAAATTTTCGCAAACCTGTTCAGCCTTTGTCTGAAGAATGGGCCCAGAAATTGTAGTATTCATGCTTTTTTGATACGTAAACCATTGAAGTAATACTTCATCGATGTTTTTTTGAATAGGTTTGCGAATTGTTTTAGCTTGTTTCGAAACTTCGCGAAATTTCAATATGTTTTTGTTTATTTTTCAGTATCGTGGACACTGTTATCTTTTTCAAAGCCCTGAGTTTACAAGTGCCGACTTGTTTAACACCACTTTTTATCTCATGAATAATTTTTTTTTTCATTCATTGTTAAAGCCTTCCGAACCATTTTAGTGGAATTAACTTCGGTTGATTCATACAGGTTTAAAACACAATTCGTTTATAAATCCGCTTAGACACGATCACAAACAGCACAACTTTACTATACAATACCAACAAGAAAACTAAACTTGTCAAATAAAATTATTGGGAATAGGCCATTTAATACAAATATATAACTCTAAGTAAATAATGCTGGACCTCATAGCAAAAAAACTGCGGTAGTGTTTGTCGGTCGGTCCAAAGGCGACTGGCTGTCTTATGTTTTGATTTCTTGCCGTTCTACAGCACAATACATGTTAACCAAATATAAATAAAATAAATTAAAAATAAAATGTACTTTATATTTTAATACGCGAACCAGGAAATTTGGTACTTTCTATCAGAAGTACTTAATTATCTATTGAATGCTTTATATGGATTCGGTACGTTATGTCTGTAGACGTTATCACGGGCGTAGTCAAGGGGAGGGGTTTTGGGGGTTCAAACCCCCCCGAAATAAGCCAAATATTACCCAATATTTTACCGAAAAAATACGAGGACTGAAGAGAGTTAAATTATTACATTTGAATTGAATATATATCCGAACTAAGGGACGTTGGGCACAGTTACTCCATCTCTTGTCGAGTAGTATATTTTTGTTGTTTTATTTACTTCAAACTAAACCCCCCCCCCCCCCCCCAAACTAAATCCTGGCTACGCCCGTGGACGTTATATTATGTAAATACATAATTAGCGTACTGTATATTTCTTTTTTTTCTTATATTTGTATTTATAACGCATTTTTTAATTTTATGAGTGTATTTATGAAAAATTCTAAATTTTATTAAAAAAAAAATTACCGAATGAATATTGTTTCCAGAGTTAGTCCACAAACTTTTTAATCTACCCTGATATTATATTGACAACGTTCGTCAAGTTCAGTTCCTTTGACCACCTACAGGTTAAACTGCATATATTGAATCATTATACAATACTAACGGTAAAGTTTTGAGTCACACTATATAAAAATCCGGGTCGAAACACCTGATTGTAAAAAATTTTATTTTCTATATCCGTTCACTAGACACCATCTACGCATAGTGACTTTCAATTTTCGACAATACATTATCGATTTTTCAACAAGTGTTTACGATAATCAGATATAAATCTGGTTAGATTCAACTTAACAATTTTGTAATATTTTAACGGTATAACATCACAGCTTTTATATTTCACGGAATATACCTAATAATTTCTGAAAATATAAGTCATACTTTTTCTGTTATTAACTTTCTCCATTAGTTATAAATTATTTTATTTCTTAAAATTAATTTACATATTTCAATTGTACTGCATTTTATATTCACCTCTATGTATTTTTCGATTTCCAAAGTGTGGCTATACCGAGTGTTTCAAGAATAATGATAAATACTTTAGTGCGATATATTAACATTCATAATTAAATTCAAATGTTTCATATGAACATATGTCTAATTGTTCCTGCCTCCTGAAATTCAAATGTGTAGATTATTACAGAATCATTATCCAGTAGTCTATCATAAAACTAATAATTATTCTTTTGCATTAATATCCACAGAGTTCTTCAAACTTTAAAAATACTGAAACCTCCCATGCACTGATTAAATGGTGAGCAAGATTGGCCATCAATCTCTTGCGACTTAACAGTGCTAGACTAATTTTTTTTTGGGTTATATTGAGGAAGAGGCTTATAAAAACTATCTTCCAATAATCGAGGAGTCAAAATGACGACATTCAACGTGACAATTCATTTTACTTATTATTAATTGAACCACGAAAAGCGCGAAAGATAATTTAGAAATAAGCAGAGTCATATTTAGCTTCTGAGCTGTCTAGAAGGTACCAACCTTTAATCCGATGCTTTGGGGGCAATTCGTATACATATTACTTTATTCTAAAATAATTTTTCGTGTATTCTTTAAAACACGTAATAATTTTGATCAGACTAATGAAATGATGCGATGCACCTTCGGAATTTTATATACAGCGTGTAAAGGAAAAAAAGGCACTGTGTGTCGAAACAATTGTTATACATACAATTTTAAATATAGTGAAAATTTTTAGATATTAATCTTTGCTTATTTATTCAAAATTAATTTCCATCAAGTATCGGCTACCTCAATAAATTTATAATTGGCTATGTTGTCTATTGTTAGGAAAAAAGGGACTGATGCTTTCGGAAATTTCATGGCCTATTTTCCAGATATTTATTCAAAAAAAAAAGTCAAAAATCGTTGTCAAAATTTACGCATGAACTTTTTTTTTCACACTATACTAGACTAATTGAAAAGTTCGCGGAGCGGAAATGATAAAACAAGTTTATATTGGAAAAATGACTTTGTTCTTCCGTATATTCTCCCTTAAGCTCAATACGTTTTTCCCTGTGGTTCTCCGATGCATTTATTTCATCTCTGAAGTGATTTTCTGGAAGTCCTTCAAAACACTCATCTACGGATGTTACATCTTCTTCATTTGATGAAAAACACTTGCCACGTAGGAATTTGTTGAGATTTAGGAGCAGATGAAAGTCAGAGGGGGCCAGATCTACTAAATATGGTGGATGCTCCAACATTTTGTAGTGTAAATCCTTCAATTTGGCCATTGCAAGAACACCTCTGTAAGACGGTGCATTATCTTGCTGAAAAATGATTTTTTCTTCACTAAACCAGGTCTCTTCTCGCATTTTTACATCCAATTGATCCAAAAGGTTTGAGAAATACTATACTGTTATTTTTTTACCGGTTTGAAGGAAATCAATTAACAAGATGCCTTTTGCATTCCAAAAATTTGATGCCATAAGCTTTTTGGTCGATTTTGACCACTTTGGCTACTTCGGAGCTGAGTTCACTCTCCGGTTTGTTGTATTATTATATGTTTGTAAGTATTATTCACAGTTACAAAACGATGTTTAAAATCTATTTTATTCTTTCAAAAACTTCCAAAGTTCAAGTCGTTTTTGATCAGAATTTACAAATGCGACACCAATCTTGCACATAGCTTTCTCAAGCCCAATTTCTTTTTCAAAATATGAAACACCCATTCAGTTGAGATATCCATAGCCTTAGCAATTTAACCAAAAATCAATTTTCTGTCTTCCATAACCATATCATGTATAGAATTAATTATGTGTTCAGTAGTTGCACTTATTGGATGTTCAGAACGAGGAACATCATCCAAGCTGGTCTCATTCACCCGCCCACTTACAAACCATTATCTTTGAAGGAGCAAACTCGCCTAATACATTTACCATTTCACTATGAATTTCCAATGCCCTTAAACCATATTTTAAAAAATGAATTAATTACTGCACGATTTACAACATTTTCCATTTTAAAAAATAACACTGATACGTTTAATTTAAGCTGCTATTTCTGTACAAATGAATTGGCAGATCGACTTGAAACTTCACATATGTTCATATGAAGGTTGAAACTTCAAAATGTAATAGATTATATAGTTCTTTTACTGCTTTATAGGTAAGTTCCGCAAATTTTTCAATTAGCCTAATATAACAAGTTCATGTTTTTGAAGCGCTTTATAATAAGTTATCTGTATTTTAGAATTGTTTAACAATAAAGAAATGTGCAATAGCATATACACACAATTAGCTAATTAAAATATAGAAGAATGAACTAAATTGATTATAAATACAATACCAATTAGATAAAAAAAATTCCCGACATATTTTACAGCCCTTAATGAACATTTGTAACTGCCTGACTAATTATTTGGGGCGCCAAGGAGTCGATAATATACGAAATAAGGGATTACAGGTATACATTTTGTCGAATAAGTAGCATCCAATGATTTTACAACATTTCTGTACCTTTTTATATCGCCTTTGGTTCGATGTAAACATATTTTTAATTATGGTGCCAGAAAAGAGTTTCTTGGAATTCAATGGGAATACGATGGAGAATGAAATAATTCGAATTGATGTATTTTTGTAACAAAATATTGCCACTGGTAACTTTTACGAGAGCATTCTATCGAAGAAAAAGAACGACTATATATTTTATCTACACCGAATCAGTTTATTAAAATTTGGGAACAACTCCATTAATAGTGCTTTCAGATGGACGATTATGCAAACCGTAAATGTCACGTAATTTTCTAAAAACATTCTTCACTAAACGCCCCTTTTCATAAAATAATTCAACAATTTTAACACATTGTTGTATCGTGCACGACTCCATTTTCATAAATATCACACATTACACTTCTGAAATTAGACTACACGTAGGCAAATTCCGTTACAAGCTTACAATGAATGTAAACTGAGCAATCAGTTGTTGACGTTATGTTGTTCAAAAAACATCGATGACATTACTTACTTTTCGGTTGAAAATAGAAATTTTGACTTAAATGATGCAGAACATCTGGAACAGCTAAAAAAGATGAATAACAGTGCTGGAAGAAAGTCCTTGTCGTATTTTGTTAATGCTGGGCCAGGAACTCGGAGTAACACCACAAGCTATTTCTAATCGCTTACATAAGCTAGGAAAAATTCAAGACGAATATTGTTGGGTGTAAATTAACTTATATCTGAGAATAAGATCAAACGCTTTAGTGTTTCTGTATCATTGTTCTCCAGTTTCAACAAAAAGAACTTTCAGGATAACATTGTAACCTGAGATGAAAATATTGTGACCTGTGGATTCCCTACGATAATCAAAAGAGGAGAAAATCGTAGGTTAATCCTGAAGGGCAATTAACTAATTTCGTAAAACCAAATATCCATGCAAAAAAGATGTTGTGTAAAACTTCGCAATCAGCTGAGCGTCATGCATTATTCCAATTGCTCAAATTGCTCCAATTTCCATTATTAACTTGCTCCAACCCCCCTATAGCCCCGGCATGGTTCCGGCAGAGTCTGAAAGGAATCCATTTTAGATCGATTGAAACCGTCCAAGGCGCCGTGACGAGGACCCTTGTCGAAGTCCCCGTTCAAGTCTTCCAGGACGCGCATGGTAGAACCGCTGGAAAAAATGTATAGATGCCCAAGGGAACTACTTCGAAGAATATTAAACGTTTGAAACGATATCAAAAATAGATGAATTGGATTAAAAAAAATTGCATTACTTTCCAGACACACGTGTACATTATTTTCTTGCATTATCTTTATTAATTTTCCTTTTCTATGTTCTGTAAAGCAAAGATATTCGCAAATTTATGAATTTCAGTGATTTTGCTTTCGATTGTCCTCCGATACATCCCTAATATACACATATGTCCAAAAGTGGGGAATATTTACAAATAGGATATCTACTGTGATACTCCAAAAATTGTGATGGATATTTATTTTGGACCATTTTGAAATGAAAATAACAAAAGCATTGTTTTGCTGATAACACTGGTTTGTCGATTTTTACCCGTTCCATACTGGTATTTATACATTATTTCAGTTTTTTTTCAATTTTCAATCAATCTGTTTAAAAATGAATAGAAACATGATATATTATTTTAACAGATCAAGAGTAATTGCTTTGTAACAACAGGGCTTTAATCAAAGTAATATCCCGAAAATTGTAGGTGTTTCTCAAAATGTGGTATAGAAAATTTGTAGAATTTATAGAAAATAATCTAGTCCTGAAAAATAAATAAGTCCTGGGAAATTCTGGAAAAGACTATTGCTAAAATTTCCTCTAAGCATGTAAAAATCCTATTGGGTGATTTCAATGACCAACTAGGGAAAGAAAGAAAGTACAGAAAAACAGTCGGCAGTTTTCCCGCTCATAAATGGATTAACCAAAATGGTAGAAGAATGATTGAACTATGTTCGCAGTTTAATCTAAAAATAATGTCAACCCATTTAAGAAGAAAATAATTTTGTTATTTTCTTCTTAAAATGGGTTGACACCTCCAAAAGACCTGGAGGTGCCCAAACATGTCCATTGATGAATTTCAAATTGACCATGTTACCATTTCGTATCCTAATTATAAAGAGATGTTGAATGTTCAAGTCAGGAAAGGAGCTAACATAGACACGGATCACTACTTGACTAGAATCAAACTTAGCTTAAAACCTCGAAAACGTATTCAAACGAGACTGCTAATACCAAAGTTCGACCCTATGAAAATAAAAGTAACCCTAACAGAAGAGCTTGATAAGAACTGGCAGGAATTGAAACAAAAATTATTAAAACAGCCTTAGAGTTGGTCCTTTTACAAAAACGTAGAAAACATCCGTGGTGGCATGAAGTTTGCGAGCAAGCAGTATTAAGCCGAAGTAAAGCATTCAAAAATTGGAATAATTAAAAAACAGCAATAAAACTACAACACCTTTTTGGAAGTAAGAAAAGAAACATCGAAGCTAATTAGACAAACTAGAAGAAAATATGAAAACAATCAACTTAATAAAATAGAAAAAGATTTCCAAAAAAAATAACACTCGAAATTTTTACAAAACGTTTAAAACTAAATTAACAGGCCATCAACCCCATAGTCTTTGCTTCTAAAAGGAAAACGGACATTTAGCTCTAAATAACCAAGACAATTGCAAAGAACTTGCGAAATATTTTGAACAACTACTAAACTGTCCTGAGCCCTTAAACGGATTACCAACACTAAACCCTAAACAAACAAACCCAGATTCATTACCACCGAATGAAGAATGAAATGAAATAATTAAGAAATAATTATGAAATAATTAAGCAAATTAAGGCAAGCGAAAAAAATTAAGACAAGTGACTTAAAAATAACAAAGCTCCTGGTGAAGATGGAATCACTGCTGAACTTTTGAAATTCGCTGGTCCAGGTACAATCAAGGAAATAACCAAAATTCTACAAGAAGTTTGTCGAACCGAACGGATTCCGGAAGATTGGAAAGATGATCTGATCCATCCACTACATAAGAAAAAAGATAGAATGGATGTAAACAACTAAGAGGGATATCTTTTTTCCCAGTTTATTACAAGATTATATCTCAATATCTACTAGACAGAGCACAGGAACAGTTAGAAGACATCAAAAACTGCACAACAGAAATCTCGTCTGTACATTTGTGGATTTGGAAAAAGCATATGATTCTATTGCCCGCGAATCTTTATTCCAAATATTGAAAGAACAAATACTAGATCTGAAAAGGCTGGCAATTATTAAAGCAACACTAATTAATACAAGGGCTAAACGTAAATTCATGGGTGACATATCAGAGCTCTTCGAAATTAAAACTGGAGTGAGACAAAGGGATGGACTCTCGCCACTCTTATTTAACTGTGTTCTAGAAAAAGTAATACAGGAGTGGCGTGAAAAAAAGTCGGCACTGAATATTGACCAGCCCATTAAACTGGGGAGAACCAACATCAAAATTGATTGTCTGGCATTTGCTGATGATCTAGCAATTTTAGCTCAAGATGTATTAACGGCACAGAAACATATTGAAATCCTAAAAGAAACATCAGAATAAGTATGACCTCCAACAAACTAAGAACACCATTTCTAAAAACAAAATATAGTAACATGAGACGAGTCTCTTAATTAAAATATTTGGGTGAAATAATCATGAAAAAAGGGGTTGGAAAAAGCGGCCAATAAGGGTAGATATCAAAAAATGGAAACTGACTTGCACAAAATATTTACAACAAAAAATGTTTATCTAAAACACAAAACTGAGACATTACAACACAGTTATTAAGCCAGAATGTTTATATGCGGCAGAAACGCTCATTTTGAATAGAAAGAGAGACATCGGGGAGATTAAAAAAAAGGAAAGAAAAATCATAAGAAAAATCTTGGGCCCTAAACAAATAAATAGCACAACATACCGACTTCGAGAAAACCAAGAAATTAAACAATATGCAGATATACATAGCGTTATGAGAAAAAGAAGACTTATGTTATACGGACACATAAAACGGATGAATCCGAGTAGGCTAACTAGATAAATAGTCGAATTGTATGAAAATGAAAGTAGAGGTAAAGAGAAATAATTAAATGAATTGCTGCAATTAAAGAGGACCTAAGATAAGCAAACATTACACAAAGTAAAATTCACGATAGAGGCTATTTCAGACACAAGGCTAACGTTTGGGAGGTTGGCCAGAGAGAAAAATGTAGGAAGACCGAGAAAACTTTGTCTGATGAAAGGAATATATATATATATATATATATATATATATATATATATATATATATATATATATATATATATATATATATATATATAGATATCTATTCTGAGGCATTTTTAAATAATTCATGAACAAAAGAACAAATTATGCATATTTAAACATTCGTTCCAACCAGAAGGATATGTAATGCAGTACTATTCTAAATAATTAATTTAATAATGACTGAATTTACGGAAGCTGTGGTGTAATTTACATTTTCTGCATGTAATTGTAAATATTTTAATTTACCGCATATTGCATCTTTTTAAAGTTACTGTATTAGGAATAGTATCTTCAGGATCAGAACGTATTTCTCAACTGTTGTAGTATTTAATTTTACAAAGTCACATCCTTTACAGAAAATAATCAGTGTCATCTAAATGGTTAAATTTTGATAATCGTTAGAATGCGTAGGGCGCCAAAAAAGTTTCGTGAATGGTTTAATTCTGAAAACATGAAAATTTAGACATTTCATTAATGTCATTGTTTTATAAACCTTCTAATGTTTAATAGAATGCAACATTGACAATTGAAAATGATACAAAGCGGTTTCGCATATACCAGGTGTGGTGGTATAAAAAACGCGAGTGAAAGCCGTCGAATATACAAATTAAACAACAAATAGCAGAGAGATTTCAGTTGGTCATTGGGGGGAAACATCCAGAAGGCAGGAAAATAGGTACAACATCAGCTGAACGACCGAAATGGACAAGCGAATAACAGTATGCAAAGTTTTACTTTCTCACCATAAAAGAAATACTTTCTTGCATCGGATCAGGACTTGAGACAAAAAATGGATATGTTTCAAGAATCGAAAACGTAGAAAATCATGGGTTGGCCCAGAACAATCATCAACATCGACAGCAAGACCGAATCGCTTTAGATAGAAGACAATAATGTCCATTTGGTGGGATCAGAACAGTATCGTGTACTATGAGCTTCTGAAACCAGATAAATCATTTAATATAGTTCTCTACTGTTAACAAATACATGGTCCAAATTAATCATGCATTGATCGAAAAGCGACCAGAATGGGCTACAAGACATGGAAAAGTCATTTTTGTAGCTAGTCACCAATATAGAATTCAATAACAGAAGGGCCATTCGAAAAATTCTCGATTTGATACATAAACGATGCAAGCAGTAGTTCTTTAGTTCTTTGTGGTGATCCAGTAAAACGCACAAGTTTTGACATTAAAAAAGGAATAATATTGAATATTA